>JAOWBP010004313.1:13863975-13894178 GCA_028571105.1 Tragopan temminckii
GTTAGGAAATCAAAGCTTTGTGTGTGCACCCATGTGGACACACATACAACACTCAAACATACACAACACGTGTGCATGCAGTCTCCTAATTCCCCTTTCCCTAGGGCCATACTTGGGCAAGCACAAGACTAATACAGGAGAGCTCTACTGGTAGAAGCATAAAAAAGGTTGTGAAACAGGCAGGGAATAACACAGGTTTATTGCTAGACATTTAACAAAGTCAGCCTCTTCCGTAAGGGCAAGAAAAAGATCCCAGAGCAGACTCTGAACACAGCAGGAAATAACACCGATTCATTAGCAGACATATCTTCTAATTACAGCCTTGGACATTAGCCCCCATACAGCCGAGTAAGCAACAGCTGCTGCATTTTGCCCATTCTTCAGTTTCAAAGTCACTGTTTTCTAGAGAGTTTCAGGACAGCATGGCTTAATCAATCCCAACACACTCACTAGCTTCAGCTGAAAGCAAAGGTATTCGGCTATCTCAGAGGATGCTCATGACTCCTCACAGCTCATATCGTAATGGAAATTGGCTTGTGTTTTTACTGGATTTGTTTCTCTGCTCCTGTCGCATCAAGGAAGCTGTAGGATCAACAATTCATCTTGTCAGCTCCATCTCTGGTAAAGATCTTACATTAATTTAGTGTAGAGGTGACACTGGTGAAGAAGAGAATAAAATGAGGCTTTGAATCCCTCTTTCCAGAAGGCTAATGGTAAAAAATTGGTAGCAATACTGCTATGGCACCTTTCCAACTATAACACTCACAGCGCTGCCCACGATCGTGTCCCAGACATACTTTGTCATTCACGATGGCTGAGTACAAAACATAAATAAAACAGAAGTCACCAGCAATCCTAGCATTCGTCTGTTTTGAGGCTTTTTTTTTTTTTCCTTCCCTGCCAACAAAACTAATAGTGAAATAGCTGAGCTGCAGTTCAGGTGATAACGTCAGTGATTTGGATAATTGGTGGAGGTCGGCAGTGTGATGGATGTCCTCAAGAAATGAACTCAACGCAAGCAGTAACAAAATGGAGAATACACTGACTGAAATATAATGGAATGCTGTGATGTTGCTGAATGTTAGCACTGCTTTTTGCCATCCAAGTGCAAACTAAAGGTGTCCAGGAGAAAAGAAACAAGGACAGCGGTAACCATGTCTGCCATTAACGTCATCATAATAGTACTTACGTTACATGGTAGAAAAGTAAAACTGAACTGACAGGTTTCTCTCAGACAGCTGCGTGATACTACTTTGCTGATATAAGGACATCTAACTGGATTTCTCCTCCCTCAACCCTAAAATGGGAGCGTAACTAGAAAACAATCATGTCACTCAGCTTAGTGTCACAATTAAACAGAGCCTTACTTTCATGGTGTATGCAGCTCTATCACAGCAAAAAGAAATCACGTGTCTATTCCTACCTAATTTGAAGCATGTTTCTTCAACCCAGCTGCACTATACCAATGAGAATTAACATTTTTCCTGCTTACAGAACTCTTTGTATCCAAGTATAGTATAAGAGTATGAAACTGTACAGCAAGGTGAAGTCAGTGTCTTTATATTCCCTTGCTCCCCCTTTTTCTTAAGCCAAAGAAGGCTGCCTGCAGCAGCTGGAAAGGCCTCCAAAAGGCCGGGCTCACACACACCACTGCCCTCCCCCAGGAGTCACCATGATGCAGAGGTGGGATGTGCTGTGAGATCCTCAACTGCCCCAGGAAACAACATTTGTCAATATATTTCACATTGTAAACCTAATTCTGTTAACCAGGGAAAGACATCATTTTTGGATCCACTCCAAGATAAACTTCAACACGAACCGAGTTAGCATACTGAGACTCTTCTGGAATACATTTGGATCTATTTTCTATATTCTGTAATTCAGTTACACGCCACGACAAGGAACGCTGCTCATTACTAGAGGATTCACATACCTCTGGATCTCTTCACCGCAGCTGATAGCATGGAATTGAATCGTATTAGGATCAGGGCATTACAGCATAAGCTTTTTATAAACATACTGTACTTCTCTCTCTGTATCAAAGGTATTAGCTTGACCACTAACTTTAATCTAATTTGAACTCAGTGTAGTTGTATTTTGCCACCCAAATCTCAGGACTGACTTCTCTGCATCTCCTTCAGACTGGCTTTCACTTCCCTCCCCCACTCCCAGACTCTCCTGAACACTGCAGATGAAGTTTCCCAGTGGTTCTGGCACTGTCCTCATTCTGCTCCCCCTGAAATCAGTGAGATTTATTACTAGTCTGCATTAAGACTGCTCATAAAAAACTGTTTTTGCTGTCCTAATCTGTCACTCTCCAGAGACTTCTGCTTTGAATTACTGCTATTTTTCATACTTTTTTTTCTTGCAAAGTGAATAAGTAAATGTGCGTATCTCCATCTACTGTTAAATGTCATTGCTAAGCAAACCTTTCGTCCTTTGCTAAAGTTGCTTATCTCTGAAGTTATTTATTTAACTGTAACTTTATTGTTTATCTCTGTGGAACATATTGGGATAAGCTGGTATGCCAAATGTTTGAGAAAATACAAATCTATTGGATTCCGTGGCAGCTGGAGGACACACAGCTGTCAGTCAGTTGTCAGCCTGGAGTCTGAGCAGGGTTTTCCATTATAAATTCAGATTATTCTTCTCAATGTTTCGATTTTAAAATCCACATATAGCATCAAACTGATGCATTTGTTGAGAGTCTCCAACTTGGTTCTACTTTAATGCATTGAGCCAGGGTTAGTTAGTAAGAACAATTGCTTTCAAGCACTTTTCAAACTTTTCGAAGTTTTGTTTGATAAATTAGCTGCATGCAACGTACTCTCGGCTCTGGAAACCACAACACTGGTGTGGTTTTACAGTTACAAGGGAAAAGTAAGAGTCAAGCAAGTTCATAAATGACACACAAAGGCAGCCTTATTTACTGCACAGATCTGAGATGTTCACCTGGAAAGTATATCAAATTCACTGACACTTAAAAAACACCAAGCTAACTCCTGAAATGTGGCTCTTCCGTGGTGGGTCATATATTTGAAGAAAAATAAACTCAACTCGAGCTGAAAGCCAACATAAAAGCCCAATAAATCTCTAGAGTCCTTAAGTGCTTTAATTTCGGTCAGTGGTACAAGGACAGCAGAGGAGGTGCACAAAGGTGTGCCAGAGCAGCAGGGACAAGGACTATGCTGGTATATGGGGAGGCAAGGAGAGGCCAGAGCAAACCTGGGGCTGCAGCAGATCGCTAATGGAAGTGTCAAGTTTGGAGAAGGTTGGTGTGAGTTTAGGAGGACTGTAAAGGAACAGAAGTGCTTCTAAGTCCCCAAAACGGACCTTTTGGGGATACAGCACGTGCTCAAATACATTTGGACCCCCTTACTGCCTTCTTCCCTCTCTAAGCACAAACACTTCTCCAATCAACATTTTCTCAACCAGCCCATCTAGTCCGACACGTTGAGCTACAGAAAACTTCAGTGATGAGTGCAAAATGCTGAGCAAACCAGTGCTGTTACGGAAGGCATCTTTGCCTCAGATTCCATATCAGAAATATCTTCACAGTACACCCACATAAACCCCCTCCTGCTGTCTGCTCTTGGAGACAGGTTAGATGGATTTCTCCAAAAAGTCTCCAAACTAACCGAAATACTCTCATTCCCTCATAAAATAAGGCAGTGTCGCACTGCTTTCAGTGGGTGAAAGCTGGTTTCCTCACCGTGCTGTAAATCCAAATGAACAGAGCAGAAATACAGCATCCAGCAGACTGCACTGCTGAGCCACCACAAGCAGCAAGCATCTGAACTGCCTTCAATCTCATTAGGCTCTCAGTAGTCTTAAAGCAATCTTTTGATTTGTGCTGAAAACCAAAGCAGCTAAAAGTAGACTATCAAATGCAGAGGAGTCTAGAATAACCTTGTTACGAAACACACCAAATTCTCTTCAGACACAGCTAAAGACTGCTGACTCTGTGAAGGGGTTGATTGTTAGATCCCAGTCAGAAATGTGTCACAGAGCCCAGGTAGAGCTTGGGCACGAGATGAAAAGAATCATTTAGCCACTGCCTGTACAGCAAGCATACAATGCACCTGAACCCCACTGACATCCAGACATGGACAAAATAACTACGAAATGCAGATGAAAACTACTCAGGACAGTACAGCATTTGAAACAGAAATCTGCCTTATCAATGATTGTCTTCTACAGATCCACGTTTACATGTAGTGTTAACTGTGCTTACACCATAACTGTGTCATCAAGTAGTTGGATTCTCAAACTCTCTTGCACTCAGCATTCATCATTCCAGCATGTGACTGTGTTCATCTAAGCTTTCTTTGGAAATATGACCCCATAGATACCATGCAAGAGAGTTTAGGGTGCTTTGCTAAAGTAAGAAAAATGAAGCCAACAAAATAATACCATCACAATGCAGTACTGCACGTATAAATCAATTAGCACAAATTCATCTAAAAGGGATTTGGCTTTTTTTCATTCCACTCACCCTTAAACAATTGGACACTGCAAGAAAAGCCTTCAGCTGTCTATCTGCATAGCACTGCAAATGGTTTGAACAACAGCAACAAAGTTCATTGGCCTGAATTTATCTCTGGTGTAACTTCACCGACTTCAGGGGGCTTTCGCCAGTGATAAATCTGCCCTCTTGGTTACAGGGCAAAAAATGAGTCTGAAATCACAGCTTTGAGAAATGTCAATGAACAAGTTTGGATGTGGGCAAGCCTGTGCATCGAGAAACGCTTCTCATTACAAATGTGCAAAGCTTTGGCAGTTTGCAAAAGGCTGCTCTTAGGAACGTTTATGAAGAGCTATAAATAGACTGCTCAGCCCATGATAAATTATAATCTGTGAAGCCTGCAAGATCAGAAAAGTCTACAGCTCTGTTTCTTCAGTGGGGGTTTTCAGGTCTTGTTTGACTGGAGACAAATTTTCAAACTTCATTTCTCTTGCATGAATGCATACGTGTGTCTATGCATGTGTGTTTTAGAGTCACTTCTGGATGCTTCCTGTCATCACCCAAAAGCAGCATATTAAAAGCCATGAAATGACATTCATCACAGAAATTGAAACGTGCAATTTCATGTTAAAAAACAGCAAACCAGAGAAAGGACCAATTTCATACATCGTGGAGGTTTCAGACACACCTTAACCACCTCTCTAAAGCAGCTCCAGAAATCTTGCTGTGATTTCCTGCACCAACCAGAAGCTGCAGTCTTGCACATGCTCCACTCTTCCTTAGCAGCTACTGAAAAAAAGCAGTGAACTTCAGCAGCTGTGACTGGCATCTGCATTATGAATAGTTGCATGCTCCTATTAACACATCTGCTCTTCCCAGGTATAGTTTTGATTGCTCACTAAGACTAAAGAACAGCATATGAAGATGGCACGAGCACAACACATAAGTCCAAAGCAAGAAGCAGCAGGGGTGGGGGAAGAAATCAGCATCAAGCTCCCAGCTGGTGTCAGTCAGCCTGGAGCTGCTGCAGCTAATGACTACAGAGCTGTTTTTTATCTTTTTAGATCCATACCTTGTGTATTCACAATCAGTTCAACAAAGAGACCTGACAACTGTTACTCAGCAATAACAGTTTTACAGCAATCGTTACAATTACCCCCGTGTCAGAGACTGATGGGAAGTAGGCCTTCCCGCTTCTATTTCACTGTGGAAGGACAACCAAAAGTAGTTAAAGTATATATGTTAATGGCTCTTCAAATAATATACTTGATTACATCTACTGCAGAGTATTCTCCTTCACATTTTTGTAATGAATCTGACCATGAAAAACAAATTTATGTCTACAGTTTGCATCCTTATAAACTCAACTCATTTGATGTGAAAAACCTACAGTTTAATTGCTTGATTTAGATGTGGCTGCTAAAATGCGTGCTGAAACATTACTCTTTTAATTATGTTAATTTATAACTGAAAACCTAAATTTACAAAGGCAATAACATTAATTATTTACTTGCCCATTAAAGCTGAATATTTATTACTAAGCTAATTGGCTTCATAAGTCTGCCAAAAAATTAAAAACGAGTTTATGAACTGATTTATAGAGGAATGATACCTCCATATCTCTCAGCAGGTTCTGTGCATTTAATGGGTTGTACTGATACGCATTCACTTATACTCTGTTACACTTACTATTTTTAAAATATTTTTTCCTTGATTAAAATGCCAGTTCTGACACAGAGCAAGCTCTTCTACTCTTCTGTGCTCAAAATCCTACATGCAATGTGATAGACTTCCACTGCTCTGTAATAATTCACAAAGATTATATCTTGCCTTGTTGTTAAAACACTTCCTGAGGGACTACAAGGAGTTAAATCCAATCAAAAAAGGAACCAGTAGCTCAAATAACCCGTCCCACACCAAGAATAGCGGGGCTGCTAGAAAGCAATACCTGTGGTGAAGCGTCTCTAACTTCACTTAAATTTAAGCTTCATTTCTGCATACAACATGACTAATATATCTATTTGTGCATGCATCCTCAAAAGAACACAATTAGGTAACTTACGGAGCAACTTGAGTGTTACCTTAATGTGTGATGAAGGACTAATTTTTATTACTGTCTAGATGAGAATTTTAATTTCATTTGGCAATCTCTCTCCACTCTGGCATAAAGATACCTTTCCTTTCTTCTTACATTCCTGAATAAGCTACATTCCCTGGAGGCAGTCAGATTACTGTAAAGCTGCTGTGGCGTGGCCATCAACATGAGACAGAAATGCTGTGATCTACATTTCTGCTCACGCATTTGTGGAAGTCCTCTTTGACTGGGGCTACCTACCATTGGTCTGCAGAGTGCATAATGTAAGCAGAATAAGAGAGCCAACCCAGTGACATTTGTTTCTAAACATGAGAGGATCAGAAGTCGTCACAGGGTACAAGACAGCTCCTGCAGTGAACTGGTACGAACTGGCAAAATAAAGAAGAACTTGTTAACACTGCAATCCAATCTTGTTAACACCAAAATCCAACCTGTGACACTAGAGACATTTCTGACAATTTATTTCAGTGCTACAAAAAATGACGAAGTGGTGATATTTCAAGTGAGAACGTTAAGTCAGTTCGAAACTAGAGCTATTCAATACATACACCAAACACAGCTGTGTGACAGGATGCTGCTGTCAGCCCTGCACCTACAAATTCAATGTGACACAGGTGATGGCTGGGCTGCCCTCAGCACCTGCACCCAGGTCTTGTTTGCGCTGCTTATCCTTTTGCAAGAGCCAGAGTTCAATGTAATAGCACTTAGACAATGCCCTCAGACACAGGGTTTGGATTTGAGTAATCCTGCGTGGAGTTGGACTTAGTGATCCTCGTGGGTCCCTTCCAATTTGGGATACTCCATGATTCTATATAATCTTGTTATTTAAAGAACGCGTATTTAATAGACCAGTAGACCAAAATCCAGGGTTTTGGAAATACTAATTGTTCAGAAAGCTATTAAGTTAAAGTCAAGGTAAAACTTGTGTGCTGTGTAATGTTTATTTGAATTTTCAATTACTTTTGAAAATACCTTTTTTAAAAAAACAAGAAACAAAAAACCCTATCACGTAAGCCATACTTTCTAGAAAGAAAGAAAAAAAAAGTTATTTCAAACTAAAACCCAAGCCTTTTTTAAAAATCCAAGGAGGCAACTAAATTTAGCAAACTCCATAAGTCTCATGCTTTTCCATTTTGCTTTTAGCCTGGGTTTGCTGAACCTGGCCTCTCCATCACTATTAAGGTATTAATGTTTTGGCACTGAACAGTGCCAACACATCAGGCTGCAAAATTCAGATCAAGTCTGGCATGAAGCAAGAAACCTCACAGATAAAGACCTGGTACAAGGCAGTCCTGATAAACAAGGATAATGCTGCATGACATACAACTAGCAGAAGAGAGGGTGGCAAAGAGAAGATAATTTTCAAGCATGTGGTATTTTTAGCAACAATCAACCAAAACACCTTAGACATCAGTTTCAAGCCACTTAATCCTCTTAATGATATGCTACGGCAATTGTTTATGATTAGGGTTTTGTTTTGTTTTCTATGTAAGATTCCCCTTAGACACTCAAATTCAATGATCTCTTTACGCAGTTCTGTGAATATACCGAGTATTAGGTTGGAGTTCAGTTATCACAATGCTAAATTACTCCATCTAGGTCATTATTAATTCCCCTAATTTTACCATATTTCACCATCATTACAACAATGCGGCACCCTATGGATACATTTATTACAGCGCATAAATCCTGTGCTCATAGAAGATGCTGGAATGCCTAGTCTGCAATCTTTGTGCATAAGTCTAAGGAATGCTTAAAAAGAATTATCTTTAAGCCAACTTTTCTAAGGCTTACTTCTAGATTCCCATCCTCTGCCCAGCTATTACACTGTTGTGTGATGTTAGGTTAAGTTCTGTGTACGTGATACTCTACTGCAGTACAGGCTATAGCTCAAGGCAAAACTCTTTCATAGTAAATACACCAGGGAAGGGGATGGTGAACAGGGAGCAGAGAGCATACTGCTGTACACAGCAACTTTCATTAAAGGAAAGCATTTATAAAAATAGATATTTAAAAATATCTTAATGCATGGTCCCCTCCCATTTCAAGGACATATCTGCTCTTAAGTATTTTTGTTCAAGTCAGGTGTGTTAGGTAACAGCAGACCCTGGCCAGGGAATTCCTTTCTACTTAGCAATGCACACCTCTGCTAAAAGCATCTACTGATTCACTAATCAAAAAGTTGGAAAGCTACAAGTTTGAGCTCAGCTCTCTCTCTTACGAGATCGCAGTGCTTAAGAGAGTATCAGACACACTACCTGAAGATGGAGTGCTTCTGCTTTCCTCTGTTCCAGATTAGTCACCCGTTCACAGAAGGAAGTTACAATGGTTTTGTCTTAATAAAGCATTCTGGATATTAGTCACTGCTCACAGGTACTCACTGCGAGTTCAGTAACTTATTCTGTACCTTCTGAGGTATTTACAAGGCTCTGTTTCCTTTGTACTGCCCTCCACGATGACAGGTACTATGTTTGCCTTCCTTGAGACTTCTGACAATTTCACTGTTCCCCGTGAGCTTCTGAGAGTCATCGTAAATAATTCTGTGGGTACATTTCAGAAGGCCATGCTGACCCAAATATATCATGCTTATCTAAATACTCTTTATCTTGTTTTTGCCTTTGCTCATAACCCCTCGTTACAGGGAACACTGTTATGGCTCCGATACAATTATTAACCTTCCTGCAAAGAGCAGTGCAAAATAACGGCATCTGGTATTTCTGTCTTCTCTGCCTACTCCATTATTTGTTTTTCTTTCCTCTTACTTCCAGTGCTTTTGTAAACCACTTCATAACCCTTTACAGCTGTCAGTGACTGTCTCCCAGTCCTCCCAATTTTGGCCTGTGCAGTAGCACAACTGATGTTCTTCTCAGCCATACATCTTTTTGCTTGCTAGCTTTGCACCATTTCACATTAGTGAAAATCTCCCCGAGTAACCATGCCAGGTCCTTTTGACTTTATTTAGTAACAGGCTGATAGTAGGATTAGATTTATGGACTTCATAAAGGGCCTGGCTACAACTATGGAAGCAGAGACAACCTGTGAGCTACAACAATATGCCTCCTCTATGCGTTGCTCTGATGCAGAACTTAAGTTCCAAACAAACAAAACAGCTTTTTTAAAATTCATTACCTTCTGCACTGCCAATTCAAAGACAAGCTACCTGACATATCCTGTATTTCTGGCCTCCCAAGCTGTCTTCCAATAGCCCGCAGATCAGCTAAAAGAAATACTCTTATAAAAACTTCTCCAAACCAATTTCAACCAAATTGCCACCTGTCCTCCACTTCCCATCCTCAGTTTTTCTCCTGAATATTCTGAGGTATCCCTTTCTCTTCAATACCTTCTGGATTTTGCACACCTTGGTCACAATCCCTCTTAATCTCTTCCATTCTAATGAATATAAACATAACTTTCTTAACCTCTCCTCATAGTTCATAACCCCTGAGTCCCTTTATCATCCTTGTTAAGGCTGTATCCATAATTAGGGTGTCTAGAAAGATCAAAAGGAGCGAACAAGAAAGTGCCTACTTAATACAAATTGTTACATGAATAACCAACATCTCCCTCCCCCAGCAAACCTTCCCACCCTGCGGCAAGCAAAGGGGTGAACCTGTGCACTCAGTGTCAGTGCTGCTAATTTCTGCTCATCAAGTGACTTGGCCAGGATGGCCTTTGGAGCTGCAGGGTGCACCGCTCCTCCCAAGCACACACACTGCAGTATTCAGCTTTCAAATATTTGTGCTAACTCATGACAGCTACACATTCATATTCTCTGCAGGTAACTGGAAATTCACACCTGCCCATCTTATAGATCATACAAACTGCCCTCCACGTGCCCATAAATGGACTGTTTGGCATGGATACACAGGTATGTCTACCCCATACACCTAGGGACATATTTAATATTCCTTTTTATCAAGGAAAAGACACACTGCCTTAACCACATTTTATTACAGATTTGCTGATGAAGATAACATGCTGTCTGGCCTGCAGTGCTCGCTGTGGCCAGCGTTTGTTACTTGTATGGATTCTTGACTCCTCCACTGATAAGCGGGGTGGAGGCCTCCAAGAGCAGTCACAAGAATGACCAGGGCACAGAAGATAAACACCTTGCAGGGGATATCGCCGTGTCCTTATGGATTATGCTATATGATATTTAGAATCTGGAATCTGTCGTAGCAGATTAGATGAGTGCTCTGTTTAGACCAGAAACCTGAGTCAGACAGTGGAAAAGCAGATGCTTCAGAGGACTGTTTGAGGAAACCCTGCAAATAGTTAGGGAACAACAAAACCACCTGGGTTATTTTCTTCCTGATCTTGATAAACCAGAAAGATGGCAGACAACCTGCAAAGGCAGAATTTTTGCTGCCTCTCTCACACATCTCCGTTTTAATTCTTACCATTGCATATTGCATGGCCAAACTTCAGCTCTTGAGCTACTGCCCTTGGCGGCACCTTGTCACAATTTGTCCCCGAGCACTGGCAACTCAGCAGCTCCTCCCAAACTCACAATATATGAAATCACAAGCTCATGACCAATCTGCTGCTTTTTCAGAAGTTCCCCTGCAAGATCTGCTCACACACTAGTGAATCACTCCCAATCTGTTTTGCATAAGCAAATTTAAGGGATTTTATTATGGAAATGTATGCCAAAACATCTTCCCACAGAATTTCATGCTGTCATGGTATGATGCAGTTACGGGGTGGAGCGTGATGCACATTTTACAGAACACAAGTCTTTGACCTGTTTGACATGGGGCAATGATCAACGTGAGCATAAAAAGTAAAAATTCATTTGTCCTTGGCATGCTTTGTAGCTGTGTATCTGCTTCTCAGCAGGTATAGCCAGTAGTAACAACCTGCAGAAGGAAATTGTACTGAAACCGTAGCTCCTGTTAAGCTTACGACTCTATTTTTCTTTGCCATTATTATCTATCAGAAGATTGTTACTATGAAGTATTATCTGCATATTTTATCACGCCTACGTTTACACCAGAGGAGCAAATCAGTGGATGAAAATAACCTTATACTCCTCCAAGAAGTCATTCCTGCCTTTACAAGGTCGTCTCCTGATTTTTTTTTTTTTTTTTTTTTTTTTTTTTTAAATCTAGGCTATTCCTCTGCAGCAGAGCTCTGCCCAGGCTGTCCCAAAGTTGAGCAACTGGGGACTGAGGCTGCAGGGAAATACAGCCGAACCCTAGTAGTTTGGGTCTGTTAAAACAAACAACTTCCTCACTCCTCTCAGGAAAAGAACAATCTTCTCTCCCCCTTCTGCCAAATAACTGGAAATTCTGACTGTAAAGCAACTCCATGCAGAACAATCTGAGTAGTTACCACCTAGCTAATTACTACGATAATCTGGATGAAGATTTCACATTGTTAGAAACTTAGAATAATTATGAGCATCACATTTATTTTCTTCTTCAGATATATGGTTGGACACTAGCACAAGACCTCTGCTGGTTGTTCTTTCTACTCTCCTCTTGAAGAGGCAAGCTACAGGAACACATACCTATTCCACATCCAACATTTAGGCAAGAGCAAGGATAGAGCTCAGCCTAGAGGGGACAATTACTAAGCCAGAGTACATACACCACATTTTGGCCAAAAAAAAACCAATCAATCTCATGAGCTTTTCTTTAGCTCCCGAGTCACAAATAACAGGAAAAAAAAGTTCACAAAAGCTCATCCTGAGCCACAACAAGGTAATAGTATATCCAGTAACTATCAACACATGCTCTAATTCTTGTCCTTAGGATATAACTGGTTAGGATAGAGTCTACATAAAGGTTTAACTGGGAAATTACGTAACAATGAATATCTAAGAACAATATTCAAAGATGAGTTCATGAAATAAATTGCCAAGTACAATCTTGTAAATGCAAAGCTATCCCAAAAGGGGTAAGAGCTTCTTTTAGACTTGGCTGCTGGTTAAAAAAAAACTGATTTCCTTTTATTGGCAAAGGTGCTGGCTTGACAGCCCTGAAGAGTGATCTATTTATTCAGTGTAATGCTGGCAGCAATGGTACACATTTCACAAGCAGTTCTTCCAATGTGCCCAACCCTGTATCTATTTTCAGTTCCACCAGTAAGCTAAAGGTTAAAGCTATTTATTTAAACCCACACCCACATGCCATTTAAATTGACCCAAAATATTGTCTGAGCAGTAACCTCTCTGTATCAAAGTCCCCTCAGGCTGATTCTCCATTTCAGGCTCTGAAAATTCCTCCCTCACAGGATAGAGAAGGGATAAGGAGCATCTGCAAATAGAAATACAGCAGGAGTATGGGGAGGAGGAGTAATCTTCAAAGAATGCCTCTTGGCGTTGTGGATAGTGCATTCAGTTTTATTACACAAATACCTGAAGTGTTTAGCTTCAGTCAAGAACACGATGACAAAAGATCTCACCATCATTCACATTTTAAGGATGGCTTAAAAAGAAAAATGTTACTCCTTATGTCTGCCTTCAAGTTGCAGCTGGAATTAAACCCAGCCAAAGTAACCCCAAAATGTAGAAGGAAAGGTAGCCCCACAATGTCAGCCTGCAATGAAAAGGATGCTTTGCAAACAGCTCTCGCTGTGCCAGGAAGAACTGACGAAGAGCAGGAGCCTCTTGAAGTCATGCACCAGTTACATGAGCCAAGTGCCATCCCAGGAGTGAAATTATTCTCTAGGCTGATAAAAGGCAAAGGGAAGGCAGCATCTGGCCTACAACATTTAGCCTTTTCTACACACTTTAATGTTGTACAAAGCACAGTAAAAGCAGAGCTTCCTCAGCCCCAGGAAGACAGCTCAGGATGAAACACAGCGGGGACACCATATGATGGGAGGTTCCTAATTACAAAACCTCCATCTTGCCTGTCAAAGCAACTGCACAGCATACAACGCAGCTCATGGAGGAGTCAGAGAAAAACATGCAGAGATAAGAATAGAAATCCATCTCCAGATGCAAACTTCTCTACCACTGGCTCTTGGATCCAACTCCATCCCACTAAAAAAAAAAAAAAATGTGCTCTGAAGTTCAGCATTTCTCCAACTCTGACTTTTGGTTTGGAGCCATTCACACAAACACATATTTGGCACAGAATTTCAGTGCCAGTGGATCATAGACACCCAAATCCATCAGTGTGAGAATGCCTGGACGCCAAGACTCACTCACATCAGCACAAAGCACAAGGATGAGAAAAAAAGAAAACCACCAAAAAAGCCACCAAAAACCCAGCAACTCAAGAGGCTTAAATTTAATTTGGTGTTTGCTACATGCATAAGAGGAAAGGAACTTTCTCTTTCAACCTACATACAGTACCTGATTTTATCTTGATACTGTTAGTTGCTATTCAGGTGACCAGAAGCAAAGACACGGTACACTTAAGATAAAAACATTATTAAATCCATCAATATCAGAGAGAGAAAGACCAACTGCAACAATACTGCGACAACAGGCTGACAAAATCAAAGGGAGATGACTCCATGCTGATGGATAAACCAGTACTGCTATGACAAACAGTTTCATCAGTTTTATGCTGAATAAGAAAGTGATAATGAATAGGCTTTTATTACTGATTACAGGGCAGCCCCAGCCCTGCAGAATCACCATGTTCCAGGCTGTGTGGGGGTGGCACAGCTGGACATCTAACTTCAGAAACAATGGTAGATAATTAAAGCTGTCGCTTAAAGTGCTTACACAACGGGCTGTAAATGAATTATTTGCTACAGAGATGACGGAAAAAAAGTTCTCGTGTTATAGAAGTGGGGTAATCTCACAGGTGATGCTCTTGGAGACAGAAGCACCTAACATCATGCTTGTCACCTCACTTGGATTCCAACATAGGTTTGGTTCCCTCAGGAGTAAAGTCTTCACAAACTGAGGGTGAATTTGAAATCTGAACCAGGATTACCATGGTTAGCAAGAACACATCCAGAAGAGTCTGATAAAATCTCCTGGGCAGGAGTACTGATATACGTTGTCTTAACTACGCTAGAGCATCTGAGGACACAAACAACTCTAGCTAAAAGAGGGTAAAATCAAAATTTTCAGAAGAATAAGGAATAATAAGGAAGAATTATTAAATGAAGAATAGTAGCAATGCACTAGTAAACAAACAAACAAAAATCACTCAGGAAAGTACGTGGACTTCCAGTTAGAAGAAAAATGCTTGCTGAAGTTCTCAAATAGTAAAACAGGGCTGATAAACATTAATTCTGCACAAAATTAAATTACATTAAAGAAAAAAAAAAAAAGGGAAGAAAAAAAGCAAGAGCAATGAGCCCTGATAGGGAAAATGACTGAATTAACATATCAAAGGAAGGAGATAGGAGAGTAATCCAGAGGGTAATACAAAAGAAAAGTTTAAGGGACACCTTGGGATAAGTTTTCTTTCAAGTACTGCACTTCCTAAAATAATAGGAGGGTTATCTAAACATGCCCATCATGCATCACAATTATTGGATGACAGTTTTACTTACAGAAAGTTCATTACATAAGTGCTCCCATGGAGGAAGCCTAATTAGGCAGCTCACATTACAGGTGAGATTCGTGTCAGGGCTCCAGCAGCCACGTTTTTATTTCAGACTCTAGGAGTGCACCAGGCTGCTCCTGGTCCTCAAAAGGAGTCATTTGGTAGCAATTACAATCTTTACAACCAGTATTGTAATATAGCATATCCCTGTTCTCTGCAGGGGAGTTGGGCCAGATGACCTTTAAGGGTCCTTTCCAACTCAAACGATTCTATATTATATTATGCTATCATTAGTTTCATTGTTCTGTGTGTCATCTCTTCCCCTCCCCCTTCCCATTGCCATGAGCTGTGTCTGCCTCAGACCCCAGCTGCAGCAGCTGCAAGATCACCAACAACTGATAGTTCACATGCAAATCTTGTGGCAGCATTTCCT
Organism: Tragopan temminckii; assembly: GCA_028571105.1. Taxonomy (NCBI): domain Eukaryota; kingdom Metazoa; phylum Chordata; class Aves; order Galliformes; family Phasianidae; genus Tragopan; species Tragopan temminckii. The sequence continues at coordinate 13,879,428 of JAOWBP010004313.1, forward strand.
TCTCGATATATGCTGAAATAAAGGCCTTGCAGGCTATTAAAACAGCACAAACAAGCTTTGAAGACAATTAATTAATTGTCACTTTGCGGTCATTTCTGTTGCATGATGCAGGTGCAATTCCTTTGAAGGGACGTGGCATTTGTCTGCCACAGAGATGAACCTGACTTCTATAGTAAATTATATCCTAATAAATGTTTAAGAAATAATGTGATTACTGGAAGGCTAGAGCTGGCACTGGCTGAAGCGATGCCAGGTTTCCACAAAGAAAGAGCCTGCCCATGGCTGTACAGGATGGAAGGAGCCGCTCTCCTTCCCCAGCCCAGCTCCGTGAGCACCCTGCTGAAGCAGTAGAGCACCCAGGGAAGATTTGCTTGCCTGAGCTTTACTGCAGCCAGGTGAAAAAACTGAAAATGAGTGGCAGCGGGATATTCATTCCCAAACTTCATTCCCCAACATGCGTGACAGATGATGCAGATATCTCCAGATGACTGATCTACATCCAATAATCAAATATATTGCAGATATTATCATTAGATGAAACTCAGTCAGGAAGTTTAAATGGAAAAGGAAATCAGATAATTAAAACCCTGCCCTTAGTAATACATTTTTTTCCAAGTGACAACATCTATAAAAACCTCAGGCAGAGACATAAAGTGAAGCTGAGAGAGATCCATTGAAAACCAAATTAATATTTTAATTCTGCCAACACAGGAAAAGTCTCTAAACGAGATGAAGTTCAGAACGAATACCAAGTGCAGTGATTTATTGCCTTTTCTCTGTAATTTAAATGGCTGTTTCTTTAATGTTTTGCTAAGTTCCTCCCACAGGCTTTCAGCCTAGGTTTCTTGCAGAAGAGGGCATCCTGCAGCCTCAGTGCTCTCAACAGTGCTTAAAACAAAACAAAACACCAAACAAACAAACAAAAAAGGAACACACAGTTGAGAAGAAGCCAATGGCTTTCCAGTAGCCATGTCAAAAGTCAACTCAACCAAAGGACTAGGGATGGAATTAATAACAAAGCTTTCTTCATCAATGTAGCTGTGTACTTATTCTCTAAGCAATATGAACGTGCTTGTTTGCCATGTAGCCCACACTAATAACAAACTGCAAGATGTACGATGAAGGATACTGCCCCACTTGTAACCTGACACAAGGCATTCCCAGCCAGATCAGCTGGCAATACACACCTTAAGTCATTCCTCCAGCTTTTCCCTAAAAGGGTGCTTATCTTAAACACATCCTCTCAAAAAGCAATAAGCACTATCACTTGTACCTGCCAAGTACTTTATAATACTATCTAATTAAGCTACATAAAGCTTCAAAGAAAGGTGAATATCAGTGCCCAGAGCTACGTGGGCATAAGATGTTATCAGCTAACACTGATGAAAACATTGCTGATACTGGGAAGGTGATCCAGGTACGTGCATCCCTACGGCAGGATCCTACACCATGCCATGCATTAGTTCCTCCGTGTGGGGTAACATTTTTATATTTCATGCTGTAAATTATGCTGTCCTACTAATTTGGAAAAAAAAAAAAAAGAACAAAACAACCCACACCACAGAGAGGAAGGGAAAACTCAAAAACGAGCAGAAAAAATTATGAGCATTTGGCTGCTTTAAAGAGACTACAGCATGTGAGGTTGCTAAAATTATAGTTTTAATTAACTGAAGATTAATTGTTAAATTAACTTAAATTTAATACAACTGAGTGAGGTAGCACATTTATATGAATTGATCAAAAGCACAGTTAGCAGCCGTGTGCAGATCCATATTTAATAATGTGATTTTAATATTCAGTTGTCACTTAGCGTACAACCGCTTCTATTAAATGTGTACGATCGTTACAATTGCACTGTCAAGCCTTTCCAACATCCCCATCAGAGAAATAAAAATTTAGGGATGCTATTCCTCCCATCAAATTTATACACTTTGATATAATTACATCAGCACATAAAGTACCCTGAATAGCAACATTTTATGACAAAGGACAGGAGAGAGTCATGCTTTTAAAATAACTTTGCTGTCAGCTGTGACTTCCACACTGAGGAGCAACTGAAGGCAGGCAGGACTGCAGCAAACACAGTCTGACCCCTGCGACCCCAGAAGAGCAAAGCAGAGCTGCTCTGAGCTGCCACCATCTATGCCCACGTCCCAGCCATGTGGCAAATGTGGCAGCAAACCACAGATTAGTACCAAGGGCCCTGGTCTGAACCAGACAGTGCCTTTTGAAAACACCAGATATGAGCACAGGGAAATAAGTCGGATGAAAATGCCCAAATGGGTGGAGAAGAACAGCAACAGGTCCTACACAGAAAGTCAGAAAAAGTCCCACGAAAACATTCACAGCCTTAATAACCAGCTACAAGCTTGATTTAATTAGTCAGAGCCAGCTATCCCATTGCACAGACAGGTCTAAACCCTCCAATCCCAGTATCACCTCTAGTCTGTAATATGCACCTTTTACACAGCTTCTTTAGCACAATCATTCAAATAATAAACAAATATTAATAATAATAAAAATATATCTTTCTAGGGCCTTTACAAATAAGAACACTTTTTCTAGCATTATGCTTGAGACAAAATTAGCTTCTCATATAAAAAGCCAGTGCAAAATAATGAAACAAAACCATACAAAGGAAAACCAATTCCAGGGACTCAGAAGGATTTCCATTGTACAGAAGCACTTCATAGCCTCATGCTGTCCTAGAAAAACTAACAAAGTTCTGCTCCACCTGCAAATCTCAGGTCAGCCTCAGTAACAGTTGTCTGCTACTCTGCTGATTTTATTTTTCAGATGGAACATACTTAGAAAGCTGCTTAATGTCTCAGTACTTTCTCTTAGCCAATGCACAGCTTCTCTTTCCAGAAAGGACCCACTGTGGGATTCCCTTCGATATGCTCGTTCCTGCACAACCAGGTTGCAGGTATATGGGATTGGATGTCAGAGGAAAGTCTGACACAGAGAGAGTGGTGAGTGGAACAGGCTGCTCAGAGAGGCTGTGGATGCTCTGTCCTTGCAGGTTTTCAAAACCAGGATGGATTGGAGCCCTGGGCAGCATGGTCTAGTACCAGATCTGGAGGTTGGTGGCCCTGCCTGTGGCAGGGGGGTTGAAACCTGATGGTCCTTGGGGTCTCTTCCAACCCAAGCCATTCTACGATTGGCTTAAAAGTTACACTGAAAGTAGCTTAATTTTAGGAGCTACTTAGGGGCTAGATCACAGCTCGTGTTAACTATGTCACACCACTGAAGGGAACCAATCTGTGTGGATGCCTCTCAGCTACAAACAGCAGGAGCAGGAACTTCAGTTTGGTTCAGTAAAAGTGCCACAGACAGCAGATTTTGCATCTGGGACATGTCGTGCCTCTGCTGAGCAGCCCTGGGTGTCTGCCTGGAAGCCACTCCTACAGCCACGCTCTTGGCAACAGCTAGAACAGCTATTGGTATTCCAATCACAGCCCAGCCAAAGCTACCACCAGATGTTGACAAAACATCTCGTATCAGACTCTAGGACAGCCGGTTCACTACTATCTTACATGACGTAACGTGAGAGCAAAAGGAAATTATATTAAGTAGAAAAGCCTCACAACTCAGCTAAGGCACCAATCTTTTGTATAATCCTCTTTGGGCAAGGGTAAACTTTGTGCACACTGCTGGATACAGTTCTCAGAAAGTGCCTCTGCAGCACAGATTTATTTGTTGCATTTCAAAGGAAGAACTCTTCGTAATTTAAGTCATTAACAATAGTTATTCAGATTGCCAGGAAAGATACATAGCACCCAACCACCTCACAAGAATAATGCAGTAAGCTGGAAATACTACAGCAATGTGTCACTTTCACTTTTGTTCTAAGTAAAAAGAGGGAAATAGAAATGAAGTATCAAATACAGATGCTGTTGAACTCTAAATATCTGAAGGGCATCCATTTTGAAGTGCATTCCATCTCAACATCTCATTATTTAAAAAAAAAAATCAGTTAACTGTGAAAGAATATCCATTTTCGTAGTGAAATTTGATCTGTTCACTTAGCAGCTTTTCAAACTTTATTAGAAACATCTTCATGAAGCACGAAGTGCCCTGAATGCTGGACAGTGGTATCAATTGCTCATGTGTCAGGAAGACAGGGAAAAGAAACACAGGCAGAGTATCACCTACCCAATACCTCTGAGCATTTAAATTGTTTTCATGTAGCGAGAAATGCTGACTGCTTTCACCACCACTTCTGCTTCGTACGAACGCAGTGCAGGCAAAATAAAATTAAATTAAAACGTGAACGTGTTGCTAAAGGGGTAGAGGAAAAGCGTCACATGCACAATCTTTGCACAAAGAAAGATCTACTCTACCCAGAGTTGTTTGTTTAAAGGGACTGCTCTATTTATACACAAATATTTACACAGCATTGAACAGCACTGCATTGATCTCTTATTGCTCTGAATACATTATATTTTGAAAAGAGAACTATTCTGCTACTTTACTTAATTTTCAGGACTATCCGTTGCACAATCATACATCACTTCAGAACATAAAAGATTAAAACACCCTTCATTGTGTGTTTGTATCCTATTAAAACAGTTCCATAAACCCTTGCAGCTAGTCAGCCTAGGAGAACTTACTGGGATCAAAAATATACTTATGATTACAAATGTTTTCAGAACCCTGAGCTATGCAGCCTTGAATTACCTTGTATTTACCTGTGGGCAGACACTGTGGATTAACTGGGATACAACAGCTTGTTATCCCAGAGCCCACACACAGGCACTTAGTCAAGAGTAGCTTAGACTTAAGAGGCGAATCAATAAGGCAGATCCCTAAGACATCATCCCTAAAGTATAGGGAAAGGTCTTATCAGATACAAGCAATATATTAAATAACATTTTTCATAGTAAAGATACTGATTTCTCACACATCTTGTGTCTGCCAGAGAGGAAAGATCCTTCTTTGGCATGGTCAGTGCTATTTGGGAAATCCCACTGATGATCACGCAATGGCCAACGTTCTCAACTGTGATTTTTTTCTTAGTTATAGCATGTCCATTCTTTCTAAACCGAGCCACAACAGAAGGAAATGCTGGGATCTTTAGCCCGTCTTGGTTATTCTCTTTAACTGTTCTTAAATAAAATGATACTGAAAACACAGTCAACATTTTTTCTTTATCATAACTCTCAAATTTTCAGTTGACCAAATTTGTAACCATCACAGAGAAAAACGGTACATCGAAATACTGGAGGAGGAGGTGAAAAAAAAACAAAGGTCTCCTTTTAAAACAGCACTTAAAAAATAACAAGCTAGGCTTACATTTAGCCATCAAATATATGTTTTTCATGGGCACGGTTGACAGATTCATTAAGGTTGGAAAGACTAATAAGATCATCCAGTCCAACCATCAGTTCATGCCTGTGACCTTTCTAACCCACATCCCTCTGCAACATCCACTCTTTTCTTGAGCACCTCCAGGGATAGTGACCCCACCAGCTCCCAGGGCAGCCTGTGCCAACACCTCATCAAGTATTCCTGGCCTACAGCTGACATCCATCTAATGGCCATAGGGGACCATATATCCCATTATTAGGTAAGATTAAGGCTGGTTATCTTAAGAATTTTCATTCGCATAAAGGAGAAAAAAAAGGAAAATAAGTGAAAAAAAATAGGAAAGGAGGGAAAAAAAAAATCCCACCGCCCTGGGGGTATTCTCACATAAACAAACATCCACCACTATCAGAACATCGCTGGAGGCATTTCCATGGGAAAGCAGCAGTGTGAAACACATCTGCCCTGGATCACACTGCTGCCCCAGGAGGCCGCAAAGAGGCGAAGAACTCAAACATGAATGAAGTGTTTTCCTTGCACTGTCCAGTGTAACTCCTCAACACGCCTGGCTGTCTGCTGAAATTGTCTGCTTCAGCACAACACTTGCCAGAAATTATTAACACTCAGATTTCTCATGGAGAAAGATTGGCTCCTCTGCACTGCTGAGATTGCTGGTAGAGGAATAAGTGGTTGCCTGGGACACTCTGCATACCTCAGTGCTTTATTTTACCCTGAGATAAAGAAACAGGGAAGAATTCAGACTTTTTTTTTCTGATTCAGCTGCCTTGTGCAGCTTTAGGGAGGTAAGGAGAGCAGCAGTTTTGTTCTTGTTGAGCAGTACAGGCTCCCACATGCAAAGCCATATCTAGCTACAAAAGCCACCTTCCATCCCCGGCTCCCGGCACATTACAACCTCCCTGTTTTTGGGTCTGATTGGCCTCAACACTGCAGCATCCGTAAGCACCTCATCATCTTTAACAGATTTATTCTCACAGATCCATGGGAAGAAGAAAATCACAGTTTTTTCATTTTTAAAAGATAGGTTTTATGTGCTGTATTTTCCCAGGCATTTGACCCCAGTAAGGTCCAAGTACTCAGCAGTGCCAAGGGGAGGAAACAAGGACTCATACCAATGCCACCAAGACACAACCTCCTCCCCTCACTAACCACTCTATTCCCATCAACAACGAGCTGTCCTTTCCCTTAATTCCTTCAGCAGCTTTTCAGCAACCTTCGACATTACCTAAAATACCAGAGAAAGTTATCTACCCACATCTCATTAAACATTCAGGAGTTTAATCACAGCGAGCTTCTGAAAACAGCAGATTCAGAACAACCTGCGTGCAATCGGTACATCAGTCCATAGCCTGTGCTCATGGTTCTTGTTTGCCTTACAATGATAAACAAGCAGTAATACAGCTCTTAATGGCAGATCCTCAGGCAATCTATCAGCCAACAGGGAAGACATGGCACAGGTCTCCAGGAACCACCAAACTCTCTGTCCTGCCCAGGATGGGATGGTCTTTGTTCCTTCCGATGGACGTTAATTCCCTTCTTTCAGCTCCATGTACAATGTCAACAACAGCACGTTTCAGTTGCCTCTGGGTCCCCAGTAAAGGAACTATCATGTTACTTAACAGTTTTCTCAGGTGTTAACTACTGTTCTTACAGAAAATACTACTATATAAATCAAGTAATTTTGTTACTCAAATTTTTTTGGGGGGAAAAAAACTCTACTGAAAATACACTCTTTTTTCCTTACCAAAACTATTATCACTATTGTCCTCCAGATAAATACTGTTGCACAGCTATTTCAAAAGAGGATCTGAAATTCATTCACAGCCTTTAGAGACTGCCGTGTTAATTTGGCTGCCACTCATTTGCCCTTAGGGCTGAATTCAGCTAAAAAGTAAAGACATTTTCCAAACTGCTTAAAGCTGCAGAAGTAGATGCCGCTCAAATCCCCAGTGGAAACTGGGGGGTTTCACTTTGCTTTACCTCATTCCAGTTACAATAACAGACCTCAACGTCCTTTGCTCACAGAGTCAAATAATGCTTTTAATGTACACAGCCAAATGTTTAATTTACACGTGCGGTTTCACCCAGTGTTACCTGACTCCACTTGTGCACCACAGCACGCATGAAAGAGTAAAAAAGGTTATACTAATTTATTTAATAATTGAATATATTTATGTAAGGATTAAAGTGATTTGATACAGGAGTATATGGCAATGAAGGGAGACAAGGAAACATACACTTGTTCAGCATTGTAGGAGCACTGTGAGAAGTCCAGGTTGGATATTAGGAACAACTTCTCCAAAAGAGTGGTGATGCACTGGCACAGCTGCCCAGAGAGATGTGTGTGTGTGTTGGACGGGGGGGAGGTCACCATCCCTGGGGATGTTCCAGAACCATGGAGACATGGCACTGAGGGATGTGGGCAGTGGGCATGGTGAGGGTGGGCTGAAGCTGGACTTGATGACCTTGGTGGTCTTTTCCAACCTCAACTGTTCCACGATTCTGTGATCACAAGTACATATACACCCCCAGCACTATGTGCTGCTAGCAATCTGAACAGACTAAACAGGAGAAAAAGAAAAGAAAGCATATTAAATGAACTGTTGAATGAAGACCCAAGAAGACACTTAATTTTCTAATGAGCTTTAAAAAGGTTTAGTCAGCTTGGGCAAAAGCTGAAGAACAAGTAGTGCTCTGTTCATTTGGTCCTGAAGAGGAAAATAACTACTACGGATCTGGAGATGTGCCAATGCATGTTTTGTTTCGCGCTTTTGATGAGAAAATGAAAACAAGCAACACTTTTTTTTTCCCAAATTTGCCCCTATTTTTAAATCGATGTCCTAATTTGTCAGAGTACTTTTAGAATAATCTTACTTCACTGTGTAGCTTATTTTGCAGTGAAGAGCAGCACACGTAGAGCTTCATATCTCCTGGGAGAAGGAAGTGTGGGCTGAGCAGCACCAACAGCTCTTCATGCTTCCGAGCCACTTCTCTCTGCTCCTGTCCCAGCCTCCTATCCAATCTCCTGCCCGTGTCTCAGTGGACACTCAAGCATCGACCTGCTGTCAAAGCCACCTTGAAACAGTACATCTGAATGCCTCGAATATGTTTGTATAGTTTGCTCTGAAAGAAAATGTTGCAAGTTACAGCTCCCAACTATACCATTATGACACCCAAACAACAAAAGTAGCAATGAGAAACAGTACTTAAAAGAAAATTGGGAACAGACATGATACAACAAGTACCCACTATCATTTGTATTGCAGCAAGCTCATATAAATGTCTGTAAGTCTGAGACTTGTTTTTCCCCATTTACCAATGCATAAAACAATTGATTTGTTCAAATCAAACACCTGACAAGACCAAATGCTAACTTGCAGCCCAATCCTGGCATAACTTACACATTTTGCAAGCAAATACAACAATGCAAAAAAAAAAAAAAACAAACTTAGTTAATCTGCATTTTTATCTGCATTTTTAAAGCAAGTAGAAGGCTAGGAAAGAAAAAAGTTATGTGTGTTTTGTGTTTCACTGAATCTTAAATGTCTGCAAAAGTCAGGATAGCGGGTAAAGAGGAAGAGAAACAAAAGACCAACTGCAATATTGCTCCTGTTGGAAAGGAGCAACTTAAGCTAATGATATACTTTGTCCGGATTTAAGAGAAATTTAAACCTCATTTGCTTCTTTATAGTCAATATTTATGTTAAGACTGCAGGAAACTAACTATGGAATATACCTCCAACTGAAGAGCAGACCATTCTGTACCTTGTGATGGATTGCAGCAGTCTTCAGCCCCATAAACAAAAGATGCGGATTCTACCAGCTGAGACATGTTTTAAACAGGACTTCATGTTGTTTTTCTACAATATAACATTTTACCCAATTAATCATCCTACTCTCATAGGTTTTACCTCCTTTTTCACCCCTAGGTAGGTCACTGGATAGTGATGCTAATTTGTCAAAGTTCTCATGCATTTTCTTGCTTATTAAAAAGTGAGGAATTGCAGTGCAATTTCAAAAATCTATACCATACAAGGAAACTCATGTGCCAGGGTCTCAGAGTGACCTCTTTGTGCTGTCAGAGGAAAAAAAAGAAAAAGTCTCCACTTATATTAGAGATTAAAGTCCTTATCCCTCGCTGCCTCAGATACTACATCCTTGTTCACCAAGGGTATTTTGTTGGGGATTTCTTATTTATTGAATACCTACAAAGAAGAAAAGAGGAAATAACACGCCAGGTCATATTCCTATGTGATTTCGTTCTGTCTTCACACATTTTAATTACACAATGATGGAATTTCAATTTTATTTTAGAACAGTATTCAAATAAATGCTCTCCAAAAAGAAAAATCTGCATTTACCAGGAAAGCATGGAAATTATCATTCAAAGGCATATATCGAGGGTTAGAATTAGAAAGTGCATTTCTTTGCTGTGAAGCATTCAGCCACAAGGGAAAAGAAAAGAAACTAAACAGCCTCTTCCTTCTAATAGATGGTGAAAAAATAATGAAAGAACAAAAATGTGAATGCTCCATCTGATTTCATACATCCATTTCAGCATGTGGGACTTCAGCAAGCTTAAAAAAAAAAAAAGAAATAAAACCCTTCTGACCACTTCAAGCTCCCCCAGGAATACATTTCAGTTGCAAAAAACGACCTTAAAACTCAGAGGCGTGTGTAGGCAGCCAAGTCAGCTGGACCACCATTTGACAACATGTTTCAGCTCTTAATCTATCCATAAATCTTCACATGCTCCAAAAGAGAAACTTCAGACAGTGGCTGCTGGCCACCAGCCCTTCAATAATTCACTACCATAGAAATACATTTATTTTTAAACCGATTGCTCTAAACACTTACATAGAGCTGGTGGCCATCCTGGTCTTTGAAACAATGGGGCCAATTTGGTGGGAGGCAGAGAACTGCAGGCAGCCCGTGTGTGTGCTTCCAAATGCTGAGGGCAGCTCCTGCATCTTCCCTCTGCTCCTACACACACCTTGGGCAGCACGGCAAGGGTAAATATAACAGCAGACTCAATGTAAGAAGCAAATCACGCTTTGACAAAAGCGGGTTTTGAATACAGCATGCTTGAGGTAAGTAAGAAGTTCTTCTCATTGCACTACATGGAAATATTTCAGTCTTCCAACACTTAAAAATCAATCTTCCTAAGATGGTGGGAGTTGGCAGGGTGAGTCCGGCTCTGCTCCTCTCCTTGGGGTCCCGATCACCTCCTCTGCAGCAGTTGGGGTAACGCCTTCTGCACAACCCACCTGCTGCTACCTGCAGTTCATCTCCTCTGCAACCCCTTTGAGGATGAATACACGTTTAGCTGATGCATCTTGTTCTCTGCTGTTTGTAGTAGGAGTCTAATACCTTCTGAGATTAAACCGTCAATCACAGATGCTGCTTAGTCTCTGGGGGAGAAGCTCTGTTACGCAAGGAAATTTCTTACCCAGAAACTTCCAACAACAGCATGCTATGTATTCAGTTCCTCTTCCTGTGCCTCTGTGACTTATTTAATATTAACAACAAACAATATAATAAATAAATAAAAGTAGGAGTTTTATTTTCATCTTTGTACAAGTACAAAGGCAAAACAGGAGGTCTTGGTCTGGCAGAGGCCAGGACCGGTGTGGAGGAAAAGTGGAGGACTGAGAAACAACTGAGCTTCACACCTATGGTCAGTTACAAGTTTTGAACTTCCAGCAGAACAGAAATCCTACACAGAAGATCCCAAAATCTATCAAAATATTACATTTCTCTTGAAGAGAGGGGCCCGTCCTCAGGAGAAATCAGAAGACAGAAATACAGATCTGTTCAATGCCGGCTGGGTTACGTGGGACTTACTAAAAGTAGGTAAGAGGGTGCTATCAAAACAATTCAAATTAAATAGATGTTCAGGCTGGAAGGTTGGGAGGAAGATCAGCATCCAAGCAGTATAAAATGCGAGGAAAACGGGAAGACCAAAAGACACGATGAAAACACCTGAAAGACAGCAACATCAACACTATCTTTTTGTCTCCACTTTTGGAAACCTTAAACTAAAACACAACTTCACCTCCATCCAACCAAAGGGTCTTATTCCAGTCCTTCCATGGAAGAGCTGAGCCCCGAGCTCCCAACACCCAAAGGGAATCCCATACAGAGCACTTCCTTGAGTGTGCAAATACGTGTTTTCCTGCCCTTAGGAACATTTTGTAATTAAGATGTCCTAAAAAAAATTAACATTTCCTGCTCAATCAAGAGAAAGAGATGACCTATGGAACACAAAAATTAAATTTTTCAGTCTTAACAGTGCACAACGGTTTTCAGCATTGTGGTCTATTAAATAGTACAACTCTTCAAACTGATAGTGACAGATTTTGGGGATTCCGACTTAAACATGCATCCCTTTAAAAATCATGAGCCTGCAGTCTGAGCAGCTTTGAACTAAGAGCTCATATCCACGCCAAATCAAATGCACAAACTGTTCAGAGATGTGTTTTATACATAATTATTACCCTTAACACAACCAAAATCCAAATCCTTATACAGTCTGAGATGGTGAGTCACATCTTCAAGAGCCTTCGCATTACCCACAGTTTCGCCATGCCTCTCAAGAAGGGAATACTAAGTGATCCCCAAACCAGCAGTCATCCCTTCTTCAACACCAAAGGAAACTAAGCCAGAAACAAACTGAGATGAGAAACGAGTTCTTCACTGCAGCTGCGATCAAATGAATCAACTCTCTAACACTAGGACAAATATTGTACTTCGCTGAGTTCAACTGCATTTTACCCTGGCAAAGCTGATCATGAAAGCATGAGATAATTTGCAATTATGCACTTAAATCATCGTGTTTTTGAAATGGCATACAAATTTAATGGTCTCCATACATTGATATATAGCATTTGCCATATAAGGATTTTTTTTTCCTTCAGTGCAGTGAGCACTGCAGAATATCAAAGTTCTTCCAAGTGCTGCTTCTCCTTTCCTCTCCAAACTTGCAGAACGAATCTCAAGGCTGAAACCTTTGAAACTCACGTTTGTGGACTCTGTTCACATGCCACTGCCAACAAAATATACCAAAGCTGCAGACACTTAATAGTCTTAAAACACCGCTTCAACCTCCAACCTCAGGAAAGTCAGCAGCACCATTACCTTCACTTTGAAGTTCACCTATACGTTTCTATGCCACATGGGAGAGAGAAACACCCACCTCCTCTTTGTACTTCTGGTAAATTAATTTCCCTAATATGATAGAACTATACAGCAAAATAATCTTCTAGTTAAGGCTTACTTTATACTTAAGCTTAAGTCTTAACTCCCCAGATTTGCAGTATTTATTCTGGTGAAATCATTATATTCCTATGAAGCTGTGGGAAGGCTGCACACAAACGATGCTCACAGATTGAGCTTGGTTGAGCAAAGGGCTTTATCTGAAGACTGTATATAACAACAAGAGCTCCTCTGAAGCTGGGCCTGCTTTTCCCCATGCCACTATAGAAAGCACAAAGCACAGAGACAGAGCAAGGCGATTCAGCGTGTCCGAGAAGACTCAGGTCCATGTACCTTGCTGCTCCACTCATCACACACACGCCCATCCACAATCCTGGGTCCTCTCAGGGAAGAACAAGGGCTGAAAAGATTCATTATAAAGCTGCAGACTCATTGCTGCATGGTCCTCCTCTTCCAGATTTGCATCTCCTCCTCTCCTTCTCTCTCCCTCCAAAGTTTCTCTTCTCCCTGTTATTTTCCATCTTTGAAGACGTCACCAAGTTTTCTCATCAGCGTGAAACGCTCACTGGAAAAACTCAAGTTTATTTTGTTCAATGTGCTTTTGCTAGATAAGCATTTGTGAACCACTATTTGTCTTGCAAAAGTCCTGTTTCCTCTTGATACAAGCCAGCAGCCTGCAAGCTGATTTCTGCAGACTTCTACTTCATTCTGAGCCCTGTTTCTCCTAGCCAGCCCTCCTGATTACGGCTGAGTACTGTCCTATCCTGATATGCAAGCAGTCACACTTTTGTCAGATGTGTTTATATTTAAATATTACAAGTTTTGTTGGGAGAAATGTTTTTTTTTTTTCTTTTCCTTTGTGAGAGCCGAGATGTATTACATTGCTGTGTGGTGCTTAGCAGCTTCCCCAGAAAGCAAAAATACTCCCCAACTATTTTTTCGGCAGAAATTGAAAGTAGGCTTAAAATCCATAGTGAATCTTTAACCAAGCGCAGAAACACTGTGTATTTCCAGGGCTCTCATCCTGATCATAACTGAATGGCAGTGGTGCGAAACTAAGTGCTGCTTGCCCAGCAGTCCCAAAGAGGAGGCCCCTCCATACAATAATGTACCTGCCAGCAACAGGCACCACTCACATGGATGCACTGCAGCAAATCAAACACCAGCCCTTTCAGCCTATGTCAAAATTCATTTGTCAAATGGCTTCCTACTGCTTCTTAGAAGCGCACTGCAATAGGATGAGAAGGAAGCTCATTCTCAAAGCAACCAGGCCAGCACCTGGCCAACCCCTTGCTAGTAGGACCTCTTGATGCTTCAAGGGAATCAATAAAATTCCCATGTATTTCAATTAAAACTTCAGATGAAAGTATCAGAATCACAGAATGGCTGGAAGGGACTCCAAGGATTATTAAGTTTCAATCCCCTCACCACAGGCAGAGCCACCAACCTCCATATCTAATATTTGACCATGCTGCCCAGGGTCCCATCCAACCTGGCCTTGAACTCCAAGAATGGAGCATCCACAGCCTCTCTGGGCAGCGTGTCCCAGCACCTCACTACTCTCACAGTAAAGAACTTCCCCCTGACATCCAGTCTAAACCTTCTCTCCTAGAGCTTAAATAAGTATGCTAGAAAACAAGACAGAACTTTTAATGCTGGAATACCATCCCCTAATTTAACTCTTTGCACTGAATCATAAATACTGCAAGGATGAAAACCCAAAGACACTGCACCACAGAGCAGCACAACTTCACAACTGGCAATTCCAGCAGGTGCAGCATCTCAGATATTTGAGGAAACATGAACCCTAGGCACATGCATCTGTTGGAAGGCTTGAGAAAGAGCAATGAAAGAAAAAGAAAGGAAAAACGTATTTATGGGATCATGGCAATCCTCTCCCCTGGAGCAGCACAGTTTCTGTTGAGTCAGATTTGTCATCTGCTCTGCAACAAACTTGTCTCCACTATCCATTCTGCAGGTACATTCAATCAGGGCTCCCTGGGGAACCAGGGCTCTAGTGTGAACTGCTTCCACTCAGATGTAATGGAGCAAGATTGCTCATGCCATTATTTTAAATGGTTTGAGGCCACATGGTCCCCAATTTCATTAGCTGCATTTATATACGGACCTTACATTTAACACTGTGGAACACACAGACATGGATGCATTACATGTCATCTTTTCTTCCCATCACTAAAAAAGTAAAAAAAA
>JAOWBP010004313.1:13894278-13938268 GCA_028571105.1 Tragopan temminckii
ACAAAAAAACTACAGATATTTTATAGACTTCACAAAGGACTGTAATAATCTTACACAGTTTGCTATATGTTTATTATCACTAATTCTATCTTGTACTTTCACAAAACCTGTTTGAAAGAATAATAATGCAGTATGAAAAAAGAAATAAAATTAATGGAGTTGAATGCTGATAGGTTTTTATGGTTTGTTGTTAATCGCAACAAGGATACAGTTAAACAACAGCTACTGGCAGTACATTTTAGCTACTGGTAATTTTTGTTTCATTCTGTTTTTCTTACAAAACAGATTTTGCATTTAAGCAGCTGGTAGCGATTTTCAGCATGGAAAATTAAAACCTTCTTTCCTATCATCCAATAAAGTAGTAATGACTTTTTGTTAATCCAAAGAAAAAAAAAGGCAGTTTTATCCACATACAAGGTATTGAGAAGAGAAAGAGAATAATCAGCTGGGACGTGAAGTTACCCTGCAAATAATGCCACATGCAACCCACTGCAATAAATAGGCCAAGCACAAGACAAATTTTACTCATCTACTTCACTAACTGCTGTATGGAAGCAATTTGTTTTATATTCTTCCAATCTTCTCCAGGGTCCCTCCCCTCGCTGTAGCAAGAGTACTGTAATAGTGCATGAAGCAACGCTCTGTGAATATTCAGTGGAGCAACCTTGTTTTGAGATGGGATTTCTGGTTTAAATTTAATCTATGTTTTGCTTGAGAAGATAAAGCCAATTAAGGGCTGGAAGAGAAGGGAGAAACCCCTTGACACTGCAGCCATCTCCCCACAGACTCCGCCAGATTTCAGTCCTCCACCTCCTCAGCTCACCACAGCCACTGACAGAGGTTGCTTCCATAAAGTCACATGGATAAACTCCAAATTGTTATAGATTTTAAACAAATAAAGTACTGTAACCACCACATTCATCCAACAAAAAAGTTAAGAGACAGACATCAACACAAGCAACAACCATAGACATCTCCACCCATTCGCTGTACAGAAATGCTAGGCAAGTAGTTCAGACCATACCTCTAAGCCACACACAGCTAAGGCCAGATAAAATGAACATCAATAAGAGCTAACAGCAGGATCCGTATTTTGTTGCTTACCACTCAGCTGCCTAAAAGAAAAACACTGCAGAAGATGGCAGGATCCAACTATTCCTGGGCCTCTTGAGGACAGCAGCTTTAGATGACTATAGAAGGGCAGACAGATGTATAGGGGCCCTTTATAAGAAAGGAGAGACCGTCAGAGTGCCTGGAATGCCTAACAGCACAAGAGGGACAAGGGATACAACTCTGAGGAGGTTTTCAAAGGTGCTACACAACACTATTTGTACTGTGCTGGCACATATCATATAAACAGTGCAAAGAGTCAGTGCAACCACCCAGCCAGGTCTGGACAACAGTGATGTGAGATGGGAGGAACAGGCACCAGGGTCATAAATTTATGGGATGGGAAGAGAAGCCTCCTCAGTACAATATTTACTGCCTACTCAGTATTCTTTTTTTATTTTCCTATGTTTGTTTGACCTTGGGTACTCCCTGTTTAGTATTCTCTGAGCTGTGCAGAGCTCTCTTTCAGTACCCAGTAAGCCTTAGTCCTTCCAGGCTTGCAGGTGAAGGTGTTTTGCCTGCTCTAACATCAGGCACCAAATATGGCAGCTCCCTTCTTTCCATAACGCGCAAGATAAGGCTGTAACAACAAGCTCTAAAGCCTTCCACGTACACACAGCGGATGATTATTCATTAAAAGTCAACATGTAACATTTATATCATTCCAGCCACACGGAGAGGATGAAGTGCCTCCCCCAGGCAGCATCACCTCACTTAATTCACAGTGGGCTACTTTGCATCGTTTCCGATAAAACCTGCAGTTGCTGGCATCCTTTGCATTTCAAGCTAGTTTTTCCTCTTTCATAAACAGCATTCAGAAAGGAGACGAAGGCATACACAACAATCCTGCTAACACTGCAGAATGCGCTCACCTTTTTCACATACATACCCAAAGGTATTTTTCCATGAGATATTATTTTGCAGGCTCTTTTGGACCTGCAGAAAAAGGGCTTCAGTGAAATAAAAACATCTCTTATCTTAAAACAACTGTCAGTTTAGGAAACAATTGACTGAGTGGCAACTGTGCCCTGGGTACATGCGTTGTTTCGTATAAAGGCACTCCTTAAACAGGATCCCAGAAGTCCAATTAGTTTGTGAGCATCTACCTCCTGCTGACCTCTCCTGGCATACACCCCCTGCAGTACTCGTGCTTTTCAGAATCGCATCTGGGTTAGAAATACTGGATAATTATTTTTAAACACAGCAACCATCAGCATTCCCAGCCTTTCTGGACTTCTGTACATTCATCATGTTCAGCAAGGAGAGCGCTCTAGATTAATACAGAGATACTGAAATAGCGATGGAGAGATAAGCGGCACAAACTGAACAAACGGTAGATTAGGAGGCTTTTAGGCACATTCCTGATTCATTCTTACATATTGCCCACATCACCTCAACACACATTTGTACTTAATCATCTGTTGTACCCTGCAAAGATAAAGTCATATGGCCAGATCGCAGCTTTAGTTATACTGAACTGGGCTGATTTACAACAGCTGAGAATCAAGCCCCGAAGCTCTGGACAGACTCCGTTATCTTTATTTCATCTCCTGGATGAAGACCAGACCGCACTCACCAAGATGATTCACTCACTGCCTCGCTCCTGGGCTCACAGCCCCCGACTGTTCACACTGGAAGCACAGCGGTTCCTCCTAGTGCATTAGTGAGGGGAACAGTCTATTTCCCAAAGCTCAGGGTGGACTCTGCTGTGGCCGTGTTTGTCTGAAACAGATCCTGAGGCAGACTATGGAGGAAGACTGTGATGAAAGACCGCGGCCCTCTGAGGAGCATCTGTGCACCTCGTGCTGTCCGCCATGACGGACTGCACCACAGCTCCCTCATTGCAAGCTGAGAATAAATAATAAAATCTCTGGACCGCCCTATGGGGTCCAGCATAGACTTGAATGACTTTCTATGTAGCCTGAACGTGCCCAAGCTACTGCTGAGATTGCCAGCTTCTAGAAATAGAGATGAAAGCCAGGAGCTGAGGCAGGAGCCATTCACAACTGGCCCAAGCAGCATGGCCAGGCTCGCGGCCTAGCACACCAGGCCAGAGGAGGACAGCACAGCACTGATCCAGCAACAGGGAAAGTTTCCAAGGAGGGAACTGGCTGTTACTGCAGTGCTCACTGGAGCCCCTGAAGGAAATCTGCTAACTCCCTCCATCCTGCCTCAAGCTCTACAAATAGACACCACTGAGACTGAGCCTGGAATCCCAGAGACACACAGAAGCACATTTTACAGACATTCACACTATGAGCACTGAGCACCAGCTGTAATCTGAACATAAATGTATATTACAGTTGAAGTCTACACACATTCAACAATTTTCAAAGGTGATCAGCCACCCCAACCTGACTCTCTGAAGCGTAGCTTTTAGGAACCCAATTGCTAGGCAGCTTGCACCAAGGTACTCATTTGTCTCCTCTCTGTGATTCTTGAATTGTTAAACGTGAAAGAGAGCAGTAATTCAGTATTGTTCCATCGCTTATAAAAGCCAAGCAGAAAAAAAACATCAAAAATAATCTAGGCCAGTTCATTTGACTTATGCACGCAATACAAAACGCAACAAGTGCCTTTCAAGCTGTCTCATTTATGATAACACAGAAGTTGCTGATGGAATGAGAATTCCCAGGTAGTTATCAGGGCATTTTGCATATCATTTGTACTTCATACTGCATTAGTAACTCTCACATCATGTCAGCAGCTTAAAAAAAAAAAAAAAAGAACAAAACAATGAATTACATCTCTCCCAGTTTTTATTCTGCTTTTACTGAGTAATCTCATCGCTTATCTCAAATGATTCTGCATTCAATGCAAAATGCTTTTTCGTCTCTAAAGTAAAAAAGAAACCTAACTCTACCTCTGAATTATCCCAGTTTACTCAAATAGTCAGATATCAACAACAGAAATATCTGGTGATCAGATCTCCAAAGTATGCAATTTGCACCAGACTATTAGTTATCAGACTACTGGCAAACCAGATGAAACCAAAGCTAAGGCTGCCTTCTACTCTTGAACTGCATGAGAAGGAAGAGGAGCCAACATCCTAAAGGTGAGATTGACACAAAGAGCTGCATTTCAACAGCTGAAGGTGACATCACTGAGAAAAATACATTTTTGGATGGTTCCCCTGACTTCAAATCCCTGTACAATGCAGCTTCTGGGAAGAAAACTGACTGCCATGGCCAGAACTTGCATCATATAACCTTAACTAGCCACGACACTGAATATTGCAAGGATGAGATTTTTCTTTGGATAAACTGCTCTCAGGCAAGTGGAGTTATTGTTGTGTTTCAGCATAGTATAGAAATTCCTCCCACTATCTCACAAAAAATTGTGCAGTTTGTGTTTTTTTCTTTTTTCCTAGATACTTTTAACATATACAACATATTAAGTTCATTCAAGTGAGCATAGCTCCTGTGAAAGGGAAAAAAAATTTAAGAAGATTGTCATTAAATTGTAATTTCTGAAATGTAAAGGAACTTTCATGCTACCTCCTACCAAGTGGGCTGGACACAAACTGTTTCAAATCAGATGCTAAAAAAAATATATTTTAAACCAGAAGAGTAGAAATGAAAAGAATTCAAGCAACTGTTGCTAATCTAGAAAGTTGGAAGTAACAAACCTGTACACACACAGAAAAATGGAAACAAGCACGAAAACTGATCTTAGTTGCTAATGGAACGTGAGCAAAGTAAGATCGTTCAAACAGATTTAATTGCCTTTCTATGCAAAATACTTTGAAGCAAATAAATAAATTTCTATCACTGAAGACTTTTAAGAAGAAGTTAGGCATCTGTCAGGATAAACTAAGAAGAGCAGGTCTTGCCTTCAAGGCAAGGGCATAAACAACCAACCTAAGCTCTTCCTATTTCTTCTGACCTTGTTTTTTTTGTGTGAAATCTGTAACAATAAGAGAAATACACGTACGCAGCACCTGCTCAGAACTTCAGACTAATAACTGGTTGATACACAGGATACCAAACAGTGCTTATTCCAGTACTGCGACACGGCAGCTTCTCTTCCTGCCTTACTGTATTTAGGTCTTTAGTAGTATAACAGACTTGAAAAAGAAAGGTTATCAACAGTCCCAGGTTGTCAGAAGCATCCCTTTTCTCTTGGCATTGTGCCATTTCATAACCAGCTGTGGAGATTCACATACACAAATTTCCAGGATAAACACCCAAGTGCATCAAAGGAAAGGCTACCATGCAAGGTGAGGTGGGTGGGATGGAACAAAGGAGTGCACATATGCCCTGATAACTACCTGGGAATTCTCATTCCACGTTCAGCTTAGGAAACTAAAGATAGACAAAACAGTTTTACGTTATGATCTAAATCAGTCTTCCACACCAAGTTTCAACTTATTTCCTGAAGTATCTTTTGAAATTCCATGAAAACCAGGGAAGTTTTAGGTTGAGCAACCATCCATTTAATTCCAGTAAACTGAAAGTGATGTAAGCGAAACATATGACTACATTCTGTGCCTTCATTTGATGTATTGGAACTGTGTTAAGTATGAACGGCCATACTGCTTTGACTAGTCAATAAAAAGTTACACAATGAAAAATACAAAAGTAAACTTCAGAAAAAGATGCCGTGAGGAAACAGTTTTCCTTTCCCATTCACTGCACATGCATTTTGACAACGATGACACATTTAGATGAATAAGAACAATTTTCCATCATCAGGGAAGCCTTAAACAACCCCTGACTGCTTATACCGTCATCTCGTAGGCTCTGGCTAAATTGCAGTTATTTTTTCAAAACAAAACTATGAGGCCTCTGATATAATAGAGCAATTTAAGCAGTGAAGAATACAACACCTGTAATTCAATTTCATGGCAGCTGGTTTCACAACATGTTTCTGTAACACTGTTCTGATATAGGAAACTTCTCTCAGAGCATAGCAATTCTTCTTTAAGTAAGCCAGGCTCTCAAGAGAAAAGCAGGCTCTAAGTAGACAAATACTATAAGCAATAAGCAATTTGTATCTCCATGCCAGTCCTTTCACTTCTATCTCCAGTTAGTCCGCCACTCTTCTGAGAGTTTAGATTTTAGTTTATATTTCATATTGAGAGGCTGTTGTCAGAAAAGGTAACAATAAAAGTCACCCAAGATCTGTAACCTTGAGTAAGTTTCCAAGCAGAGGAACATAGAAGAGCTTCCGTTCCCATTCATCTTTCCTACAGCAGCCACCATATACCAAACAAAAAAAGCTGTAAATCCCAGGCATACGACCTTCCCAAAAAGTCAAGGAGGGAGCAGGGGAAGATGAAGATATCAATAATGACTAGTCAGCGCAAGGAGCACAGCAAAAACATTCTTCCAAAAAGGGAAGTTTAGTATTAGCTCAAAATCCTACAGCTGAACTGCATTCTACTACGAACCTTTTTCATCCTACATGCAAATAATTAGGGCACTTTCTTTCAAGTGGAAAATTCTCTAGAGAATAAGATCACGTACACAGGAATAGAAATGGAGGTTCATAAAGAACATTCTACTTTGTTCAGTAGTGATCCACACTAGCATCACTTTACATACTCAAATTAGGAGAAAACAACATATCCAAACAGGGAACTCCTTGCACGCTTGATGACTAAATTAAACACCAAAGCAGTACTTCTACAAAAGTTTTCCAGCAGTAGACCTGATGATGAACTCTTCCATCTTCTCTCCCCAGCTGTCAGCTCTTCATGTGTCCCTCTCCTGCACTGTGGCAGAGATTTGGACTTTGGTTCTATTCTGTGCTACCAACTAAGCCCAAAGCAGAAAACTATAACCAGAAACGTATTAGTAGTCACTTCCCCTGTTTCACATCTGTCTAAACGTATGCTTTATATCAAACAGAAATATATTTTTTTTGCCCTGAGTGTCAAAATTTCAGTTCTGAGATTCATCCAACAATTCAACACTGACGTTCCCCATTTGAAAAGAAAATGACTTAAGATTTTTGAACTTTAAGTGTATCATTAATAAAGAGCCTTTCTCAAACTGAGGTTTTCAGTTCACTCTGCTTCATTTTTACATTACCAGGAATCAAAAAAAAAACAGGTATCCTGAAAAGACATGAGGAAAGAAGACCCATTCTGCTTGCACACTTCAGGAAACCCTTGAAGACAGATACTACGCAGGAGGTCAAGAGCTAATGAAAATTGTTGTACCAACCTGTGTAGTTACTGAGCAAAAAATTAATCACCTCTGTATTTAGTTACCCTCAAGGTAGTAATCATTACTAGAAATGTACACATAGGAAATAAGAGTCAAATGAACTGATTTCATCCCCTCTTTAAACGTTGATTTGGTTGTTTCTACATGCTGCATCTGGTTGAGCATCAAAGCTTCAGTAGGGCCATTCTTTAAAATCTATAGGAAACTTGTAGTCTTTTTATCTGAAGACATTCAGTCTTTCCTGATCAGTGACTTCTTATAGCCCTTTAATTAGCTTGGCACGCTATCCACCATTAGAAACACAGGGAAAACTACAGACGAACAGGATCGTGTTGAGCTTCTAACAGTATGTGACACCTTGCTATGCCACAGATGCAAAATATTAAGTAGATCTAATATACGGTGCTCTGGGGATGAAAATACACCTTCAAAGAGGTAAGATTTTATAAGTCCTATAAACCTACTGGCATTTAAACCAATTTGGTAGTAAAATGCACACACTCTTACACTGGCAGAGCACAGAAAAGGCACGTGGTACTCACGAGGAGCCCAGAGGAAACCAGGGTTTCCCTCATCTGTTTGAGATAGGGCTAATCATGATCCCTCTCACCCAGCTACGAGACAGTCATCTACTCAAACTGAGCTGATGCTCTTGCAGTCAGCAGAGAAAGACCAGCATATACTGTGTTATATATTATACCCTACAATAGAAGTTTAAGGCAGAAGGGTTCAATTGCATCTGGATGTTTGTCTTCTTCCAACAACTACAGGGGGAATACAAAAAAACTGACTAGGCTAAGCAAGATCAATCCTGCCTTTTTACTGCAAGTCAACCTAAACTGGGCATGGATCTTTCTGCATCTCAAATCTGCAGGTATAAGCTAGGATGCGACATCTCCCTTCATCATTCACACTGTCCACAGTCAACTTGGAATGAAATATGCAGAAGAGGCTGTCTTCAATAGCATATGGTATAATAAAATATTAATTTCAAACAGAGCTTTGCAATATTGATTCAATAACAGCAATAAAAAAAGCTGTATAATTCCTGATGGTTTTTTTTTGTTATCAAATCTGTCTCATAAGCACACTGATTTACAGAAAGTCACCACACAGCCCCATCATTACTGAGCATAGTGATAAAAGTACATACAAAAGCCAGAACAGAACAAAGCATCCCTGATCTTGGTTGAGAATAGGAAGCAAAGAGAGCCTCATCAACTGATACAGCTTTACACAAAATGTAGCATTTACTGAATATTTCACTTTTTCAGGACTCTCAATCACTGAGCTTGTTGTCATCTCCCCTCACTGTCAGGCCTGATGCTGATTAAAGATCTCTATCTCAAGCCCATCTCCCTCATCGAGCCCCTATGGTATGTCTTTTACAGGAGACCTCGATGTCAACCACTACAAGAGTTTATTCCCTTCTTCTAGTAGAACAAAGAATCCAACCTGAATGAGGCAGGAAAAAAAAGAGTTGCCTCTTATTTTCACACCAGTTGCTTCAGCTGAAAGGACAGGTTTTGCAGGGGGCAAAGCCATCTCAAACACCCCACATCTTGAATTTTTAAAAGGACTTTCAAAGGTGTAGTCCTTCTGTTGTTACATCAAACTTCTCTTCAAAAGGAGGTGGGAGATGAAACCCCCTTCAGAGCCCAGAAGAGCCCTGCTAGCACTGCCAGAAGGAGGTGGGCAAAGAGCAGCATCTCTCGCAATTAATTTAGCAGAAACAGAAACGTATTTACAAATGCTGCCTGTGCTGAAGAAAACACAGGCAGAATTTTGCTCCCACTGAAGGCACTGAGAGATGGGTGAGGCTCCTACTAGACAAGCATGCATTTCGAACGATCAGCCTATACTGTTTGCTGGCATAAAACATCACCCCCATTTATGTCATACAAAAGACTATTTATTAACATGAACTCTGATCTTACTATTGCTGCTTTCATTGACCAACTCATTAAAATGTTTATTTAAGACAGCAACAATACAATGTGATTATACGCACACACTGCTCAGACTGGTAATATCCAGACAGAGACTGCTGTAGCATGCATTTGCACAGCATCTAACTCCACCAGCCTCTGGCTTACTTGCTTCCAGTCAGCACTTTTTGAGCTGTAACAATAACAAGCAAAACAGAGAAAAGAAAAACGGGAGAAAAAGAAACAAACCACCGAGAGTAGGAGACATTCAGCATACCTACTTTACAGATGAGGACCTGAGAACTAGGGAAGTTAAAACATCTGACCCGGGCTGTCCTGTAAGTGCACAGCGTAACTCTGAACTGACAGCAGCCAACAAGAGACCCACTTCAGCGTGTAGCCTATAAGCATATGTTTTTTCTCCAAGTTAACCTCCCTATATTTGTTCCCTTATACGCTATGAAAATTAACCCTTTGAGTTCTCATATCAAAAGAAATCTCAGACAATGTCTATTTCAAGTTTCAATGCAGGTAGTTTCCTGCCCCACTGCCCAGGTTCCTTGCACTAAGGATCTTACACTTATTGCAACTGCTTCATGAGCCAACCGTGGCTGGAGAAAACGCGCTACAGCTCAGGAAGGATCGGTACTACATATTCACATCATTAGCACCATCAGCCCTCTCAATTTCTCATGTTTGATTAAATCTCATCTCCTAAAATCTGATTAAATCCAGTCAGCAGCTCTAAATTATTATTCCTCATTGGTCCAGTGGTGCTAAACGT
This sequence comes from Tragopan temminckii, assembly GCA_028571105.1. Taxonomy (NCBI): domain Eukaryota; kingdom Metazoa; phylum Chordata; class Aves; order Galliformes; family Phasianidae; genus Tragopan; species Tragopan temminckii. The sequence goes on from JAOWBP010004313.1 coordinate 13,904,274, forward strand.
TCCCACATGTGACAGCACTCTAGTTTAAAAAAAAAAAAAACAAAAAAAACAGCTGCAAGGCCATAAAACCATCTTTAGCAAGCTGGTTACCTCTGCAATAGATCCGCCAGCAGCAGCGAGAGCAATGCAAGTCATGTTTGCTGGTGTCTGCACCAGCAACAGATGGGCCACGTAGGACTGCAGGAGCCTGGAAGCAGCTCAGCCTGCGAATGAGAGCTCACACGTAAGTATTTCAACACATTTTGCTCCGTACACACAGAAGCCCAAAAGGCACGGCCTAAAAGCCAAGTGTTAAAAGGAAGACAACACGTCGGAAATTGACACAAGGGAAATAGGGCCGTGAGCTACAAAGCCTGTTGTGTAGGGGGCTGCTGCTCCAGCTGCAACCACAGCTTACTGTGTGCATTTGGACCACTTGGGAGCACACACCTCTTAAAGTAGGGTTGGGGGTTTTTTGTTTGTTTTTTTTTTTGTTTTGTTTTTTTAAACATTTTAACTTTCTTCTTCAAAGAGCATGCAAGATCCGAGCGGCCCTTTTTTGCCACAAAAACAACCCAATTCTCTCCATAATCCCGAGCACGGCAGTGGGAGAAAGCTAACGCTGCCACCTCCCGCAGTGCAGTCTGTGGATAAAAGGCCTTATCTGCAGACCTTGGACCCCAAATTCATTTTTAGAAACGCAATTGTGAGTTTGCATTCACCTGCAACGAGCTGTTAGCTGAAGCAGATGAACTCCTGCCTCTGTTCTCCTGGTGCAGGTGGTCTCTTTTAGAAAACGTTCTGATCGTTTTGCTACATTAATGAGAACCAGATGTTTTTCACTCTTTTGTCTCTTTGAACTATTGTTCTCCGATTCATACAAGGCCACATATACATCTCAGTAGTTCCACAACAAACATCAAAAATACTGATAAAGATTTCAATGCAGGATTGAGCAGGGAGGATAAACATGAGAAAAATCACTTGTAAAATAAATATATTCCACTGATCAAATTAAGACTCACTGCCTTGCCAAGCATACAACAAATATAATGTTCTTTTCCATGCGTAGCCCCAAGTTTGACCTATTTGTAACAGATACGCAAACAAACACATGCAGGAAGAATTATTATTTTTTTTTTTCCAAGAGCATATGCTCCTCAGCAACTGGAGAGTCTTTTGGAAAAAAATTATTAGCAGGTCATCGGAGATTGCTCTGCATGTTACTCAGCTGAGCGTTCCGTCTTCCGAAGGTAAACAGCCTTCTCAGCCGCAGCAGTAACACGATGCAGGCAATCACCAGTCACGTTGAATTGCCATCAAACCACTGACGTTCAGTAAATTAAAGACCCTATGCCATCAGCCACGCTCAGGGCCTGTTTCAACCTGGGGATGTTCCATTACAGTTTTCAAAGGAGCTCCATCTTTTCAACTTGGAAAATTGCAAGCAATTGCATTCAGCAAGCAAATAATAGAAAACTCATACATGCTGGAGAATAAGAATGAGCAGCGTAGAAAATATCAAATAAAGACAAGGGTCTAGTGATGATAACAGCAGAAAAAATCTGAACATAGACATATGGGGTAACCTGCTGCACTCAGAACCACTCCAATCCAAAGCAGCAGCAGACTCTTTGTAAAAGCAGTTTATATCATCTGTCACGTATATTGGAGGCCAAGCAGCAGAATGGACTTTTATTTGCCTCAAAAGACAGGTTTCTGCCACAGAAGTCTGACTGTCCACATCCTCCTCCTGCTCAAACCTCCATGCCCAACACAGTTCAAGCAAAGGAGCTTTGAAGTCCTCAGGTCTTAAGGATACTGAAGTTTCCCCACCCAGGGATGTGATAACCACTGTTTCACCCCTGTATGGTGGGCTTCCTATACACGGAGTCTCCTGGATAGTGTAACAACATCAGAATCTCAGCTAGGGCTTGCAGCTTTATATGCACCTGCATAGTATGTATTGCTCTTCCCCACTGGAAACAACCGAAAGAAAGCAAATTTGCTTCTATAATGTTCTAATAAGAACGCTCCCAAGACGGTCCTTAGAAAATAATCCTCTTCAGAAACATCCTTTTCTTGGCCTCTCTGGCACCTCTAAAACACAGGAATAAAAGCAACATAAAATCTCAACTTCCTTGCAGATCTGATTCATGAGCCACAAACTTCAGTGCAACATTACAAGTTTCAGTCAAACCAAACACAATGAGTCCGCTGCATCCTCAGCAGCATCACCTGCTGTCATAGGCACTTACGGTGATGTCTCACAATGGGTTTCCAACAGATGAGCACAAAACCCCGAGCTTAGATTTCCTGTTATAGATGTGTTGCTTTGTTTATCAGTGGATAATTTGTTTATTGTCCTTTTCTAAACTGAAACTCAAGAGGGGCTGTCAAGACTGAAAATTCAATCTAAACAGATTCAGTAAAAACACTTGTTCTGCAGAGGATCCAGTGGTTATTGGAGGATGGTAGCCAACACCTGCGGTCTTTGCTAAGTTATTTCGGACAGTGATGGAAAAGACAGCGGGATGGGCTGGCACAAGGTGTCACATTTGCTTGATAGGGTGGCCCAAGCGTCACAGACTTGTAGGCTGTCATTAACAGCCTGTGATGCTGCAGAGCAGGAGGCACATGCCATGCAGCAAAGCACGGTGCTTGCATGAGCCCAAGCTGCTCAACAAGAAACATTCACCTGTGTGCTCTCAAACTTCAATAAAAGCCACATCTCTTTGGGAAATTATTTTTATATATATGTATACACATATATATTTTACTGGCAAAGAGCATAGGGTATTGAAGCACAGAACTACCAAATTGTCATTCCCTTTCGCATAAAAAATTCTGCAATTTTTATGGATAAACGAGTCATAAAACATTTTCTTCAGGCTATTTAATTCATCAGCTAGCTGGACAGGAAATATGCTAGGATGTTAATTTAACAGAATTATTCCTCTCTCATAAGGTAAATGTTAGATGAAGATCATTAGGCAGGCTGGCAACCCTGTCAGCTTCCTTCTGCCAGACAAACCCACAAAGAAAAGGAGCTGCTAAAGAGGATCTGGCAACCTGGAGGCTCATGGCCTTCTCTGAGCAGACACTTTAGTTGCCACATTTCCCGTACTTCTGGAGCTTGTTTGAGCTTGTTATTTTACCCTGTAATTTCATTTCTTTATCCTTTAAGAATATGATTTCGAAAGTCAAACATCCACATGAAAATCCATCGATACATCCATAAGAAAAACAAAGCCTTCTACATAAACGCTGTTGTGTGTGTCACATCACAGCCAGGCATCCTATTCTTGGCCATAAACTTGATAGCACATCATCAAGCAAAATAACTGCCACAAATACTGTTAGTCTTTTTCCCCACAGGAAGTGCTATTACTTATAAGTAGATCTTGACCTTGCAAATAAACTAACAAAGGCAGGATGTAGTTTAAGAAACAGCCCAGAGTTTCTAGCAGGCATGTGATTGAAAGGTGCATTCCCCCTTGGTTATAAAAAAAAAAATCAAAGCAATGCCACATCTTCATCTCCATCTTCAAACGCAAAAATCCCTACCACAGAAATACTCTGCGCTCTCAACTTACTGCAGTGGCACAATGAAAAGCCTAAATAGAGGGGAAAAAACGCTCCAAAATTCAAACAAGGTGAGAGTAAGGATACTTTTGCCTGGATCATCTCATCTCAAAGTGATCTGGCCTACCCCCTCTGGTTGCTAAAAGTAGGCCACAGTTCTTACCAAGGACACATCACCAACTCCAATGTCCACCTGATGCATCCCTGAGCATTAATAAGTGGCAGAAAAGAAAAGCTTTATGGGATGACTGAATGAAACAGAAATGCATGAACAGACATGGTGGTTTCTCTCCCTTAAGCTGTGGTCAACAAGGCAAATGAGAGGTATCAATAAATGCAGTAGAAAAAAGTTTTCATTATTCTGACATATGTATTCCGAAGAACAGCTAAATTAAAAACAATTTTTAAAATGCCATCCGAGATGTTTTTCAATAGGAGAAGTCATTTGGATTTTTTCCAAAAACTATGACATAAAGCAAAATTGTTAATTTGTATCTGATAATATGACAAAGCAATATTGATGTGATTGGTGTTTTATCTGTAGTAACAATAAGCCATGTGCGTCCAAACTCACCCCAGACTCCCAGGTAGAAAAGACGGTATATAAACTAAAGTGAATTTCATTTCTTACTTCTCAATCCTCTGTTTCTAGATCTTTCCTTTTTGTTCTGTTAAAAAAAAAATTGACAAATTCCTACAGTAGGGTTTACGATTTCCTGAGTCTCCAGTACCAATACAGTCTTCAGAGATATTTTTTCATCATCTGACATCACCATCTCCCTATCAGTGCTGACCACAAGGGCACAATGAAAAAATAAAACAGAATTAGTATGAATGCTGGTCAATCTACTGTGAAGTGGAAAAGAAAGAAGAAAAAAATAGGATACTCAATTCACATATGGGGAAAGAGTGAAAATGTAGATAGAGATCAGGTTAAATTCACTCCCTTTTCCTGTCCATTCAAAATGCTACAAGTCCTCAACTCATCCCCTCCACTGTCGAGCATGCTTCTCAATGCACATAAAATAACAACTAACATCTGGATTTTTATTCATTTATATTCTTTCCCAACATTAAGAATTCTTCTATTTAATGTAGTAGAGCTGAAGCCAATATAGCTCCCTTGTGTTTACTTATCTTCATGAAGAAGCTATTGAAGCATCTCAAAACTCGCACCCCTCTGGGTCCTGAATAGGCTACACGCATCTCTCCCCTTTCTATTCCATCTTTGTTCAACTGGGCCTGCATTATATTGTTGTTGTTTCACTTCTGAGCCCATGGCTGTTCAAAGCCTGCCTGTTCCATGTGGATAGTGCTTTTGTAGAAAAGATAATAAAATTTATTCAGCAGCTCTTAAAAGTCTCCTCACTAAGAAAGGCATGTAGGGAAAACGGCCTTTCAAAGCTTTGAAGCTATATTCCAAAACATCTGTTCGTGTTTCAAGGAGTTTATAGCTCAGATCCCAGAGCTCATATCAGTAGGTTGAAGAATCCTTCAGAGCTCCAGTATAGCTATTTTCAAATGTCCTCCTGCAATCAAACATACAGGCCTGAGCTTAAATACAAAATGTAATGCCTCTTCCCTTCTCCATCTTTCAGGGCCCTTTATCTAGTTCTTATGGCAATCTTCACCATAAATCCCGTTATGACTTCCCAGCAAGAAAGGCTTGGATTTCTTCAATATTAAAGATCCCAGCTGGAAAGTCAACAGTCAAACTGCACGTCACATAACAGCATTTAAATGGACATATTAACCATCAACATGACCATCCTCATATTTACCACTAATTGTAAAAGGCCTGCAAGAAAACAAACAGCATACATAAACACGTAGGAACAGCTGAACCTGTCCTGTCCCATGGCTTGCTGCAGTAAATATTCTGCAGAGTCACAAATACAGAAGAGCCTGGGACAAATATAAGTGGACCAAAATATAATGACATTTTCCCAAAATAGTCCTTATTATGGACAAGGACTCTCTGAGCCAGTGAAGTTGCTTCTCTGTAGCAGACCTCCAGTGTGTTTCTCTACATGTGTGTCATGATCCTATATTATCTCCTTTGGTATATTTTTCACATCATCTGATTGTTTCTTGATTTTCCTATTATAATAGAAAATCATTACCCCCATTATTTCTTTTAATCTCACGATTAGCAAACCTTCACCATTATCCCCTTACCCCACCAACTCTATTCCAACTTCTTTCCTACGTCTAAAATTATTCACTCATTCCACAGTCTTTTCTTTAAACTTGAAGCTATTATCACTAACCCGATATCAGTGGTCTGAAAATTAACTTCTTATTGACCCAAAGAAATATATCCACAGATACAGCGTATCTGTAGGAGAGCTAAATTCTTCAGTGCAATAAATCCTTAAACAAAGGTGGTAAAGAACACAAATTCTTTCTCATTGTATCAAAGCAACAAAAACCCAGCCTACAAGGAACAACTCCGCTATAAGGACTACAGTGACATCTCACACCAGCATACCCTGTAGTACTTCCCACAAAACACACCACAAATTACTTCTACTACATGGAAAAAAAAAAGAAAATAATAATGCCTTTTCTTTCCTCTTTGAGTTTTCCCCCAGGACACTTGCTAGAATGAAAAATAAACATGTCCCTTGTATTGCTGAGCTTGAAAGTTACCAGCCTCAGCTTCAGCAAAACAGAAAGCAGATGCTCTTTTCAAAAGCCACGAGACAGAAGTCAAACTAAAGACGACTCTCAGTTTAGCAGTCCTTTCAAGTTCCCCCTAGCTTTTTATTTGCATTAGCAACCACTAAGAAGAACTTCTCATGGAGGTCATTTCAATTTTATCTCTGGAGTGGGTGGAAAGGACTGAGATGATGATAGCTGCTGGGCTGACCAAACGAGGGAAAGGAAGGCTGCAAAAGGTTTCACTCCTGGTTATGAGTGAACACTTGGGAGATAGCAGCCTGTTGACACACTCTGAAGGATGGTGCTGGCTTAAAAACCAGAGGGTGCAAATCAGCTGTGAACAAATGTATGCTAAAAATCAGAATGAGATTCTATACCAGTTTTTCCACTGGGAATAGCAGGAGTGAAAAAATGTTTGCTGTTCCAAAAAGGACTTTGATCAGCTAATGAAAGGACTCATGTGATGCCGTTTTACACAGTGGTACAAAAACTGACTCAAAAACCTGGTGGTCCCTCCCCAGACATACACTCCCCTGGTGAGGGGTCTGCATGCACAAGGAGCAGAAAGGAGAGGTAACAGTAGACCCTGTGTGAAACTCTGCTCTGCTGAAGAAAATGAGTTTCGCCAGGACGGCAGGAGAGCCTGATTTGCACTGTGTGCATAAGGTGGGCTGCTACAGCTTTATAAAAAGCCACCGAGATACTCTTTCCTACACCATATGAAGATGACTGACTCAGCCCAGCTGAAAAGGAAACAGACAAAAAAAGAAACTGAGCTAATGACTTCACAGCCAGGTAACACAGCTCCCTTCAAAATCTGGTTTCCTATTGTAGTGAGAAAAAGAGACAGCAGTCTTCAGCGCTAACCTTCAATAAGAGCAACTTTGCCCCTTTAAGCTTCTTGTGACCCTCCCTGAGCCAGGTCTGCAGCAGCCCATTAGGGATATTGTGTCACTGAACTGCTATGGAGGAAAATTTAGAATTCTTAAACTAAGAGCAATTATCCAAAATGCATATAGTTGGTCACGGGCACACACCCTGCAATGCCTCCAGTCTCATGCAGAAATATTTGTCACCAGCACTTCTGTGCAATAAACATCAGCAAAGATCATTTCCTCATCCCTGCATCAGATGAAGCAGACGTAAACACAGCATTCCCAAGAATTAAGTCTCTAACCAGGGGTGGAGTAGGACACTGGGACACAACTCACCACTACTTTAATATTAACCCAGTGCCTGTTTAACCTACATTGCTTCAGTCGTACTTTTCACTTACACCCTGCTCCAACGAGTTTACAAAGCCTCATCTGTTGAAAACTGCTGAGTAATCTCTTCAGAGTTTCCAGATCGCAGCAGATACTTTGCTTTAGTATTTTTCATCCATCATACAAAAAAAAAAAAAAAAAAAAGCTTTAGTGAATAAGCCTCAATTAAGTTTAACATGAGCACAGCATTATTTTCACAGAACCAAAATTGTTTTTTATAATTTAGAATGATATTTTTAAAGGAATGCCAGAACAACACAAGAAATTCTTCGATCCAACTCCACACCTCCCAAAAAGGCAATCTGTCATGATCTGAAAACTCTGAAAGGAACTGTACCATCTATCTGATAGCTCAGTCGTACATTACATCATCATCTGTGTCTACATTTTCGTTTTATATTGTCTAGCCTTAATTTTTAGCTGTTGGTTATTCATATGCCTTTCTCTACTAAATTAGAGACCTGTTATCTGTCACAGCGATACACAGAGAAAAGCAAAGCACAGCCCTGCAATTCAGCCTGACAAAGAGAGATAACTGTTCCTCATCTAACAGGAGCAGCTTCCAGGGCAGATGGAAAAGCACGGGGCTTTTAATTCAGCTGCACCCATTTATACTGGTGGGAAAGATGACCCGTCTTCTCAGCAGCAGTTTACAATAGGCGCCAAGGAAAATGTCATTTCCAAGAATATTTATTAATAAAATGTAAATTATAACGAAGCTGATGTCTAGCACTTATCTCACATTTCTTTTTCTCACCTTTCCAGACTATGTTCACAGTAATGAAACAGACGTATTCTGCTCTTTATGCTCTGTTCGAAATTTGTGCTTCTTTACAGCTGCAGTCAATGACTACATAAATGATGAAAAAGGTTAATACGAAATTACAATAAATCAATACAGTAGAGAAATATATTTTTTCTTAAGTCTACTAAATGAGAGTCCCATTCCTTTGCTTCATCTCCAGTCATCGCTGTTCATAAACTGTACTCTCTTGTAAGCACAGTTTCTCAGCAGAGAAAACAGATTATTTCTTCTTTAAAGAGCCAACATTCACGCAATGCTGATGGATGCTAACATACCTTACATCACAATCTCCTATTTAGAAATCTTCTCCCACAGACATATCCTGCCAGGCTGCGTTGGTGGCATAGCTTAAAATAAAAAGTTGCTCTTCCTCTACAGTCATGTACCATCTTATCTTTTTTAATTTATTAAAGAAGAAAAGAAATCAGGAAGGATGTTTAAAATATGTAGCACATTTTCTTTAAACATCCTTCCCATTAGAAACTCAACTGAGTATTGGAGAAAAGCTGTGAACTTATAGAGGCATATCCCACAGAGGAAAAGGAAAATACTTCAAGTAGCTGAACTCAATGTCTGCAATATCAATGAAAATACATTACTAAAGGGATTTCTAATGACCACAGGATCCATACTGCAGCATCTCAGGTTGGATGCGTATTTGGACCCGAGCGTGATCATCCTTACACCACTTATAGGATAGGAAATAAATACGTCAGTGCAGCAAATATCACTGTATTGACACTGCCCACAGCAACAGAAATGAACAACTGCAAAGAACACTGACTGAGACGTTTGGAGCTCCTTCTAATGCTCTAGCTATGTGCACACAAGCTGACCTGCCTGCATTTCAGTGGGAGTTCTGAGCCGACTTTAAGTCACTCACAAGAGTTACAGAATGAAGAACTGCACTGGAATTGTTCTATAAAGGCAGCCAACAGAGAGGCATTCTTTTGTTAATACAGTCATTACATGAGAACGATGTCAAATGCTAGCTTTCATGCCAGCTGAAACTTCGTCTTGGGGAAAACGTTCTTTGAAAGTTACAGTCACTCCAGTTGCATTGAAATCAAGCATTCAGACCAGAAGAATTATTTTAGGGTTTTTTTTTTTCTTCCTTTAAACAAAGCCAAACTATTTGCTTTCTAAAATATAAGGATTCCACTTAGAGCTTGCACTTCACACCAGATACTCAGGACCAGTACTCCAACTTCCATCCAAAGCTCAGTCTTGCAATACCTTCCCTCCCAGATTCCCAGCAACATTTCCCTATTTGATACTCCATTCCCCACTTCCTTCTGCAACATCTTCCTCTGCAGTATCATCTCCTCCTCCAGTCCCCAGTAGGGTCACTGCCTCCCAAATCTCTCCCCTAGGAGACCATTCTGACACAGACAGTTTTTAACTCCAAGCTCAGCTAAAAACATTTTGATATTGGAAAAGCATCCATGGAGTATTTTATACTGAAGTGAAATGCATGGGGAGATATGGCCAAACTACCCCAAGCATAACTTCCCTTAAGCTAGTGTGACGATCAGAAGTAACAGCGCAATCAGAATCCCCTGCAGTTCCATCATTAATAAGACACTTTGCCTACAGTGCCTACAGCAGCCATGGAAAATTGCATCAAGGTTTGTGTGGCATTTCATATTAACTGCAGGAGCAGGACTGAAGGTCAAAGCAAGAGCACTGAATCTGCCTAAGTTTTTACCCACAGCATTGGAAGATGCAGCCAAGTCAGTCCAGAAGTGAAGAGGTAACATGAGATGGAAGAGATGGAGATCTGAAATACTGGAGCAGATCATAAGCATAGGTGAGGTGTAGCTAAATCTAATAAACCTACAGCTCCAATGGCACTCACAGCCATAAGCACTCAGCTTCTCTTTCCTCCCCATTAAAGCACAACTCCCTTCCACAGATGAGAGCTACTGGGAGGGCTCCGTGCCAGCCAGGGAGGAACAAGCTGAGATGAGTGGGGAGAGATTAATCGAAAACTGAGAAAGAGGAGGATGCCCAAGATAGCAAGCAGCAGCTCTGGAGGGCAAACAGATAGGAAACTTCAAAAACAGATTTAGGGAACTGGGTGGCAAATGTCCAGAATCTGAAAATCACTGCAATCATAGGTTTCTTAATGAAGGAAGCAATGCCATTCTCAGTTTTCTCTTGTTTGTTTAAACCTATACTAGAGGTTGGTTCTTTTTACCTGTAGTTCCTGGATTCCACAATCCTGAAACTAGGATTTTCACTGGGCTTCGTCTCTCATCCAGAAAATGAGGGTAATGACCCAACACATGGGATCTGGGTGCCATCAGAGCCTTAACATTTATGACAAAATACGCAAATATCATTCATATAAGCACAGAAAATATCAAGACAGTTACATCAAAACTTTCAGAAGTGGTTCTGGTTCCAGAGTCTTCAATAGAAATTAAGTCATTAAGAAGGAAGCACCTCTTTCTTTTTTCTTCTTCTGAGAAAGTCATATGACTTCCAACCTGTGTCAACAGAATGGCTGTTTAAGGTTATGGAATTTATGCATTTTCTTCCTAACTGACAGCATTCTCATCCTCATTCTCAATGGGAGACACCAGCTGTGTCAGGTCACACCACGTTACCAGCAGCCTCATCTTTCTGTTCTGGTATCATCCTAACCTGCTAACCCCAACCTTAGCTGACATGAATGTTATGAACTGTTCCTACCTAGGTTTTGCTGAATTTGCTTTCTCATATTGATAGACATTGATAAAATATTGCAGTCATATCAGTTACCTTCTACAGAGTCAGGAGAACTCCGAGACACAGGGGGAAGCAGGCCTAAATGAAAACACCTACTGACTTTGAAATCAGTTCCATCAGTAACAGGTATCATAACTCGTGATATGCAGCTTAAAACCAGTCTCCTTCCCAACAACCAATAAAGGGAAGGATACTTTCTTATGAACAAGTGACAAAGGAATACATTAACAACACTGCTACCTAAAAGAAACCACGTAGAAGTACAATAAACAGTTCCTCGAGGTTGGTAACAAATCAGTCATTCAGTGTGTCATTCTGCAAGCATTAGAAAGAAACAGGACAAGAAGTTTCCCATATTAGACAATTTCACAGCAATTCCAAAGTTTACTTCCCTGAAGGCCCTGCCATCACACAAGAGCTGTGGCTGAGATCTGCAGGGGCAGGAAGCCACACCTTGAGAGCCATAATGCACTTTTCCTTTAAGAACTGCTTGTCCTGTTGAGAACTCTGCAGCTCAGCAAGCTTTTAGCATTTGTGTGCCTTAAACCCCACCCATCCACCACAAAGCAGGGGGAAACATAATGCTCAAGTGTGCTTACGTGGTGAGGAGGCACACAAAGAACAGACGGTGGCACGGAGCAACAAGTTGGAATTTCTCCCACCTGTTGGTGTTCCAAAGAAAAGCATTTGTGTCCTACACAAATGCTGGTTTTGCTACACAGGTGCAGGTACAATAAGAGCTGGTGACAGACTGATATTATTGGAAATGTGAGTCCCTAAGTTACTCAGCACTTCTGTCTCCAAAGGTTGCTTGGAGGTGTTCAATAAAGATGGAGACGTGGCACTGAGGACGTGGTCAGTGGGCACAGGGGCAGTGGTTGCACTTGGGGATCTTAGTGAGGCCTTTTCCAACCTCAATGATTCTGCGATTCTATTCCTTTGGAAAAGGAAAAATAAAAGACTTGATTGTGCAGGAACGTGCAATGCTCAGCGCCTCTCCTGACTTGAAAGCAGTTCCTCCCATGGAATCCAGAAGGGCCCTCACACACCATTCAAAGCAACTCGTGTGAGACTTCACCACAGATGATTCTCCTCTTTCAAAAAGGGGAGCGAATTAGAGTCTGAACTCTAATCATGTTAATAGCCCTGCCTGACACTATAAATCACTGAAGTAGCATTTTGTATGTGCCCATAAATTACTGATGCTGCTCCCTTCTGCAGAAGATTCCTTCCCCTTAAAAACATATTTAATAGATTTGCACCCAATCTTCTTTTTAAACACACTGGCTCACACTGACAGCTTCCCTAATGCTCTAGGCACTGATTTCAAGTTTCATAATCAATTATATCATTTTGCTTCGTGGCAGTAATTTGATTACTGCTTTTGGGGTGTGACAGGCATTTGAGAACATTTCTGCCTGTCTTCATCTGAAATTGCTAATCTTCCTTCCTTCCATCCTCCCCGCAAAACCTGTGCAAAATTGATAAAATAACATCAATAAATCAAGACACTTGCATTTCCCCTGAAGTGACTATATTTCAGATTTCTTTTCTGAAACACAAGCAAGGACATAGTTCATCTAGCTCAACAGCACGACCAAAAGAAGTATAAAATGATGATGTTTTGTGGCATTTATTGCCAGTTCTGTTAATATGACTGACTGCTGCAGGCTGTCTCTTCTAGACCACCATACCTTTGAAATCACCACTGCTACCACCTAACATTTAGCAGTAATTTACTACAGAGGAGTCTCTGCGACTGAGCCCACATCATCAGAAATGAAACTATAAAATTCAAGAGGAAAAAAAAGATTTAATTCATATTTGCTTCTCATGTTCAGAAGCCTTATTAACCAGTCCGTACATTTCAACTGCACAATGTAAATGTAAAACTGTTCAGATGAAGCATTGGAGGAATAGGGGTCAAACAAATCTTGCCACTTCCCAACTACTTCAGAAGTTTTAATGAGGGCAAACGCAGGAGGTGAGAAAGACACGTATTAAGCAAGTTCTATAGAAAGATGCATGCCTGTGGAGGAATCAGCTGATTTCAGCAGCCACATGTTTCATAAGGATACTTAAATCCCACAAACTTACATTCCCACAAACATCTGGAGAGACTGCAAGCAGAATAGGGCTGACAGCATTCATCCACTCTTCATCCAGGGCAAGTGTATTTTTCCTTAGGTTAAGTTGCATTATTTTCTCTCTTCTTCAAACCCACATTAACACAAAAACTTCCAAAGGAAGACCAGAGGTTCACACAAGAAGCTCATACAAGCATGTTTGCCATCGCTGTAAGCGATAACTTCTCACAGGTCGCTTCCACACAAACCCCGTTTAAACCAAACTGGAAGTTTTAGCTCTTTGGTGGTAGCAGAGCAGCAGCAGTCTGCTTTGCTCTTGCAGTTTCCATTTACTGAGCTAACAAAGACATTCACAAATTAAACACTAAGGTGATTTTAAATTTCAAGTAAGCATCCTGACTTGAAGCTCTATATATGAAGCCTGTTGCTTTTGCTCCCAGATGAAAGACATCACTGGCAGAAAATAGACTGGACCTGTGTCAAAGAGCTGCCAAGAAGGCTGTCTGCATAGGAGAGAACTGCAGCAGCACTTCACATTTTGATGCTACCACCACCCCATTTGTTCATGGTCTCTTTTCAACTGGGAAGGCTCTACCATTTTTCATAAGGTCCAAGAGCGAGCAGTGCAAGAAAAAGATCTTTCAAATCAAAGAGTGGTTGAATAGAAGCTACTGCAAACACTTCTATCCCCACATTGTTATTGGCCACTGTTACAGCTTGTGAGACAAAGCACAATTCAGGAGTTCAAAGGAAGCTGATACCCACTGATGAAGTTCTCACAGGTGACATTACTCAATCTGCAGTTCTATCTTCTGGGGAGGAAAGGAATCTTCAAATATAAACCATTTCCATAAATGCAGGACTTAAAAGCCATAGAGACAAAGTTCTGGAAGAGCCAGAAGCGAGGCACTTCTGCCTTGCCATCACAGGCAGCCCCCACGCCCTGCCAAGGCAGGGGAATAGTTCTTTCAAGGCAACAGCAGCTGGAGACTGAGAACACAGATCTCAGTAAGCGTGCTGTAAGAAAGGCAGTGGCACCAAGCAGCAGCTCCATCCTTTCCGTATCAGCCTCTTCAGCTCCATTACAATAGCAGAAACACATTACCTCTTCCAGAAACACGTTCCCACCACACACCCAACACGTGCAAGAAGCATCCAATCATTATCCTCCACCATCACACTTCTCATCGCCTTACAGCTTGACTGCTAAGACACAGTGTCAGCAGGGAGATCCTGCTGCTGCAGATACACTGTGCACAAAGTCAGCATGCAAGGGGGGTTCCAGGGGAGGAGACACAGAAGGAATCACGCACATTTCATCCTTCAAGAATAGGCGGAGCAGCAAACTGCATGAAACGGTTTTGCAAAGAAAGTGGGGAAGAAGTGAGGCTTCTTGCTGTTTTCTAGCAAGAAAAGGAAGGAGGATTCTGTTCCACTCATTTTGAGACCCGGCATGCAGCTTTCCTTAACAAGGCCTTGACAAGTCTACAAATAATAATTTAAAGCTTTATGAGCAAAATCTGCATTCCACTGGCAGAGCCAAAAGCTTGCCTAGAGATTTCACCTGATGCTCTAATTGCACTGGTTCTTCAAAGCTGGCCTGTAAAAACAAGAGCAATGACTGACAGATGCAATAAAAGTTTCTGACTAGCTTTTGGGGGAACAAGCCACTGATTTGTATTTGAATGCTATCTGAAACTGTTCTAGAATAAACAGCCTTTTGCTGAGCTGCCAGCACACCAGCCTGAGAGCTCGATGAGGTGACTTCAGACAGAATCAAAAACTCTGTGTTTCTACCTACCACATCTTGCACTAATAACCCCCCTCTTCTGATACAGAGGAACCCAGTGACAGAGAACAATGATGAATTCACAAGAGCAAAGGCCCACAGCTGTCAATTTGCTTTCAAACCCTTCCTTGCATTTATTAACTTCAAAGGAGAGCAGAGTCCAATGCCACACACAGGAACCCACCAGCCAGGCTGTGGTCATGCAGCACAAGCCAACTTGCCATTTTTCCTCAGTGGAGACTATAAGACTTGACTGGACAAAAGCACTGCCTGTGTCAGTCTGTCCAGAAGTTCCCACCCGCTCATGCCTCCCAGAACCAGGCACCAACCTTTAAAGCTCACAGACCACCCTTTTGCTCAGCACTGCTCCGAAATTGAGCCATCGATTGCGAGATCCCGCTGCTTTATCCAGGATCACAAAAGCTTTAGTCACTAAATAAAGCGTTATCTATGAACCAACATAAATAGCCTTTCATCTGTGGCAAGAAAGCAGGCAGAGGGCAATTCTTGTCTTTATTCACACATCCCAGTTTGACTACCGTGATTTCAACCACTTTACCTTTCTGGCTTTTCTCTGCAATGCATACCATATCATTACCCCCTGAGAGGCCACTTTACACTTTGCTCTCTTGCCTCCCTGATCCTGCTTTATTGTATAAAGTTATATGAAAAATAATACATAAGTGGCTGCATATCCTGCTGTGAAGTTGCTTAAAACATCACTCAGGGTGGGTTTTTTTTTGGAAAAATTTCATGCCACTAAAGCAACAGCAAAAAAAAAAAAAAAAAAAATAGTCAGTCATTACATCTCAAACTTGACAGATTTTTCTGCATGAAAACCATAAATTAAGTAAAAAATATTTATTTATTCAAATGCATGGGTTTGCTTACCACCCAAACACTTCTGACAGCTGCAGAGATGACAGTAACCTGCTCCGCATCACCCTCATGGTTGTCTTGTTATTTCAGGAACCCCAAAGGTATCTCCTGAAAAATCAAATCACTCTGTCCTAATTAGAAGCTTCTGAAGACCAACTTCAATTGGGATACGCGCTTCCCACACGCTACATACTAATTCAGAAAGCAGGAAGCTCTTCTCTCCCCTCCACATGAGAGGCTGCAGACTTAAAAACAGCAGGTTTAAAACCCAAACGGAAAACTCTGCTGGTTAATAATGAAACACAGCAGTAGTGTTTGGCACGTCAGAGTTCCTAAAGTAATAAATAAAAACCTGACTGCAGAAGGACAGGTTTTGTGAAGCTTGCTCACAGCCAGACTCGCACAGAACACAGCTTTGCCTTCTTGATACAAAAGTGGAGGTGACAAAAAAAAAAACAAACAACTTTTTCCTTGCACAGCTGCTGTTACAGGAAGGGGTATAACTTCATTAAAGGCATCCAATTCCCTTTCCAGGGCTGACCCTGTCTTCTCGCCCAGCGATGAAAACTAGACAGCTGGTTAGCAATCAGGTCAAACACCTCCAGGACCAAGCTCACTCAAGTTGCTATAGTAATATCAATTGGCCTTATTTAGGTTTTCTGCAGAAAACTCTCAGCACTTGAAAATATTGCACAGCCAAAGTCATCCGAATTATGTGAGTGCCACCGTTGGACAAGCAGAACTGTATGGAGGGGAGATGAGCCCTATAGAGCTTATTACTCTCACAGGGATCGGATCATTTATTATGGATGTAAGATAGTCTAACTGCTGCTAGCTAAGGCAGCACCTACCAGCAGCTGATAGATAAATACAAGGACCATTAACATCTTTATTTCCAAACGCAGTTAGTCTTACCATTTGCCATGAAAATTTAGTTTCAGCATATATGTTTCTATGAAAATAGAATGAGGCCATCTGTAATGGGCTAAGAATTAGATCTATCCCCAGCTGAGCCTGTAAGTCACTGACACAACTTTAGCACAGCACACATCCAGTGACTCAAGGCAAATAAGTAGAAATAATTTCCGCCTACGTGGTACCAAAACCCCCTAAAGTAGAGACTATTTGGCAGCGTGCATTATTTAGGCAGGAAAAAAGGCTGTTCCCCATAAATCACAGAAGTGCACATTTTCCTAGAAGACACACCAACTCTCAATTTTTACCCACTTGCCACTAAGTCTCACAGCAAACATACTGGTTCTTTTCAGAAGGACAATTCATTTAGTTAGTTAACCCTCTACACAAGTGCATAATAAAGCAAAGCTAAGCACTGTATTTTAATTAAAGATAATCTATTAGTAACAAAGCATAAGACCTCACTAAATCAATTCGTGTTGCTTCCAGTAGTGTGTGGGTCTAAGGATGTACTACATCGCTCCGTGTTTCTTTCTGATGCAGCATAAATCAGCATAATTCTGCTGAAATCCTGCTGATTTACACCAACAGATTTTGTGGCTTGGTGATCTAGTCCTTGACTTTCAAGCTCTCAAAATGAGACATGAATACATGCTTTGTCTGCACTGAACAGCGTGTATACATGTAAGAAATTCCCTCCTTCCTGCAGCTAATGTCCACAACATCAATTCTTCATGCGATTAGAAGGCAAAAAATACTGCAACCCTGACCATACTAAAAGGGGAATGTTCAGTGAAAACAGAACACAATTTCAGCTTTGTACGCTGTGCTGATATCATATTTTCTGTAATACCGTACTCCAATTTCTCATCTACATTTCAAGTAGGATGTCAAACACTAGTGAGTCCAAAGACTAGAGGCAGACATCTTACACTCCCAGAGCTGCTTGGATTCACACTTTGAAGGCTACAGGATGATTCAGTCACCATCTATAGTTACGTACAAATGGACATGAAATTTTTCTGCCAAGCTGACAAAATAAGAACCAGCGTTACAGAAGTTAAATGACATGAACTCAATGTTCCAATACAATGCAAACTTCTTAACTGGGCAAGCTATGAAAAAGGGGAGTTATCAAAGCACATAATAAACTTTCCCTCATTCCATATCTTCAGAGTCAGATCAGACAATACTACCAGCCTACATCTGATCCCACCCCTGCAGCACGTCCAAAGCCTGTGCACACAGCAGGCAGGTCAGCAGGCTGTGCTGGTACCTCATAGGCAGACAGCCTGGAGACCAGGCTCATCATTAACCACCTATGCACCTAGATTTAAAAAAAAAAAAAAAAAAAAGATAATTTGTCCGAATTTATTGAGTACTAAGTCACTTGTCCTCAGATTTGCCACAGAGTGCATCTGTTATCATCTGGATGTGTTTTGCTCAGTTAATTTCCTGCTTTTCCTACGCAAAGAGCTTGGGTGGCACCCTGGACTTTCCTGCCTCAGGCAGGCCACGTAAGCTCCCATTAAGAACTCTGATGCAGAAGGCACGTATCTCTGCTGTGAACCAAAATGCACTTAATTCAACTCAGTAGATCATTTCATTCAAAGAAGGGAGCAAGACACAAGAGCTCACCATAACAAGAACCAAGCTTCCGTGGCCTTGATTCCTATGGAAGAAGCATGTAAGCTGTGAGTCATCCCACAGCCTATCTTCAGCTTTTAAGGACAATATAAAATGCAAAAATAAGACAAAAAGTGATGGCTTTCAGTTGCACCAGGAGTGGTTTGCGTTGGATATTAAGAAAAATTTGTTCTTAGAAAGAGCAATAAAGTATTGGCACAGGCTGCCCAGGGAGGGGGTCACCATCCCTCGAGGTATTCCAGAGCCATGGAGATGTGGCACTGAGGGACACGGGCAGTGGGTATGGTAGGGGTGGGTTAGGGTTGGACTTGGGGATCTTCGTGGTCTTTTCCATCCTTGATGATGCTATGATTAGGGAAGCATTAAAAAAAAAATTAGTAATTATCCAAACGGTGGAAATACTCTATGGAAAAAGTTCTATTAGGTACGCTCTGATTCATGTCTTGAATGCTGAAGGCTTATAGAACAAGCCTGCTTTTACACACACTGCACAGAAGGCTGGAAGGGCTTTGGATTCATTTAGTTTTATGCCAACTGTTGCAGAAACTTCTAGCAGCATATTAGCAGCTCCAGGGAAAGTTATTTTGACACATTTGTACATATGGCATATAACAGAGAAAAAATGCTTCAGGAATGACTTCTGCACACAGAAATAAGCGCAACACCAAATTCCTACGAACTATTCCTTTGCCTTTAAAAGACAAGGATATCACTGTCATTGAGAGCTAATTCCAACACGGCTGGGCTGCCTTGAGTATAGCAGCTTTCAACCTCCTTTGAATTACCTTGTTACACTAATTGGCATTAACACCACAAGCTGCCAAAATAAAGGCACGCTGAGATGAGCCAAAGGTGCAGCCGAGATGTGTCTCTTTCAATGTTCACCAAGCAACTGTGTGCGCTTCAAGCTGACATGGCTGCTGCGTAGCTGTATTGATCCCGCATCGCCTGCGTCAGGAGGGAGGTGTCAGGGTGACATCCTCATCTGGACTGAACTACGGGATACCAGCACCATGCAACGGAGGCTGTGGAGCTGTACTGCAAGTAGGATCTCATGCATTTCTCTGTTATAATGGAGAAATAACAATAATTCCAAAAGTAAGACACAATGTCATTTCAAGGTCCCTCCTTGGCCTTGATGGAGAATGCCTCCAAGTATTCTAGCTGAATGATGTTTATTCTCTAACTGAGAGATATGGCCCAAAAAGACCATCAATGCTCACCTGTGAAACTCTACTTTTTTTAATTACTAATTCCAGGCACTCTCTATCACTTATTTTATGTACAATCAATGCTGACCTCATAAAAGGAAAGCACTGTCACCGTTTGTAATGCAGGAAGTTTTCTTTTTAA
Organism: Tragopan temminckii; assembly: GCA_028571105.1. NCBI lineage: Eukaryota > Metazoa > Chordata > Aves > Galliformes > Phasianidae > Tragopan > Tragopan temminckii. The sequence continues at coordinate 13,923,975 of JAOWBP010004313.1, forward strand.
GAAGAAAACAATTACTGACCATCTAATTACTTCTGTGTGCATGCATAGTTACCTATCACAGGAATGATTATCCTAAAAAAGCAGAAATGCTATCTAATTCCACCTCCAATATGTTTAACAGGAGAATCTATTTAGGTACTTACTAATGACTTCTTTATTTTTTAAAAACAAACTTCTCTAAGCACTTTTCCCCATAAAGCAGCCAAAGAAAAGAATAAAACATGAAACAGCTAAATTTGATCAACATGGTTTGACAATGCTTCCTCCTAAATCATTCTTAATACGCTGAGATCTGAATGCATGCTGACGCTTCGAGATACAGTTGCGTGAGAGTTGTCACATACAGAAGAAAACTGCTTGTATACATACACTTACATATGTATTCCTTTAACATGTCCAAGCAGATCAAGCCACAAACATCTCCTCATTCCCAGACTTGGGAGTGCGGGTGTTTCTTTTTGTTTGGTCAGGAGCAGGGGTCAACTTCTAACCTTCTCAAAGACATCACTGAGTGTTAGCTAAATAAAATTACTGGCTTTAAAGAGACAAGGACACATTTCCCCCATTAACTCACACAAATTAGAGACATTAAAAAGTCTCTGGACAAATAATGTCATTTAGAGAAAAGGTACATCAGGATACCCCCATGTTCTCCACTATTAATCCTTAAGGAACGAGATGTTAAAGAAAAGCCATGAACTTGTGCCAGAAATCATTAACATGGGTGCATAGGTGGGCAGTTAGGTAAGTTGATGTATCAGGCACACAGAGCTCAACCAGCCTCCTACTGAAGTCAACAGCATTTACATTTGCTGCTCAGAAAGAACAGTAGCTCACGTGTGTATATTTGGGGTTAGAGACAAGAATATAGAAACAATAAGCTCAACTGCTCTTCAAAGGACTTAAACAACTTAGTGGGGTAGCTTTCTGTAATTGTATGCATGCACATCTCTGATGAAGTGCTAAAGAGTACCAATCTTTTCTTTACATGCAAGCCAGAGAGTCTGCACAAATGTTGGTAGATGAACTAAGAAACAGGAAGACACATGCAGCCTATGAAACACTAAATTGAGCATAAGTGTTGCACAAAAACCTTAGCTGAAGAAAATATCAGGTCTTAAACTCTTCTTGAAAACAAATAAAAACTACAGCTTAGAATAAGCTGATAGTCAATTTAGGGCTATAAAAGTGAGGGAGAGAGACCAGATTCTTGGGATTATCTTGGTCAAACAAAAGGCATTCCTCAGGTCAGTTAATCTTCAGGAACCCAAGTTACTTCCCACCTTCACAACTGGAGCTGTAAATACTGAGCGAGCTTCTCTTCTTAACAAAGGCTTCCACAAAGAGTGGCCAGTTTCTTATTTCCCTGGCATCCTCTCAGCACCTCCTGTTCGCACACATCAACACGCTGTTCTCCTCCGTTATGTGCCAAGCACAGCTGAATACAGCTTAGGGACTCCAGGAAGAACAGATATTCCCTGTTGTGCTGCAGATTTGGTGTTTGAGAGCTCTATAAACCTGAGTGATGGAAGGGAATGGGAACAAACCAAAAGGAAAACTGGAGGAATTATCCCACCTGAAGTTAATTACAGAGACTGATATCCCCAACTCTGAGCACTCAGCTAAATGGTTTAGAAATTTAGGAAGTTCTGACTGCACATCGCCAAATGCAGGCAAAAATCATTTTACTTCTCCTGCTGAAGTAATTCAGTACTGCACCTTGAGGTTTTATTAAACTCATTTCTCTGATCCTCTCAAAGGAAGACTTTCATAAAACGCAGGTCAGAACTAAAGCCGCAAAGTTAGCAGGAAAGTTCTGTGCTACTTCCAAGCCGCAGGACCGCACAAGTAAAAGCAGCTCTTGCATCAGGTCAGTCAATGCAACACAACAGGAAGAAACCAACACCATCGATCTGAAAAAGGATTTGCATGTGAATGTAGATGATCGCAGGTAGCACTGGACATTAAGGCTGGAAAAAAGCTGCGTGCAGAACTTGCTGGTATGAATGCTGAGAAGGTTTAGTACCTGCAACCAAGAGCTTCCAAATTTAAACATTCCTATTTAAACATTCTTCTAGGTGGCAAGGCACTCCTTCCAGAACACTATGGGTCATAAGCCTCAATATGAATCAATATCTCAAGGAATCACTTTAAAACAGGACAGTAGCGTCCTATTAAGTTTATACTATCACTTCTTCAGGCAACACTTTTAAGAGATCTTTCATTCTCTATGAACATCAGGCACCCTGATATCTTGTTATCTCCTGAGTCTTATTCTCCACAACTATCAGAACTTGAAGGTTGTAAAGTCGTGCAAAGAAAAAAAGGGTGCAAGTTTCCTCCTTTGAAGGAAGTTGCACAACAAAGGAAGAGACAAAGGTGTCTTAGGCCTCCTGATAAGCAGGCAGTACCACTGCACTTCCACGTAAATCCCTAGAATCCTCATTATTTAATAAACGCATTAAACTCTATTGATTGTTAGTGACTATGAAAGGTCAAGTCAAAACAAAGCAAGAACGTTTTGTAATGCATAGGGTTAGAAAGGTGAGAAAGTCTTAACGAGAGTAAGAAGTTTCTGTGCAGGTTGAGGAGAAAGCACAGCCCATCATGCCCATTTCTTGGTTGGATGGATGTGAGCAGCAAGTAACTCCATAGGGCCAAAAGCACTTCAAACTTTTACTCTCTGTGGCCCTATCCTAAATTTATACTTGCATACCCATGAGAAAATATTAATTTTAAAACTTCAGAAATTACTAGAGTTCACTGAAAGGCCAGAAGCAGCTTCTCTACATTTTTAGTACAACCTCCCATTCAATACAGACTTAGAGGAAGCATGAAAGGTGGAGAGGAGGAATGAGAACTGAGGCTTTCACACACTTGAGCACACCACACCAGAAAGTGACACAACAGGTAACAGCAAACATATCTTCCACTTTAAATGTTATGACTTAAAATCTTTCACACAAGGTAATTCTCAACAGTCACATTTTCTTCCTCAAAATTTCTCATCCCATTGCATTCAAGATTATCCAAAATGAAATACAATGCTGTGATTAGAGGCATGCTTAATTACCGTTCAGCAATAAAAGTTTATGAACCAACATTTTATTCTAGCCCATGCATTGTCTTATTTTTATATATTCATAAATATGCAAAGCCATTAAGATGATTATTAATTGCAGCAGAATACAATTAGAAGGCTTTCAGCAAATGCAGTCGTTGACACTGTAGTATCTATTCACTGGTTTGCCAGTGTCTGTCTTCAATTATTTAGCTTTTGGAAGGTCTCTGTTATCATGATACAATGAATGCTCCACATAAATAGTTTTGCTGCCTAAAAGATCTATTACTAAATTAAGTTTGTAGGTGTATCATTTTAATAAACCTTCACAAAACAGATTACTTGTACAGCCTCACTCTCGTTTATGCTATCGTTGAGTTCATTATAAACATTTTTCTGGGGCTCAAAGTTATCACCTTTCCTTCCCTTGCATCATTTCTCTAATATTTTCATAGTTTCTACAACACCAATAGCTAACTCCCAAACAACCTATTCCAAAAGATTCCTCCCAGCACCGTCCCCAGCACATGCTGTCCATGAAAACAGTTGATGTTGTTGGACCTGCATTAGGGGAAAGACATTTATAACATTACAGATGCCGCACAGAGAATTCAGAAATCTGGAATTAGAAATCTGCCTTGGCAGGAGGTGATACTTGAGCAGAAAACTCCTTCCGAAGGACAGCAGCTCAACCTAGTTGATGTTTATCCACCAACCTCACAAGCAGCCGTTTACGAGATGGTTTAAGTACCTTGCTTTGGTAGCTGGTGGCAGTCTTCATAATGATCAGGATGTTGTTACACGTCCTGTGACACAAACTCAGTGCCTTTTCACCAAGTTGTACGCATTTACTTTAAAAACAATTGCTTGCTTTAGATTCCATGCCCTTGAAACACTTCAGTCTAACCTAACCTTGCTCCCACATCATGCTTCTCCATACCACACACTACTGCTGCTATCAGCACCCACTTTATCCTTAGGTGCCTGCAACAAGAATTGCAATACTCATTTAGAAGCATTTAGTTCGATTCTATTTTCTTTTCATTCAGTTTGCTAACATAGAGGTAATGCAAGCTGATGAAGAACGCAAAGCTCCTTCCTAACAACAGCTCTCAGGGAAGAATTTGTCATAGCACAACAGAGTGGATAAGTATGGAGCATCCTTCCAAAGGCAGCAGGAACCAACCCTGCATGACACCAGCATGCTTTCCCAACTCCAGTCCACTCATAAAGAAAGGCACTTCTAAACACAGCAGAAACGTTAGGCACAAAACCTCGAAAAGCCCCCAAACCCCGGCATGGAGTTTCACAATTCCTCAGCACACAGAAGGTGATTGCTGCCAGGAGGTAAAAAAATAAGAAACACAGTTTGCAGCCATACATCAAAGCAACAGCGCTCACACCACCAGTATATGCCACTCAGCCACAGCTGCTGGGCAGATGTGACACGTTGCAAGCACTCCTAGAAATCTCCTCAAGGGACTGCTGGGATTTGGCATGGGTTTTGGAGTCTCTATTTTGATAACAGTAAAGCAAACTGAAGGCACATCTGGGCAGTAGTGAGCACTGGACTTCAAAGCTTTACCTTAGAGACAGTTCTGCTCCCTCCATGCGCAGCAGTAGAGGGCTCATGGGAATGCTCGGTCAGTTACTCTGCTCTGAGAAGCAGTTATGTTTTCCTGGTGCTCAAAGATATCAGACAGATGCTGCTATCGTATGATCCACTATCTCATCTGAGGCCATCCTTTAAATTTTGCAACACACGAAGATATCGAAAAACCATTGCATCCTACAGTTAACAGGCCGATTTTACTTATTAATGTTCTTTGCATTATTCAAGAGATTAACAAAGAAAAGGGAGAAATTAATAGTCTTATCTACTTTCCCTAAAGGATTACTTACTCATCTGTCTCTTGTTTAGGGCAAAAACCAGAAATGAGGGAGAAAAATGCTCATCATCAACGTGTGTCCAAGCTGCCAAGCTAACAGCACAGAGAAGGTAAAAACAACCCTCATCCCTATGCAACAAGAGCATAGCTAGTGATGAACCAAGTCCTGGCCAGGTCGGTAGAAGTCTACAAAGGCTCATTTGGTACCACTGTTGGGCTGGGCTCATATGAGCTGTGGTAACTGCTTCAGTGCCTGTCCCGTGTGCTTTTGGCCTCGCCCTCAGCTGCAAACACATAGAGCAGCAGGGGTAAAACAAATAAAAGCTTAATACAAATCTGAAATCTATTCTGGGAAGGAAGGAAAAACTGAGAAGACAAATCCTGAGTGCCAGCCGTGCTGCATAACCTATTTCCAGAAGGCATTCAGAGCTGTGGCAAAGAAGTGCAGATGACGGAAAGGCACTGATGTTCCACTCCCACCTGCACGAGGCCAGGAGCAGCGCCAGAGCCGACATCAGCACCGCACGCTCACCACTTGACTCTGGTCTCCTTACCCACTGATTTACAGCAAGCGCACAGCAAGGGTGCAGCATCCGTCACATCGCCGCACATCCATCACACGGCCGCGCATCCATCACGTTCTCACCTCGCCATGCGAGGACAGCCCGGCGCGGCGCTGCCCAGACGCTGACTGCTGCTGCACAAGTTGCCATCCACCGGCGCACGGCTCGTGTCCACCAGCACTCAGATCCCATTTGTTTCCAGCCATTACCATAGCAGGCTGGATTGGAGCCAGCCAAAATGCTGGAGATGAATAAAAGGAGCGATTAACTAACAGGAGGCAAGCGTGCTGGCAGACACCGTTCTGACTGCAAGAGTTATTTTTTGCTGCTAAGACCGAGATACCAAATTTACATCCCAATTTTATTTATAGCTTCCGGATTCATACTGCAGTTAGCTACAAAACTGACATGCATATTTTAATGACAGTCAACATTAAAATAAAAATTATAAGCTTGGCATCAAACTTCTGACTACTTTGGGAAACAAGGGTCTATTTGACTTGGAGGCTAATATTTCTAAAATCTTTCACGTTGGCGTATTAAAGTTTAACACATTAAGAAAGAATTAAGGGAAAACAGCATGTTTTAATTAAATCCTAGTTATATAATTTTTGCTGAATCAATCTGGAGGAATCAGAAGGATTAAAGCTGAAATTCATTACCAAGATGGCAAGTGAATATGAACATGATTTCTGTGATTTCTGCCGATTAAACCTTAAAAAATCTGCAAGATTAAAACTAAGCCCCATTTATAGGATGGCAAGTGAGTACAAACTTATTAATTTCAGATCATGGGGCTTTAATGTAAAAAATAATCAATGAGAAATTACATTAAGTTTGCTTTTCGCATTCATCAGACTATTCTGTAAAGACACCAATAAAATGAAATCTCTCCTGATACACCATGAGACAAATGTAATATCTCCCAGATTACAAAAGCTTCATTCCAATATACTAGTCAAAACCCAGAATAAAACTTAGACTGCAAATCAACAAAGTATTATTAAATTAGACCCAAATGTGGAACAAGAGGCTGTGCGCTGTACACTTCTACATCTCGGCAGAGCTGGATGCTTCTGGGAAATTAGCCAGGTCGATTACCGTTATAAGAAATCTTTCCTTTGGCTCTCCAACCCGCTGATGTCAGTCCCTTCCAATTCTGAAAGAACTCTCCTTAGGTTATCAATAAAAGCACAAGTTGAAGGATTGCAGCAAAGTAAAAGTACAGTAAGGGAGGAATAGAGCTCCTATTGCTCTAGTCAGACTCCAAACTAATGTTGTCATGGGGTAACCAAGTATCTCAGAAGATAAGGACTAAAATAGGTTGGGTACCTTTCTTCAGGATCATCAACACAGGATGCAAAGGGACCACTGAGGCGCCAAGTTCAGCTTCTTCTGCCACAAACCACAGCCATACCCCCCAAAATCCCACACAACTTCTGCTTCCCTTCTGCCTTGATGCAGAGCACAGCTGCGGGGAGCCTCAAAACCAAGCACTGCTGATCTCCAAAGGATCTTACAGCAGACAGCTAAGATAAGGAGCATTGTTCTGACCTCTCTTGGCAAAGAACAGCAGCTTTGTCAGGTCCCAGACCTGCAGCCAGATGCCCAGCGGTGGAGCCCAAGGACCGCAGCAGAGCCGAAGTGATGTTTCCAGCACGCAGGGACAGCTCTGCTGGATGCTGGCTGCACAGAGACCGCCTGCACTGAGCTCACATTCCACACTTTAAAACGTGCCCAATACCTCCTTCACTCCCTGCCCTCCAGCCCCAGATGGGGGATTTTATTTTTCTGTGATTCTAATAGCACTGAATTACACACAGGTTCTGGCTGGAAGCCTCAACTGACCTTTTTAAGGGCCTGAAATAGATTTAAGCTCAACGTCCCTGGCAGAGGAAGGCTGGCACGCTCCTTTCACACGGCCAAACAGGGTTCAGTCCCAGCGCCACTCCCCCACAGACCAGATAGGATGAAAAGGGCAAGTCTCTTAAAATGTGGCTCTGACTTTGAAATTCAGATGACAAGGCTTCTAGACATATGGTATTTGACAGCCCCGTAACACAGCAGCTCCGGTCACTGCTTGAAAAATTAATCAAAGTTTCCATAAAGGCTCTTCCAATTCTGCCTTAATAACTTTGCTGAAGGGGTCCGTGGGTGCCAGCAACCAGACCCCATACAGCACGCACATGGATTTAAGCAGACACAGCAGCTCCTCCCACAGCCTGAAGCTACCAACATGAGTTTCCCCTTCCAATTATTTTTTTGGTTAAGTGCATAATTCAGTGCAGCGCATCAAAGTCAGCCGCAGAGTGAGCAGCACTCCTTGTACAGATAAATGCTTACATAGGGCAATTAGTTACAAAAAGGCCAAGACCTCAGATAAATAACACAATGGGGCTGCTCAAAGTTTTTGAAAGTCAGGAGGAGGAGGTTTGGTAATTTCATGATTGAACTCTTATTACCCAAGTTAAATTTATACATCCTGCAAATACGTTGCCCCTTGAACTGGAGACAAGTCATGACACTAACGGTTATATACAGCTCCAGGGGTAGAGGACAGAGCCCAGAGATTGCTGGGGCAGTTGTGGCAGTGCACACATGTCACCATGGCAGGGGCTGCTCCCTGCACCCTCCTCCCCACAGCTCTGTTTGCAGCAATGACACTCAGACACGTGGAGAATTAACGCAGCTATTTCACAGTGCAAGGCATCCCAGAGCTGAACCAGAACGCTTTGCAATCAAGTAGGATGTTAGTTTAGCTCATCCCAGCCCGATGCTTTGCTTTTATTGGGCAATCTTCCACTTTACTCACCCAAATTAAGAGCTGGGGAAGCCCTGAAGCTAACTTACAAGGAAACCACTTAAAAACCACCACACACCACTACCAGAACAAATTTAATTCAATTTTGGGAAGAGATGAAAAGGTGTAAATATAACAGGAACTCACTGCTTCATGCCAGCCTGCGAAACATCCAACTGTGTCAGGAAAAAGGGATGATATCGATGTGAAGGGTACTTGCAGCAAATGAACGAAAACCCATCACCCCCAGCACTACCCTCTCTTGGCTTTCATGTGCTGCATTTCTTAATCACCTTTATATCATCATATTTCCTCCTTTCAGAGCACAACCCGTGGTTCTTTCATACCTTACAGGAATGCCATGAGTAGACTGACCTTTTGCATGCCTACACGAACACAAGAACACCTACGAGCTCCCACCCAGTCACCTCCTAACTTCAGCTGTTACCAAGTACCAAAACTTATCAGCAATCCCTCCAATTCAGATACAAAATCCTCCTTTATCCAAGCATATGCTCAACTTCTAATAATGCAAGTCTCCCCATTTGTTAGAACTCACTATATTTAAATGCAGAATCACAGAATTGCTCAGATTGGAAAAGACCTTAAAGATCATCAAGTCCAACCACAACCTAACATGCTACCCTAACATCCCTCCGCTAAGTCACGTCCCTAAGCACCACATCAGAGCTTTCTTTAGCATTGCATTTCGTTTGCCCACAGGTGCTTGTAAGGGCTTTATACTTACTGTCCTCCAGAGACATCTCCTCCCCAGGACAGCTCTGGAGAGCTAAGTGGAAGTTGGAATATTTCTGGAAGGTTTCTGGTTTTTGTTTTGGGTGTTGTCTTTGACTGGGGGTGTTGCGTTGTGGATTTTGTTGTTGTTTTGGGTGGGTTTTTCTTTTTTTTTTTTTGTTTGTTTGTTGTGGTTTTTTTTTTTTTTTTTTTTTTTTTTTTTTTGCATGTGGGTGTATCTGCATTTTTATTTTTTTAAAGTTCTACTGTGCCTCACATTCACAAGTCTCTCCTTCACAGGACTTTGGTTTACTTCATCACAGCAGAGGCTGGTCCTAGATAAGCAAGCAAACACACACATCTGGTATCTCATGTGCTTCCCATGATAATTAAGGTTATTACAGCAGTCATTAGTCAAGGCTCAAGGCAACATCGTACCACGTCCTGCACAAACAAGCAAAACTGCCTTTATCCCAGATAACTCCCCATCTCACCATCTGCTGTCGTCCTGATTTATCTTCCTTAGATGAGTTAAAAAACGTTCCCGATGCCGTATCTGTTGCAGCACTGGGTTTGACTTTAGCACTTAGCAGCTCCTCCAACTTATTTTCTTTAATTGGAAGTTTCAAATCCACAAAAGAGATCTGAGTTTTGAGTGAGTTTTGCTTTGAGAAAGTTTGGAGGTGAGTAGGACCCATTTAAAAAACAGAGAGAAAAGGCCTAGAGGGGACAGATGGAAAAATAAAAAGTAAAGATTGAGGCGAGGAGAAAGGAGAAGCATGTGAAAGATGTAATTGAAGCCAGTCTCTCAGAACAAGTAAAACCCATCCAGCAAAAAAAAAAAAAAGACAGTGTAAGGGTAAAAACGAAGTGTGATAGTGCTATCACTTTTGGGGCTCTGAGGGATAAGTAATGAAAAGTGCTGGTTTAGAGATCATAGAAAACAGGGCTGGAATGGACCTCACGAGGTCATCGAGTCCATCTCTGTGCCCCAAGGCAGGAGCTGCTCTGCAGATATCACTCGTGACAGATGTTTTTCTATCCCGTTCTTTAAGAACTATAACGATGGAGATGCTGCAATCCCCACAAGAAATCTAATGCAGTATATCATCTTAGAAAGTTTTTGTTACGTGTCTCACTTGCTGCAGTTTAAACCTGTTATTTCTGGCTTCATCCCCCATGGACCAGGAGGGGAGTGTCCCTGCACAGCAGTGCACTGCCAGGAGAAAAACACGGCCATGTCCTCAACAGTGGCTTCAGCAATGCCATAGTTTTTGTCAGTGCTGTTCCCATTTTTCTATTTCCTTTGTAACACTGAGTTTTTAAAATGGACATCAGAAGTAGAACCATAGCAACACAACAAAACCTTTGCCCATCTCTCCTGCCTACAAATGGTTGGAACCTGGAAGACCATCCTCTGTTCTCCCTAAGGATGAGGTGAGAACAGCTCTTCTCTCTGTCTCATTACCACAGAGTCTGTATTTCTGTGATGTTACAGCCCCACACACAGTGATGATCTCTGAACTCTCCCCAACAAACAATATTCAAACATAGTGGGGGAAAAAAAAAAAGGCAGAAGAAAAGCAGCCACCCACCAGGATTTCAAGTGGCCGCTCTCTGGGTAGTGACAGGAAATAAAAGCCAAGTACTGCAGTCAATGAAAAGGTGTAAGCACCATACATACATGGTTAGGCAAAAGTACCAATTGTATTATATAGGATCTCTTCTTTGACCTGTAATGTTACAGCACTAAGAATGGGTCAAGATAGCTTGAAACTGGGGAAAGAGATGTATTCTCCTAATAAGCATGAAATTATAAATGAGTTCTCTGGGTATTTGTGAGACAACATTTTACAAAGCATTGCAGGGGCCTCTTTATCTGTGGGTATGGGTGGGTGCTCTTTTTTTTTTTTTTTTTTTGCACATTCAAACCCAAAGCTGTCACATCTTCAAGCTGTTCTTCCTAAATATGTGGACAAACATCTTTCCTCTGATGAGAGCTCAGATTTTGGCTTTATCATATCACTATGACAGCTACGATATTTTTGAAAAGAGCGAAATATCATGGAATTCATACCATTCGTGCAAGCACCACTAACAGCAGGCTTCCTTGGACTCTGAGTCCCAAATACTCATTTTTTTTTCCCCCTTACAAATCTAATGACTTACTCTGCTTCCTAATGCCAATTAAGCATCCAAGAAAAAGGAAGGAGGGGAGACATCAAAGCTGTCACACTTCTCTTATGCCTCCCAGCTGAAAGCTTGTCCCCTTTTCTGAGCCTTTTATAGTCTAGGCAGATCTCAACAACATTACCAGCTGAGTGAGAGCTCTTGCCTAAGGAGCTGTCTGCCTAAACTCCTCAATTTATTAGAGCCTACCAACATCAGGGAGCAAACGGGTGCAGTCAGCAAAGATGAGCTGAAGAAGAAAGAAAATAAAAACATCCATTATACACACATTCCTGACTGTGGAATTCAAAAATACGCAAAACAAAGCACCCTGATTAATCATTAATTTTACCATGTAGCTCTTAAAAGCCATATATTCACTTTTCCAATCTGAAGGTCACAGCCAAGATGATACAGTCATTCAATCCCACAGCTTCAAAGCACACAGAACTGAATATTCCCCCTTCTGGACCAGTTCCTTCCTCTGATCTCTTTACATACATCGACTGAGAACAATTAGGAATATACATTTAGCTGGATCGAAATTAATGGACCAGCATAAGAAGTACCTGGCATTTGTTTTGCTGATAGAACCAAACTCCTTAGTAAGGAGAAATTCCCATTCAAAGTAATGGGAATACAAAACACTTAAAACTTGACTATTGGGAAAGATTTTTAGAAGAAAGTTGCTTCTATTTCAGTACCAAAGCGAGCGGTCAGACCTTCCCAGCAGTACCTCCACTAAAGCGCACACCAGGTGCTAAGCCTGTACGGATAACAGAAAGGTTTAAAGTGTGCTGGCAAACCTGCAGTGTGTAAAGGCTGACACTGAATCTTTTGAAGGAAAAAAAAAAAAAAAAAGGAAAAGCCCTAACTGCACATAAACCCTGAATCCCCTGTTTCCAAGTGGAATTCTCTTCCTGACCCCAAAATTAGACTTGCCCTAGAGCTCAGTTCTATCTGCCACTGTTTCCAGCTAAGGAAAGCAAACAATCTGCAGTTGTCAAGACGACATCTACAGGTGCTTGTATCCCACTCTACCTCAGAATTAAACTTTGAATTAAGTGCACAAAAACTAGACATTATTACAAGGATTTAATAAAAAAAAAAACAAAAACAACACAGGATTCCCACTCTGTTCTCCAAACTCTTTCCAGAGAAAACTCACATTTCAGTCAATTGTGTCTTTTAATTAAAAGGAGTAATCTTTCAAAAAATAAGAAAGGAGAGCAATGCTAAATGGCCTGGATGTTACAAAATGAATCAAAAATAACGTTGCTGGGTTGTTGGTTTCTTTTCCCCTCTCTACTGGATGAGCCATTAGCATGCCAGGGGCACAAGTAATGGAAATGTACTTTGATATCAATCTACTTTCTTTGCTTGGATTATTTTCAAATGACTCCACTGCGGCGTACATTAACCTAGCCAACAACCCTCGTGTAGTCAGCTTTCTTTTGATAGTTTATTAGGAACACAACTACTGTGGAATCACCAAACAATAGTCAATATCACTGCACTCCCCATTCATTGTTTGTTTTAGAAAACACAGCAAGCTCGTACTAGAAACTGCACAAGAACAAATGCTGGGAAGCATTTCTCCTCGCCACTGTATACTCAAACCTTCATGCTATATATGCACACACGATGGACGAGCCCCTCCAACTGCCTCAGCCAGAGGTCACGCCACGTAACACCATGGCAGCTGCCATGAGCAATTTTCTCCTCCCTTCCTTACTTAATTCAGATCCTTTTCCTTTTTACGTGTTTTTATACAGAAGCCAGAGTTCACATTGTGACCAGTTAACTTGGAATTGATTCTGGGCAGATGAGGAACACATTGCAAATTTGTTCCAAAAGCACCCATTACTTTATCTTCCTTATTTTACTAATTTGTTTCTGAGCTATCAAATATGCTCAGTACTGACCAAACGTTCAGTCACAGCATCCACATTAAATATCACACTCCATTTTAACACATTATCAATTAAAAAAAAAAAAAAAAAGATTCCTCTTCAAGAGGAGACTGTATTTGAGAACACACAACATTAGTCACAACCAAGAGCTAAAACTCTGACCTCTCTCTCTTGCAAATAGCTTGTATATTGCATTTAGCATTTCTTTGTTAACTCTTCCACCCCGCAGCACAGATAGCTGCATTCTATTTTACAAATGCATAGATAAGGCTCAGCATTTAGTAGTGGTAAGAAAATTGTTTAAGATCCCTGAGGGAAGGTGCTACAGAAGTACATTCAGTATAGTTAAAAGTCAATCCAGTTTGCTGGAGCTGAAAGAAAGCAGAGATCTTTCATCAAGCAGGATTTCTTTCTATATTTATATGTATTACATGCACGCACCCCTTAACACTTCAGGGAGTGAAATCTCTAAGGAGATATCTGGCCTGAAAAGAACAAGGTTAGCATAAGGCAACCTGGTGCAAGGTATGCTCAAGTATATGCTATATGGGAAAGAACAGGTAAAGATGCTCATCCTTCTGGGATTGGACAAAAAATATTAAAATGACTCAATTTTAGTAATGTACAGCCTCTACGTCACTACAAACAGTGAACACACCAACGTTACTCTTGCCAACAGAAAATGGGCGTTCCCTTCTTCCAGCATAAGCTTAGGAAAGCTGGTGGGAAATTTGGCATTCAAAGACAAAACTGCCTCACATAATACTTCCCTTAATAGAAAAAGAAAAGAGCCCATGCTGTGTAATTATATGAAGGCAAACAACTAGGAAGGCTCACTGTGAACTGTACTGTATGCTGGGTGATTTGTCATGCTGCCGAGCTTCCAGTGGAGAGTGCCTGCAACATGCGCTCACCCTTTTCATCTCTGATTTCTGCATAATGCAAACTGCAGACCAGGAAAGCTCCGTTTCCCATTTAAGTTATGCAGTACCATCTTTTTCTTTTCTTTTTTTTTTCCCCTGAAATTTTGGTAGTCAATTGAAAACTCAGTAGTTAGAGAGAAAAAAAAGGCAGAAAAACTAATTTTGGCAAACAAATTACATATCCACTCTTCTTTGACCTGCAGAACCTTGGAGAAATTGGGTGGATGAAAGAACCACCGGC
>JAOWBP010004313.1:13967943-13987573 GCA_028571105.1 Tragopan temminckii
GCCCATCCGGGTCCTTCTGGATGGCAACCCTTCCCTCCAGCGTGTTGACTGCACCACACAGCTTGGTGTCCTCTGCATACTTGCTGTGTGTGCATTCAACGCTACTTTCTATGTCACTGATAGTTAGTTAAATAGTTCCATTCCTTATACAGACCCCTGAGCGGTGCCACCTACTGTTATTATATGTTATATATCTAATGATATTTTATGTTATTGTTTATGTAATATTTACGTGTTTAGTGAACATTAATATTACATAGTTTTCTGTACTAAATGTAACATTTGGCATCTATACTGCTGATTATATGTGTGTTGGGTTTTTTTTTCTGCTGACTTCATCTTAGTGTGTGGAAATGATGAGTCATCTTTACTAAGAAGACGTTTTGCTATTTTTCTCTTTTCTGATGTGTGTGATTGCTCTTTTGCAGGTAAAGTGGATGATGTACTGGATTGTTTTTGCCTTTTTCACCACTGCAGAAACGCTCACAGACATTGTTCTTTCTTGGTGAGTACTTTGGTAGCGTGTGGTGGTTTTGCTTGGTTTTGGTTGTTTTTCTTCTTTTTTTTCTTTTTTTTCTTTTTTTTTTTGTTATTTTTAAGGTAGTGCCAAGAATAAGCTTTCTCTCTTGTGTAGGAGTTTTCAATCCCCATAAAGTATGCAGGGTTGTAAACATTGTGTTTAAGCTGCTGTCTTAACTGTTTAATCTAATTTCAGACAGCTAGGATAGATACAGCTTCTTTAAGAGGGTTTCATCCATTCACAACATGAAACGTTTTTGAGATGCTGTTACGTTAAGTGATAAAGTTAGAGGTACAAAAAAAAAGAAAGTTGGGGGGAGAGGATGGTAGAAGGAAAGGAGATCTGTTTTGCTTTGCAAGCCTGTTGTATGGAGGAGCAGATTGGATGCTTGCCTTTGCTCTGAGATGTTTTGCATGATGAAAATGTCTTCCACTACCAGGGGTGGAGTGAGGCAGCTTTTTGTCCCTCAGTACTCTGTGTCATGCGTGGCAGTATTCAAACAGAGACCTTCAACAATCACAACAGAATATCATCGTTTTCTTAATTGCTTTAGTGTCAGTATCTTGCACGCATCTGGAAGATTACAGTCTAGTCAGAGTTACGTCTTTTAAAGAAATAAGAAGTGACTATATGTGCTTTACGAATATGCTCCACTGTTTTGCCCCTTCCTGCATAAAATTTGGGAGAGCAAAGATCTGAAAAGTACAAGAGCTTTGTCTTAAAAGTGAACCGCTGATAACAGAAGTCTCTTAATACCAGCAGAGACAGGAGATTTTGTGTTCGTTTATTTGAATCTCCACTGTTGTATCTTCCCAGAGACTTTACTGAGTAAGAAATAGCGATGAAAGGCTTATGCTGCCTGTTCTTAGCCACCAGCGTCAGTAACAACTAGAATGCTCTAGAGATACTTAATTGAAAACTCTGATAAATGAAACTGCTGTAATAGTAGCATCCAGCAGATAGTCTTTGAACAAACTTAAGAATGGTGAGTAGCAATCAGATCAGTATGTTTGCAGGGCTAGAGGTGCCCAGTTTATGGAGTTTTCATGGCTATGCATGCCAGACTGAATGAAATTCCAGGAAGGTGTGTCCTAGGATTCCAGAGAGGATTCTACTATTCTGACCTGTTATATTGATTATTATTATTCTTTTATGCTTGAGTCCTTACTTTCTCTTTACTCTTTCTGCCTATGCTGCTGTCTACCAGTTATCTCCATCTGTCTCTGTGATGATCTTGATTCCAGTTCTCCATCTTTCTCCCTCTTTTTCTTTTCTTTTTTTTTTTTCCCCTTCCCTCTTTCTCTCAGGTTTCCCTTTTATTTCGAGTTGAAAATCGCGTTTGTGATTTGGCTGCTCTCTCCTTACACCAAGGGCTCCAGTGTCCTCTACAGGAAGTTTGTGCACCCAACGCTCTCCAATAAGGAGAAGGTACTCACTTGTTGGAACATACTGACCTGTCTGGAAGTTGATTGAATTTTGGTTCAGCTGTGAATCTTAATGAAAGTTCAAATGCATAATTTGAGCTTCTGCTGACGTGTGTAGACATAGAATGATTGTCTCTGACAGTGATGTCATTCTGCAGCCTGCTGAAGAATATAATGTAATCAGTATTTTGCCTAATGCTTAGAAAGTGTGTTTGGCTATCCCAGTATCTTTAGCCCTTATAGCTACTATCAGTAGTTACATTTTTTAAATCGTGTTAGTAGCCATATGTTCTGTAGCCAGGCTGTTTTTTCACATTCTCATTGTAAGCAATTGCTTTGTGATAATTTGGAGATTGCTTTCCTTAAGTTACACTTGCATTTGCAAGCTTTCTGTAAGTAGCAGAAAAAATACAAATATTTGATCTATGACAGATTAGTCTGGCAGACTGAAAGAAAAAAAAGGTGCCCTGATGAGCTGTGAGCTTTAAAGATGATGATGGGAAAGACTGATCAAGCGGTTTGTATTTGTTGATTTGTTTATTTTTTCATTGGTAGCTAAATGCTGTGATGCACATTGTTTTTTTAGGAAATTGATGAATACATTACTCAGGCTCGTGATAAAAGCTATGAAACCATGATGCGAGTTGGCAAAAGAGGATTAAACCTGGCTGCAAATGCAGCAGTTACTGCAGCTGCAAAGGTAATGCAACACCTGCACTACAAACATAGTTTAACCTTCTGTGACACTCTGAAATTACACAGTACTTTAGCTGTGTATGCCAGGAATTAGTTATGTTATTTAGGAGTGCTAGTACTTGGTTGTCTGTTTTACCTTAACACAAGTTTGCCTTGCAGTAAATCTTGTCCTTTGATTTATGAGGAGTAGAGGTAGAGTGGAACGGATTTTGCTCTAACCTCTTTCCCATGGGACTTGGGAGCATACTTTTTTCCTTCTTTTTCTGGTGATGTTGGTTTCTTTGTGCTTGTCTTAAAGTATTGTAGTGGGGAATGTGGCATCTTCCTTTTTCTGAATGAGATGATTTTGGTGAAAGTGAAGTGTCTTTGACCCCAGTTTTTATGTCCTTAGGGCCAAGGAGTTTTGTCTGAGAAGCTACGAAGTTTCAGCATGCAGGATCTCACTCTGATCCGGGACGAAGATGCTGTGCATTTGCAAAGCCATGAGTCACAGCTTCGCCCCTCTGGAGGAAGTCTCCTTGAAACTATTGAAGATTCAGGTACAGAAAGTCCCTGCTGGGTCACTGTGTGAGGCCTCACTTGGTAAGCCAGCAGGTGAGGAGAGGATCCCTGGACTTCATGCACCAGGTCTCTGAAGGACTACAAGTTTGCAAATTGTCTGGGAGAAACTGTTCTTTTTTCTTGTTCCTTCCCAACTACTAATAAATCCCTGTACTTGGATTGTTCTTCTTAAGGAATTTTGACATCTCTCTTCCATGTGGTCCTTAAATATGGGCCGTTTTAGATTAGATGTCAGCACGTAAAGTCTAAAAATCACATCTGGACATGACTTTTCAAAAATATTTGAAAAAAACCTTTTTCTTATTTCTTAGCTTCCTGTTACTCCTCAGGAGAGGAAAGCAGCGTGGCACAGAGACCTAATGGAACCCCATCAGAGATTAGAACAGACCCATCAGATGAAGATGCAGGAGACAAACTGCCAAAACGTACACAGAGCCTCAAAGCTCCTAAGAAGATGACAAAATCTGAGGTGAGCAGGTGTATAAATTGTTTCCAACACAGACATCGATTCCTGAGTTTTGTCGGAAGGATCTGGCTACATAGTCTGTGTGTTTAAAAGCTGTTTTTTGTAAACGTTATTGGAGAGTTTGCTGCTAGAGTCCTACATCAGAGGACTTGCCATCTGCTTGCTGTCCTGTTCTACAGTTTTTGTATTTTTATTACCTGCCTCTGTCATAAGCCAGGACCTACTTTGCTTTCATATTTAGGCAGTAGATATTTTTAAAGTGTTCAAAATAGGTCTGGATCTTTTTTAAATCTCCAAGGCTTACTTCTATGTTGACCCTTCTACTTTCTTCCATAGTATAGTGGAAATGGGCAGGGAAACATAAGGAAAAAGATTTGTTCCTATGCTTCCTGGTGAGGAATTGTTGAAGTGACTCAGAAGTTGTGAAAAGGCTGTAATGACCCTCTGCAGTTCATTGTGAATACAGAAACTCCAATAAAGCCCTTTGTAAGCGTATTGTTTTTTATACGTGGTTTATTCTTTACTTTGAATTACTAACTCAAGATGTTTCTACAATTTGGGCTATTAGGAATGGTCATCAAAAAGCAGAAAAGTTAATGGCAATGAAATGCTATGTCAGTGTTACTGCTTAGAGCTTTTGCAATGTCTAAAGTTTTGTCAAGGCAGCTAACTTCAATTTGCTATTGCATTTCCTGTTTTATAATGTCTTCCTCTCCTTATTGTTTTCTGAAGGATATGCTGAGAGTAATCTGATTAGCAACAAAATGAATATTTAAGTAGTGTTTTTGAAATAATAGATGATGTGAATAGGGTCACTGTGCTGTAGCTCTTTTGTCCTACTTTCACTCTGCATCTTTGTCTCTTTCTATTAGACATCTAGGTGTTGCAGTAAACTAATATAAGATACCTCTTTCTTTCTCCTCAGCTGCCTGTAAAAAGTGTGAAAGCTCGCCCTAAGAAGAAAGCTGCAGGTTCTCTTACTTCTGGAGAGTCATCCTAAGGAGACCTCCCCTCCACAACACCTGTCTCTGTCCCAGGATTTGCCTGTAGCTTTTGAGTGGAAACTCTCATAAGGAAGGGAGCTGAGATTAATGTACATAACAGATACTGCTTTGTAGAGCTCGTTCTAAGGTCAAGGGGGGAAGCTGGGATTCAGAACGTGGAATAGAGGATGCACATCCTCAGGAATTTTCTCCTTTTCATCCCCCTCTTGGAGAAAGCGCTAATGTGTCTGTACATAACCTGTTGCTTTGAAATTCCCTCAGTATAACCCTATCTGGAGAGAATCTTGATGAGGAGAACTGACTAGGGTTAGAGATACCTGTTGCACTGATGCTGGAAAAATAATTAGACAATGGAGTTCCTCGGGGTTGGGTGGCTCCCTGGATTGTCTTATTTTGCTCTGGGTATGCTTCTGCAGCTGTGTTAAGAAGTGCCCACAACGGTTCATCCGTCTTAAAAACAGACCACAACTGTCATGTCCATCCCCTTCCAGAAGGTGACTTAAATGATGTATGCTGAGTGCTTTTGAATGTAAAGGACTTGCTCATGGGAGGAGTAAACCAGATTATGGATTTTAGTACTGGAAGATGAGCTTGTTTTTATTTTTCTAAAAGGTTAGTGAGGAAATTAGTAAGCTTAGTTACAAAGAAAATGTGCTGTTGTCTGCATACATGAAGGAGCAGATACAGATATCCACGGGAGATAACTGTTGAGAAGAAAAGGTGGTCATCCATAACATTTTGGCAATTTTCTTTTTTTTTTTTTTTTAAAGCTACTTGAATTTTATTTCTGTTGTTTACTTTGATTCCTCTGAAATCATCAGAGTGAGAGGATTTCCATGTAGTGGGGAGAGCAGTCAGGGGGAAATGTTGCTTTGCCAGTTATTGAATTCCGTGTCACAATGATGCTTTTCTACAGACTAATTCTTACTTTCTAGCAGATTTCTGGGGAAAATCTGACTCACTGTAGTCTGCAGGCATACTAGAGAATTCCAGAAGCCCTTGTCTTTCAGCTTTAGAAGGTCTATTCTCAGAGTACAAGAACAGACAAATAGCTGATGTACGACCTTGTCTAATTGCAGAATTCAATTTATGGGGGATAAAAGAGGGGTGAGGTCACTATTCTGCTTTATCAGTCCTCTTGCTTTATCCTATTTCAGCTCTTGCACAAATTTTCTTTTTTGACCATTAGCCATGTTTATCAATGTTCTGAGACCTGAGCAACATCCAATGCTTATAACAGAATTACGTTGTATGTAGAATATATGTTGTGGGAGTGAAACTGCAGAGAAAAGATGAATAGAAATGCGTAGTTCTCCTGTTGTTGAGTTCTGTAATGGGGGAGCACCATCACAGAGAGCTCATGATGCAGACATTCATGTTTGCTTGTGTCTCTTGCTGTATATTTCTCAAATTACAGTAGATCCATCACAGAGACCCAGCATTTTGTTATTGACAATGTATAGAAGCCTGCTGTAAGATTCCACAAATATTTCTGTCCTAAAGAATAGCCCTTCGGAAGCTTATGAAGTTGAAGATTGAGGCTGAATTTTTTATTTCATATTGTCTTGGTGGCAAATTGTTTTGAATGACCTAATGTTTGGGGAAAACAATTAAGTTGTTTTTACTTTACTTTGCCACTTTTAAAATTTTAAACCTTGACTATGTTAAAAACTTGTATCTTGTCGTAAGTACTTGTCCTAAAGTATGCACAAATTCTTACCCAGGATCCAGTAGAAAATCTTTGATTTGACTTGGGGATTTGAGTTGGGGAGGCAGTGGGTGGAAGGGGAAGTAGAAAGTGTTCATTTTTTCTTCTGTTAGAAAACATTGTATACATGCCTCACTAGTACATGGAATGGCAATTACTACTGCAAGAATTCTTTCTGTTCCCAGTGGAAATACCTCTCCTTATTGAATATGAGGAAGATTAAGTTGTGAGGAATTGTTCAGTACAAGAAACTCTAGGACACAAGACAAACTATACTCAAAATACCTCTATAACCATATTTCTGTATTCTTCTTTTCCAACTAAAAATCTCCGTGGCAAATTATTTATCTAAATCATTGTGAGGGAGTTGATTTGGAGGCAAAGGATTAGTTAGTCTGTCCTCATGCTAATCTTTCTGCCTTCTTGTGCATATGCTTTGATAGTCTCTGATTATTTGATTTTCATACAGTGACTTTCCAGAATGCTTTCTAGATTCAGTTCGTCTGCAGTAACTTGTCCTGCTTTTAATTGCAAGAAGAATTTCTGAAGACTCAATTTTGGTGTTTGGATTTGCTTTTGTCCTCCTGAACTAGATGCTTTACCAAGTATCTTTTACTTAATTTTGATGCTCGATATCATAGCCTTTGGGTAAGTATGGGTCAATCGCTCTGACTTCTTGTACAGGGAGATTAAATGATTTCTTTTTTAAATTGAGAATCTGGAGTAGTTACAGGCTTTGTGGAGTGTGTGAGATACAAAGCTGATGATGTTAGGCAGCAGAACCTAACCCAGAGCAAGAGAGTGTCTTAGTATGGACACTGTTTTCTTCTTCCAGTAGAAATGTGACTGCTAGATTTCATTTCGCTTGATCAAAGCCTCTGCAGATCTGCGACCACCCTTAGTGAGTTCCAAGATACGGTTCTGCATTGGATGACATGGTCTTGGATAGAAGTTCTCTTGCTGATGAGAGTGCTGAATGTGCTGTTTTGGTAAAATGCTTTTAACAGCTGTTGTTCGATGTTTTCATCAGGAAATGCTGGAATGTAGTTTCTATTCAGTATCTTCTGTGAGCTTGATTGTGCAATTAAGCAAATGGTTAAATCCGTACCTAGCAGTAGAACCCACTGAGGTCAGTAAGCATTTATACCTCTTTCCTCATAACATAATTTCCTCTGGACACAGAAAGAAACACAGTAAGAGATTTCTAGAAAACCCTGAATTTCCAGAAATTGATACTTTTGAATTTTATTTCTCTATTGCCATCTCGATCGGCAGGAAATGTGTGCCTTAGGAGGAAATTGGGGTAGTTACGGAACATGCTGCTAGTTCTCTGGCCGCACAGAGCATGGTATGAAGGCAGCTTGTGTGTTAACTGTGTAGTGTCAGTAAGCCTGAGAGCAACTGTTGAGCTGTTCTGAGTTTTTATTTCTGTCTTCTAAACTTGTATGCAATTCTAGAAAGTATGGGTTATTGCCTAAGAG
This sequence comes from Tragopan temminckii, assembly GCA_028571105.1. Taxonomy (NCBI): domain Eukaryota; kingdom Metazoa; phylum Chordata; class Aves; order Galliformes; family Phasianidae; genus Tragopan; species Tragopan temminckii. Next base: position 13,975,804 of record JAOWBP010004313.1, read on the forward strand.
AGAAATCTGGAAAGAGAAAGAAAATTCTTATCCTTCTTTCTGATGAAGACATTGCATTGACATACTAATCTGCTGTTTGCTGGGGAGATGCTGAATGACATTCCTCTATGTAATTATTCAGTATTAGAGATGTTCTTAGGCTCTTTTTGGGAACCACCAGGCTGACACATCTTGCGCTGCTCTCTGAGTTGCCCTATGAACACACATGGAAAACCTGCAAAATATTTTTGAGGCTGTGTGAGTTCAGAGAATGATTGAGTTCGGAAGGGGATCTCTGCAAGTCATCTGGTATAACAGGCCTGCTCGAACAGGGCTACCTAGAGCTGGTTGCCCAAGAGTTCCTGTGTTATACATGGTCTGGAGCCTACTGAATTTAATGTTTTGTTAATGGTTGAATTTAATGGTTTTGTATATGCATAAATGTACATGCATCATGGGAATGTACTTCTGGGCTACCAAGGAGAAAGGATCGGAGAAGGGTCACCTTTCATCTGGAATTTGGCACTATTACAAGATGCTGTAAACAGCTCAGTTTTTTGTTGTTTCTAGGGTGCTGCTATGAAGCCTAGTGGCTTCAAATGAGAAGAGATCTTAAGGAGTGTGCAGAGTAACTTGTGGGAACAAATAGTTTGAAAATTAATGAAGACAATAAGCTTTCACAGCAGCAAAGAACCTGTCTTGTGAGACAGGGTAGGGTGGAAAATGGGCTATGTGCCGTACAGATTTGTCTAGGAAATAGTGACAGCTGTTTTCTGAACCTTTGGCCTTACTTCAGCTCTGCACTCTACAGATTGGAATCTGTTTTCTCTCTTACAGAAACCATCCACCTTTCTAAGCAGGGCTTGACCTATGTGTATTTAGATTCTTGAACCTTTCATCACTTCAGAACCATAGAGTTTGAATTTTTCCTCAGTGGTCAGTCGGACTGTGGAAAGTACCTGATAAATATCAAGCACTTTGTAGTAGACATCTTATACTGGGGGAACACTAGCAAGGAGCTCCAGGGGGTGGGTTCATCTGGGAAACTGAATGCACAAACAAAGCCTGTGTTTTTTATCTACTAAATGCTGGATTTTGCTACAGTCATGTACCAGCTATCTGTAGAATCTCAAAAATTCCATGTCATAATTGTCAGTAATTGTCAGTGTTTGTAAAGTCAAACTGGAGTCACAATAACATGAAGTGAAAAGAAACACTGATAAGCATGCATTTTGTTTTGTTTTTCCTGGTAATTAGGTTGTAGCTGCTGCTTTTCCTAAACTTTTTCTATGAACACATAACAAGCATGTCATTATTTTCTTGCTCTGTTTCTCAGCTCTGACACCCTAGAAGTAACATTTGTGAGAAGATGCAAAATTGAACATACTTTCGATGGCCTATAGGCTGAGTTTCATGTAATGGACAACTTTCTGAGCCTGAATCTGACATGTTTGCTGCTACAGCTGAAATGCAGTGCTAAACTGACTAATCAAAGATAAGAAACTTAGTCACAGTCTTTGCAGCAGGTCAGAAAGGGAGAGCTTTGCTAAATGGCAAACAAATGTAGGCAGTACTGCCAGAATACATTTCATAGCAGTATTGTAGGAATAACAGCTTGGGTATGCGTAAGTGAGTATCAATACACAGTAGTTGACTTGTAGCAAAATTTAACCGGCTGATTTGCATTGTTTCTTGACAAGGAAGATTAGCCTAGCTCATCCATGCAAATAAACTGTGTATAGGTGTCTATACTCTGTGTATTTAAACAATGGACAATTATAACATGTTTAAAGAAACTTTTCGCTTTTTTCCTCTCCACCCATTCAGACAAATGAGGGAAAAAAAAAAAAAAAAAAACAAGCAAAGGAAAAAAAAAAAAAAAACTTCCTGTAGTTTTCATTGCTTTGGTAACAGTAGGAGAAAATAAGTTTTCTGGTTATTATCCAGAGTTTGGACAAAATGTTGTTCTGTCATACAGGAGATGGGTCTCAAGCATGCTTACACTATCAAGAGTGGGAGATATTTCTCTTGAAGCTTTGTTGGAAATGCCTCATTGGCACACAGATAGTGTGTGTGTTTAAAATGCATTGAAAAATATTCTGAAATAGAGAGTAAGAAGCACTTCTACTTGTGTGTAGTTTATCTTGTTTGCTTATAATTTGCATGAGGTAATGAAGATTTTTGACTCACCATGTATCAGAATTGTGGTATCTATTTTCGTGACAACGGACATCAGAAATGCATAAATGAGCACTGAAGCATTTCTACTACCCAGCTGGCACATTTCACGAGAGGTAGGTTAGACTTAAAGTATGAACATCTTAATTCTATTTTATAGTTTTCTAGAGAGCAAACTATGTCAGGGACTGTAAGAACAAAATGGTTACTCCCTAACAAATTACTAGCTTTTGTGTGTGAATGAAAGCCAGTATGATAGCCTCTGTAAGATAAATTCCTTCAAATAGACAGTGTTTAAGGTATTCAACAATATTTTGCCATCTTAATTCAGTATTTTGCTGAATATCACCTTTTTACACAGCTTATCACTTCTGCATGTGCACTTGACTGCCTGTCTTAAGGGATTTGAGAGTTCTGGTTGACAGCAAGTTGAACATGTGTCAGTAGTGTGCCCTGGCAGCCAAAATGGCCAACTGTACCCTGGGCCATAATATAAGGGTCTAGAGGGCAAGATGTATAAGGAGTGGACAAGGTGATTTTGTTTGCTCAGCCCAGAGCAGGGGAGGATGAGGGGAGGGGAGGCCTCATGGTGGCCTACGGTTCTTCATATGGAGTGGAGGGGCAGTGCTGAGCTCTGATCTCTGGTGACAGGGACAGGACTCAGGGAACGATATGGAGCTTTGTCAGGAGAGAGGCTGGATGTTTGGGAAGAGTTGTGCACCAGAGGGTGGTGGGCATGGAACAGGCTCCCTAGGGTAGTTAGTAGTCATGGCCCCGAGCTGCTAGAGATCAAGTAGTACTGGGGCAACACCCAGATGTAGTGTTTGATTTTTTTGTTTTGGGGGGGTGGTCCTGTATGGAGCCAGGAGTTATACTCGATGGTCCTTGTGGGTCCCACACAGCTCATGATAGACTGTAATTCTAACTGTGAATATCAGAGAACGTTTTCCACCAGAGTACAAGTAGTTTTGACTTTAAATTTTCAAAAATTAATTCCCAGTGCAAGCAGAGGAAAAAAAGTCAAAGCCAGAGAAAATTGTATGGAATGTCAGAGGAACCTTGCCAAAAAGGGATCGTGGAAAATTCATTTGAGGGAATGTTTTTCATTATTTACTTTCACTAGTTGATTCCAACTGATTCTTAGAGCTTTCAGGAGCAGAGTGTAAATGCTGCACAAAATGTTGTAAGGCAAACTTCTGCTCAGAATGCAGGTCAGCACCCAGAATGCTCTCCTGTCAAGCCTTAATTGCAATCTTGAGTTATTGGTTATTACATGTCAGTGGAGATGTAAAGTATAGAAAGAGAAGATTCTGCTGGAAAATTACAAAGTCAGGACAGTAGTTGTGTGAAGATACAACTGAGAGAACTGTAGCAGATTACCTTGAAGAATTATGACAAAAATATGCAGTGAGGATTTAAAGTAGAGAATTAAGTTAGTTTACGATCAATAAAATGTTAAGGAGTAGCAGGATTCGGTTAATAAATGGAGAAATTGGCAGTTGTGTGTATTTTGTTGTTGTTGGATTACCTGTGCCATCACTTGCTTCACATAGTTCCAGATTTTACAACTTAAGTAATGTTTTTACACAGAGACTAAGTTTTTTATCTTAAGTAATGCTTAGTGACTTATCAACAAGGAAGCAAGCTGAATTTCTTTTGATGACTTTCTTAAATTAAACAACATAGATCTTCAAACCTTATTTTGTATTCATGGTGCTACCTCCTGGGGAAATCACTGAGTTGATGGACTCGTCACTTCTGATTTTCCTGCTCATATTATTTCTCAAATGTTGAGAATCACACAGGTAGATGAAACTTTTATTTTGATATTTGACCCTGAATTCACATCTAAATTCAGATATGCTGAGCTATGTATGAGCTAGCATTGTTTGTATGAGAGTCCAGAGAGAAAATGGAAAAGCTGAGATGAATCTAGTCAGGCAAAGGTCGCTGAAAGACTTTCCTTGAAGTGCACAAATTAAAGACTACATAATAATACTTGTTTCTGCTATAACATTTTCGTGATAAAGTTTCCCATTAGCGCTGTGCTGCTCTAAAGGCATTTATTTCACAGGATTGTGAATTTGTTTGCCCACCAGAGGGCATGATGCAACATAAAATCACTGAAAGTGAGGGAGCAAAGACCTGCCTAAAAATAGCTTGAGTGCAACTGGTCGAACATCTTGTAAGTGAACTTCCTGCTTAGAAAGAGAGGGCATGAATAAGTAAAATCGACCTTAAAAAAAATAAAAAGAAAAAAAAGGGAGGGGCCTTAGCGGAGAAACATGAAGTAATGCTACAGATATCTCCTATCTAAAAAGGCTGTTTAAACTTGCTAGGCTTTTTAATTTAAATATTTTCTAGCAAAGCTTATGGATACAGCAGTATTAGTAACTGTCCTCAGAGCTTTTAATCATCCATTCAGACTGTTTTCTAGCTCATGAAGGAGCTCTGTAAGTGGTAGCGTTTGCAACTCTGTTTCTTCTGCAATTAAACAATTTCTTCATGTGTGTGTGCCTCAGCAGCATCACTCTAATTTATGACTTGAATTTTGTAGTATTTGCTGGTAAGAATCAGTAGTTTCTATCAATTGAATCCATATTTTGTGAAAGTAAAAGTAAGTTTAATCTAAAAATACAGAGGAGTCCAATAGTTTCCATGGTAACTTGTGACCATGGCAACAGAGAGGTAGCTCTGAAAAACTGATAGAGGTTAAAGTTTTTTGTATGTTTGTTTCATTTTAAATCAACAAGCTAATTAACAGCACAAATATTTCAGGAAAAACAATGACTCTATTTTTTAACCATAAAGGATTGCATTAATACGAGGGATTTCCATCTCAAAATAAATTGGAATTTTAATAGGCATATAGTGAAACTACATGTAATCTTTGTGATTTTGAGAAAGAAGAGTTCTCTTATCTGCTACGTCATACACAGAAACTTAGATTCAAGATAGGTGAAGGACATATCAGGAAGTTGCTGTAGGAAGGAGAATAGTTTAGAACAGGAACAGAGACTATTATTAAATGTGTAGCATAGCTTTGTTATGTTTCTGTTCCACCTTTCCATCATGAGATCAGAGAGTTAAACAGCATAGTGCTTTCAGATCAGTGTTAAGTTTTGGCTGCTCTGAAGCAGTTGAGACCCCAAGAGACATTACAAGCCACTGTAAGAAGGAATAATGATTTTAAGAATATTTACAGTAAATATATGTTAAAAGAGGTGCAAGTGACTCTCATGACTAAATCTTGTATGTAGCAAATGGCTCTCTGCTAGCATAGAGATAATGTAAAATCTCTATACTACCAACACTAAGCCTAACTTTTAAGGGGAAATATGCTGGATATGAGTTTGGTCAAAGCCATACTTCAGAATTTTTCAAGCTTACTCTTTTTCCTTAGGCCTTGTCTGAAAACTGAATGGAAATTGAGGTATTACTATTATCACCTAAATATAGGGCATGTCTTTAATGAAATAGAATTGAAAGTTCATTTTGAAGCTAACTTCTGTAAAAGCTAGCTGTTCTGACTGATTTGCATTTGCCACAGGGTTGCTCCAGCTAAGCAGTGGAGTCACTGAGGTGCTCTCAGGCCATTAACTCAGAAAATAGTTGGAAAAAAAAAAAAATACCAGGCCAAACTGAATTGATTCAAATAGTCCAGTCTTCTCTCTCTGGTACTGCTCGCTTCATGATGACCAGTGGGTAGTGTGGAATTAACACATATCTTGGAAAACTGCTTCCTGACACTGTCATCTTTTTACTCATGCTCTAAAGCATTGTGGTATTTAATGACTGCTTTGTTGTTTTGATTTGTTTTTAGAGAGAGCTTTTTAAAAACTATTTCTCTAGTGTTTTTGAGAGTCAAAACATTTGGACAATTGCTGCAAAGTAGTGATAACAGGAGGGCTGGAACTAGATAGTCTTTTGGTCTCTTCCAACCCAAGTCGTTGCATGATTCTACAATTATTCTATTAAATATCAAAACCCTAAGGCATCAAGATCTTGTGTCATACTTGCTTTCTTACTCAGGTTCTTTTAAGGAAGGTAATTGTGTATTATCTCTTTGATATCTTGCTATTCTTTTTTTTTCCCTCCTGTTCCAAAGAACTTGTTTTCCTTCCTTTTCTCTACAGAGTACTGTACTTTGTGCGTGTGTGTGTGCACTTCGTTCAAGAGGGTACCAACTAATTCTTAATTCACTTGATTATACTTTTAAAAGCAGCTTTCTTGGTCAGGTCCTTCTCCCTGGCAATAAGAATCACGAATCCGTAAATACAGCCCTTCTGCTAGGATTATAGAGTCTTTGGGACACTTGTTGTATTGCATCTGTTCAAGCTGTATTCATTTGCTGTAGGCTGCAATAGCTGACAAGGCAAAAAGGCATCATCAAAGACTAAATTTTGAATATTACATATTGCTAATGTTTTAAATGAGTCTCTTTTCTAAGTAGTGCTTCAAGCAGAACTATAAGGTGGCATTATTCAATAAATCTTGCTTTGAAACAGATTAAGTTTTGTTTGATTTAGGGGAAGAGGATGAAGTTCTAGAAGTGATTTACTCACTTTTCACTTCTGATTTATTTTGTCAGTTAAAGCTTTGGATAACTTAAACTGAAAATTCCATCTGTCACTAGAAAAAGTTTGCAGATAATTGCAGGTATGCCCTTTCATTCTTTGCTGTTGAGCTTACATATTTCCCTTATTTTTTTTTTTTCTTGCCCTACTCCCCCCAAGTTCCCCTTTCTATGCTTGAGTATTTTTCTTTAACAAGCTAATGTTTTGTTAGTTTCTCAAAGCACTGTCCTAAATACTTTTAATTTCTCTATGTCCTTCACTTGTTTAGTTTTCTATCTTTCCCCTTCCACTGTTGAATGAAGATATGAGAATTAATATAAAACCCTACTATTTCTGCTACATAAAAATCAAGGCAAGTCTAAAGAATCTGGTTTGTTTCCTCATTTATATGTTGCCGTTTAATAATTAGGTTGTTTCCACTTTCTAACTGTTAAATTAAGACTTGGATTCAAAACACAACTATATATATGTGGCCTTTTTGCTTGTGCGGGTACAGATCATGGTAGAATCAAGTACTATTACTGAAATGTGTCTGAGAGACCCACCTCAGTTGCAACTACAAATAACTTCTTGAGGAGGGATAGAGGGATGAAAGGGTTTTTATACACACACACATATGCAGAGTTGGAGAGTGGTGAGCATCATAAGCAGAGGCATGAATTATTAGTCAGTGCTACATAGCTAGAATACATACTTGTGTGATATTGGTGATAAATCTGCAGTCCCACAGAACAGGTAGCACGAACTCAGCAAACTTACTGAGGCACCTGTGTTGCTAACAGATGGGCAGAGAGGGGGGAAAAAAGGACCATGGGATTAACTTTCAGTGGTTGGCATCAATGGTTGGTCCTAGTCAGTAAAGTGGAGAATGCTAGTCAATAAAGTGGATAATCAGGGCAAGCAGTTATATAGTGAGCATGATAAGAGATGCGTTCAGTTAGCAGGGTTCTCTTGACATCTTTCTACTTTGTGTTTTGGATAGTATCTGAGTTCTTGAGCTGAGGGACTGTGGTTTGTGTCTGAACTTAGTAACTGCAACAATGAACTGGCTGAGTCTCTGTGTTTGATTTGAGTTGAAATCCTTAGCTAAAAATCCTTAGCTAAAATTCAGCCTATCCTGAGCTGGCATGCTCTTTTCTACCAATTGGAGAGGGAATTAATCTGTGTTCTTGAAATATCTAGGAACTATTGGAGTTGTTTCCTAATCACAGATATCATTTAGCCACATAGGGGATCGAAATGAAAACAAACAAGGTTATCAACCAATGAAGTGACTTGAGTGTAAAGCCTTTGTGCTTCTGTCCTGTATTTGACGTGTGAAACCAGGCCTGCTTTCTACTGGATCATGTTACAGATGATGGTAAAGAAAAAAATAAGGTAGCTTCATTTTAAAGTCCACTTGCTAGAAGTGGTAGAATTTAGGGTAAGATGGTATCCATGATGTTCTGATTTCAGTCTTAAAATGTGTATGTGTTGTGTGTGAATTGTTGTATTTCGTGTAATTGTACCTCACCATTTGGCTGCTTTTTTTCTGATCTGTTTTGTTTGCTTGTGTGTACTTCGTGAAAATATTTTCTTGGATGGTGTTAAGTGGGTGAAGGCCTTCTTGAAATGTTACATCTGAAGAAAAGAATCAGGGATTCAGGGAAAGTTTGTTTAAACAATCCAGACAGCTCTTGTGCATGTTTGTATGTTAGTGAATTACAGGGGAAGGAGGTAAAAACTTCCGATTACTTAGCATCAAAGAAATATTGTTATTCTACCCTCCAATAAAGATGGAACAGTGAAAATGTGAAGCAAATAAGCAAAACTTTTTAGTTACGATTTTATTATTTTAATGAGAATAAATTCTTAAGCACATAAACTAAATAACTGTGATTATATTTATCAAAAAGTTTTTTCAGATAGACATCATATTGTGCCTATACACTCTATAGCAATGCAAATGTGCTGTTGCCATGGAGATTCTGCCATCATCGCAGTGGAACACTGCAAAAGCTACTGGTATTCAGCTTACAGAAGAAAAAGAAAAAAAAAAACAAAACAGACATACCCTTAATTGATTTCTACAGGCTTAACTGAATCTACGTTCTAGAAATGAAGCAGGAGATACAGTCCTGCCAAAGTAATTCAGATTATTTTCAGAAAGTGAGCTAACATATTTGCTGGGATTATGGTAAGTTTCCATGCAGCAAAAGAGCAAAAACCGGAAGTGGAGAAAGAAGAGTCTAACTGATAATAACTAGCAGAGGTGCAACCAAGCAGATAACTAAGAGGAATATAGACTGGGTGAGCAAAGTCATTGCACGCAGGTACACATTGTGTACACAGGTGTACACATCTGTGGTAGAAGAAAACATCCACCCTAAAGAAGTGACTCGGTGGATTGTGAACTGGCTGATTGGCATAATGTTGTCATCACAGGTGCAGAGTCTGGTTGGAGGCCTGTAACTAGTGGTATTCCCAGGGGTCAGTGCCAGGGACAGTCTTGTTCAAGATCTTCACTGGCAATCGGGATGAAGGGATAGTGTCCACACTCAGCAAGTTTGCTGATTATACAAAGCTGGGAGGTGTGACTGACACACCAGAAGGCTGTGCTACCACCCAACAAGATCTGGACAAATTAGAGAGTTGGACAGGGAGGAATCTGATGAGATTTAACAAGAGCAAGAGTAGAGACTTGCACCTGTGAAGGAATAACTGCATGCATCTCAGTACAGGTTAGGGGATGACATACTGGAGGGGAACTCTGCAGAGAAGGATCTGAATGTCCTGGTGGACAACAGGTTGGCCACAAACCAGCAGTGTGCCCTGGTGGCCAGGAAAGTCCATGATATCCTGGGGTACATTTAAAAAAAGCATGGCCAGCAGGTTGAGGGAGGTGATCCTCCCCCTCTACTCTGTCCAATTGAGGCCACGTTTAGAATACTGTATTCAGTTCTGGGCTCCCTAGTTCAAAAAACCTGGTATTTCCTAGAATGAGTCCAGCCAAGGGCTATGAAGATGATAAAGGACCTGGAGCACCTCGTGTATGAGGAAAGGCTGAGTAATCTGGGTCTGTTCAGCCTGGGAAAAGAAGAGTGAAGGGATATCTGATTAATGTTTGAAACTCTGTAAAGGGAAGCAAATGGATGAGGCTAGGCTCTTCTCCATGTTGCACTAGGACAAGGAGCAATGGCCTAAAACTTGAACATAGGAAGTTCCATACAAATACGTGGAAGAATTTTTTACAGTCCGGGTGGTGGAACGCTGGCACAGGTTGCTCAGAGAGGCTGTAGAGTCTCTTTCTATGGAGATATTCAAGACCTGTCTGGATGCTGACCTGTGCAACCTATTGTAGAGAACCTGCTTTAGCAAGAATGTTGAGTTCAAAGATTTATTGAGGTCCCTTCCAACTTTGGCAGCTCTATGAGTCTGTGAAGTTAAAGATGTTAAGCATAGACAAAAACTGAGGTCTTGAAAATCCTGACCTATTTAGAACTACTTAAAGGAGAAGAAAGATGTCATTGAATACACAGGTTATACATGGGGGATGATATTTTACTAAACTTTACATACTTTACATAGTCCTTTAAAAGTTTTTGCATAAAATATTCCTGACTGAATGTTGTGCATTCTGTGTGAATCCCTTTTTTTGTGTAGAAATATCTGTCAACAAGCATGGACTCCTTGAAAGTAGAATGACCTATTTTCTGTGAGATTATAGGAAGAAAAACTGCATACGGTAATCTTTTGTTGCTGCTGTGATGCATCTCAAATATGAATTTTGCAGTTTCTTACTGCACTCTGTAACTTTTCTAGTTTTTTTTTTTTTCCAGGTAATTAAAGACATTATTTCTACTTAGAAGTATAGTACTTTCAACCTTTTTTTTCCCCCTTTTGTTCTCCAGCCTTACTTTTTTTTAATTCAATTCTTACTGTGATTTCCCTTCAGCTTTTTGATACAATCCTGCATTCCTGAGATCAAAAGGAATTTAGCTGTTAGATATAGTAGAATCCTTCGTTTTTCATATCTATATTAACAGCTTTTACACTGCACCTCAACTTGCATTTTTTGTGGATTTAAGATTCACTAATGACTCCAAAACATACTAGTTTTTAAGTATTCTACTGAGTACCTTTCCAACCTGTTGTGTTTGTAGGTCTTTGTCAACAAAAGTGGGATATCCAGATTTTTAATTTTCTGAGATATAATTGAATATGATTAAAAACTCTCAAGAAACTTAAGTAATTATCTGTTACTTTCCCTCTGAAATAGCCTATGAGGATTCTTAAAGTATACAGTTTAATGTTGTATCAAATATGCATACAATGCACTTAAAATGTCTGGGAATACCAGTATCTTAAGTGTGGTAGGTGCTTATTCTGTGACTGAGCTTCAGAAGTCAAGCAGTATCATGTCATCTTCAATGTCTGTGAAGGTACTCCTGTTCTCTTCTATGCATTACATTTTGTCCGTTTGTTTTCTCCCGCATTCAATACAGGCAAACAATTTCAGCTCCACCTACTCTAGTTGCTTCCGTAATTATGTTTCTATCTCCTGTTTCGAAAGAAATATTTCATATAGGAAGAATATTAGTTAAGTCTTTCACTGATTCTTACCTGTAGATCCCACAATTTATTTTGTCTTTGTCTTCATTCTGTATTGCTGCTAAATTAAGGATGATTGCAGAATGGCATGTGCACAGAATAGAGATCAGTATCTACCTATCTTTAGGCAGGTAGTGTCATGGTTTTATGATTTTTGGTTATCAGTATTCCATATCATAACATCATGTAATGCTCTGGGGGTTTGACTGTTGATGCTCAAGTTGCGGGTGCCTGTCTGGAGGAGAACTACTACATTCCCCAGGGGGCTTTGCAGTCAGCGAGGAGATATAACTCCTGGCAAGGTCACCTGATGTTCTCTTCTTTGCCTGCTCTTCTTCGCCTGCACTCCTCCATCTGCGCTTCTCCGCCTGCTTTTCTTCATCAGCTCAACTGGACTGCACTTCTCACCTCAGTGTTGTGGTGAGGCCTATCCACCTTTCGGACAC
>JAOWBP010004313.1:13996960-14007920 GCA_028571105.1 Tragopan temminckii
TCACTGTAAGCACCTTTCAGATATTGGAAGAGAGCAATAAGGTCTCCCCTCAGCCTCCTCTTCCCCAGACTAAACAGCCTTCAGCTGCTCCTCGTAGGGCATACTCACCAAGCCCTTCACAAGTCAGAGATTACTGCCAATAAAAACCAGCAAGATAAAATCCTACCTTTTGCTCAAACCTTTGTCCTTTCTCCTCTAAAACAGGCATTAATCTATGAAGTCAGTGGGGCAAAGCGCACCTCCTAGCATCATGGACACTGATGACTTGAAAGTGACCCAACAGAGGCAAGCAACCCCAGGCTATAGGAGACTTTTGATAATTAACCTACAGGAAAAAAAAAAAAAAAAGAAGACCCAAGAAGACCCACAACACCTCTCCTGCTTGAGGAGTCAATGACAGTGGTGGTGTTATCCTGCCAAACTTAAATTCACCTTTGCAAAACGTTGCAAATAACTGACATCTTACCCATTTGAACATGTTACTGGTGAACATTTAAACAAATGCAACTCCTAACATTATATGCTGGTTCTATAACCATGTTCTACTTGAAAATGTACCAGATGAAAGTACACCACAAAACTGCAATTAAATCAACTAGTTTATTACTTAACTGGAAAGACACAGTAACATGTGCTCAAAGGTACATATTAAGAATGAAGCTTGATTTCTCAGCTCTCATGTGATGTGTGGTTTAGCTTCAGACCCCAAATCATTGGGGTTGGACTCAATGATCTCTAGAGGTCCCTTCCAACTCCTACAATTCTGTGATTCTGTGATCATCCAAATGCACATGCACAACTTTGAGGAAACTCTGAACAGCTAACGCTTATGAAGCAGCACAAGCTCAGAGCAACATAAGAAGCATACTATTAGATTATCAAAATGTTCTTTAGCTTTTACAGGTGACTGTTTTTTCTTTTGTTTCCTGGAGTGCTTACATTGAATGTCCCTACATCAGCATCTCAGAAAATTCATACCTATTATCACATTTCTAAAAATGCCCTCTGTTTTTCTGCAAAACATCAGAAGCCTCTGAAAGCTTACGGTTCCTGTAGTGATCAGTTTGATTTCTACTCTCCACAGGCACTGCCCTAAGTGCTGTGCAATTTTTCTGTAGTAATCATTCCTTCTGGAAACTGTGAAGTAAAAAAGCCACTGTAGACAACGGGAGGTCCCTCTCACTTGTTAGCCCACCCGTCTTGATTGGCTACAGGCGCAATGTCCTGGTGAACAGAACCTGAGCTGCAACTGGAAGCACTGCCTGCCTTCAGGAGCCCCACGTGCAGCTACGGCCAGGTAACCAGGAAGCACTGCTACCAAGTAGTAACACTGCTTCCTGCGGCCATTCCACAGATCTGCAACAACAGAGGCAAAGAAAGAGCAGGTTGAAAGGCATCAGGCGTTCCCACATGAGCACATAAAACTTAGCCCTTTTTTCCTGATCTCCAGTGCTTCAAAATCCCTTTAGCAGCCACGTAAGGGCTGTGGTTCAAGACAGGTCTAGTTACAAGCGTTTACCAGAAACCTCGCTAGATTCTGGAGAATGTTGTTTTAATTATGCTCTGTCTTGCTCACAATTCTTTCACTGACCAAATTATCTCAGTGTTGATCAGCACAAAGAGTGCTAACGCTATGGTGTCTGGAACCATTGTGTACAATCTCAAATCAAGAAGTCATCTCCATCTCTGTCATCTGACAATGGACACATTCCTCACTCAAGCACTGTCTGCACTGTAGACCAAAGCTTCGGGTGCCCACCATAGGACAAAGGGAGCAGATAGCACAGGATCTAATGAAAAACCCACTGCAGTTCGACATGTTAACAGCCACAAGGACAACTCAGACCTGCAGGAACGCCAACCTCATGCTCCGAATGAGCCCACTTCCTGACACTGCTGCTTGTCATATAGAGAACAATTGCTCTCTCAGAGCAGAACTGATCTCTTAAAAATCTTATGCATGGTCCCATTTTTACCATGCTGCCAAATGGCTTTCCATGACTTTGCAGATTGGTGCAAGGAAACAGTGTTTTCTTTCTGCATGGAAGCAGCAATCTACCACAATAGAACCTCAGGTAGCAGTTAAACAAGATGCAAATTCAGGTCATCTGCAAATTCGGCACAGGTTGTAACAAAGCAAAGAAATAGAATGTTTCAAACAAACAAGAGTTTTCAGCCATATTTAGGAACTGGGGTGTTTTAACTTTTAGTTGCAATACGGCTGTACTGAAATTGAGCTATAAAGAGATGAAAAATAAAGACAAACAGAGCTATTGTTTCAAAGCTGGCAGTGTTCGGCTGAGGAGCAGAACAGGACAGAATGTGTGTTAAAGGAAATGAGGGGTGGAGTGAAAATGTCTTGCTAGGGGAAAAACAAGCTTGTGCTTCAAAAAATGAACCCTGATAAGGATCTACCATGATATGTACATATGTCCATCACTGAACTCTATGCACAGGCTAAGGACAGATCCTGCCACTTATAATGGAAATTGGCTGTGCTCACCAAGTCCGACCATCAACCCATCACCACCACGCACTGTGTCTCTCAGTGTCACATCTACACATTTACTGCACACCTTCAGGATCTTTTTGTCCTATTGCTGTTAATGGGGAGAAGAGGCCAACCCCCACTGTTTTACTGCTTGACTACAAGCTAATATGGGAAACTGATGAAAATCGAAGTGAAACTGAGTGATTCTTATTTATATAGGACTGAAGACAGACTGGATTAATGATTTTCCCATCTATCCCAACAGATACCGAAGCACATGCAATATCTGCCACATTAAAGACATGGTTTTCAAAGTTTAAAAGATCAGATATATTACCAGAGGGTTAGTTACAACAAAGTTGGTGGAATTCCACTGGCACCTGTCCTGGGACATACAATTCATAATACAACAAACAAAGAAAACAATAATTGAGGGCACTGCCCATTTTTACCTTCAAAGATATTTATAGGTTGAAGAAATATTTGCTTCTAAATGATGAGAATAAAAACTTCAAGGATTTTAACTCAAAGGACAAATCAACACCTGGCGTAACTTATCCCAACTCTGCGACATAATGATTTTCTTCCACACCATTAAACCAGATTGAAGGTTAAATTTAATGTTCTTAATCCCAGTGTCTGCAGATATATAAACAGTGGACCACAAAGATAAAGCACAACTTTTAAAATCCAAGTTTTTTTTATGCAGCCCATCAACACCACCCCCCTGCAGCTTCAAATAAAGGTAGAGAAATCTCTTCCCTGTGCTGCATGCAAAATGAGCTGGCAGAATCTGTGTCAGACTGTAGCAAAAGTTTCAGTTACATATAAAGATTTAATAGAAAAAAAAAAAACAAAACAAAATTAATACTCCATCCCAAGCATCAAGAGATAATCAGAAAGAGTTGATTCTCTGTAGTGTTAAGGATAACAGATTATATTTGTGGGGATTTTTTAACATAGTATTTCTTATTTTATTTATTTAGATTTTAAATAGCTTTTTTAATAAACAGATAATCATTTCTTTAGGTCCACGTGAAAGTCTTTCCATACACAAAGCAAGAAAAGAACAAAAACTACCCGCGACATCTCCAGGCTGTGAGCAGTGTGGAAAATGGGTTGAAAATAAAACACTGAGGGATCATCATTATTTTTATTTTACTCTATGAACTATCATTTGAAGGCCATTTCGGAAGGTCCATTTATTGCAGACTCGTAACATTACCCACGCTCTCATATTGCAAATATTGTGTGGTTAGAATAATATCAGAACGGTCCTTTATCAGCCATCATTGTGTATCTCTCTTGCAGATGTTCTTGTACATAAAACAAATGAAATATTCTGCATTATAGAGATAAATTGATCCTCTCGGGTCTGGCTTTGGTTTATTTAAAGATTTTACAATTTTACTACTTAAGAGAAAGTCCTACAGAGGTGTTATCTCACCATTTATATTTTCTCAACACTTATGATACTGTTATCACACTCTTAAAATAATTTAAAAAAAAAAAAAAAAAAAAAAAAAAAAAAAAAAAAAAAAAAAAAAAACAGACCCTGTACAAAGAAAGGGAAAGAAATATCACATGGAGAGCTCCCAGATGCTTGAAAATTCCTGTTGTCAATATTTAGGCCAAGCTCCTTTTGAAATAAATGTTTTCCAAAATGTAGTATTCATGTATTGTGCCCTAGTTCTGGTGAATTAAAGAGGTAGATTGCCCCTTTCCTTTATGTTGGTAAAAGCAAATACAACTTTCCCTCCCCTCCTCCCCCTTTTTTCCCCCCTGTTTATAATGTCATTAATAGAATATTTGGGATACTTGAAACCTTGATGTGAGTTGATATCAAAGGGATTCTTCAAACAAGTGGCTGGGATCTTCAGTTAATTCCTACAGCAGGATAGGAGATCAGGTTTCCATGGCTACTGAGCTAGAAGCAGCATTGACGCTCATAGGAAACATAAGCTTAGTTTTGCTATAGCTTGCTTCCTAACGTGGTGAAGTTTGGGGTTTCTGTTTTTGGTGGTGGTGTTTTTTTGATACTGTTGTGATTTGTTTTGTTGTCTTTGTTATTGGGGAGGGAGGGTCTTCACAGCATTTCATTCTCTTTTTAAAGAAAAAGGGGCAAATAAGCATTTGAGGAATGGATAGAGAATGAAAAAGTATTATCCTCTTTGAAAATTGTGTATGAGAAGTGCAAGAAACTTGCACAAATTTAAGCTATGATTAGAAATAAAACAAGCCAAATTGAAACTTGGGAAGATAAGAAGCTGAAACCAGAGCTTCTGACAATCTCTTACGATGACAGCAAGGGTTCACATGGTTTAAATGTAGCTACTGTTCATCCAGGTGACTGCAGCAATGCATTTACTAACACTGAGCAAATGGGGTGGAAATGTTTATCAGTTAAAATTTCAATACAGAAAAGCCAAATTCTAGTTCTAGACCTTAGAAGTTAAGTGCTAGACATGCTGATGAGTGGTGAACTCTCATTTAAAAACATGTAAGATAAAGGAAAAGAGGAAAGATATTTGGTGATTGTGTGCAGTTTTAAACTCATTTGACTCAAACTAGTACCTAGCACTGGATTTTTAGTTGCTCTACTCTAGAGATTTGGGAAAAATCATCACCTTATTTAGTCCATGTACCAGTCCACCAGTTACAGGCTGAACAACTCTAATAACATCTATGAAGACAAATGGTGTAACTGTGAATGTTTCTGAGCAGAATCTGTTTCAACACCTGGATCTGTGGTCTGCTGCTCCTACTCAAGAAAGCTGTAGAGCACCTCTTCCTATTGACCTGTATTAAAATTTTCATTAACTTCTCATGCCAACCTATTTATATTGTTATTTATATATTCTGGTCAGCTTCGTAGGCAGAGGAAAAATAATACCATGTTTGTTTTGGGAGGAGGCAAAAATAGAAGAGAAATGCTGTTGATGGAATTCAAAGTGACTATATCCCAAACTATACTTCACTTGTTAGGAAATGCATTCAGGAACTCAAAATAGGCTATGGTTGAGATAGTTATTAACTGAAAATATATCCTGAAGCCTGGAACCAAAATAGTAATTGATTACAGTAGCAGACAAGAAGTCTAAAAAGAAACTCAACAAGGGCAGTTTTGCAAGTTTCATCCTCGCAGAACAAAGAACAGGCTTTGAGAACTTGGTTGTTTCGTCAGCTAAGCAGAATAATTAAAATAATCCCAAACCATTCAGCCTCTGATTCTTCCTCACAATCACATCCGTGTCATAAAGATGCATAAAATACAGAATTAAAAAAAACTATTACGAAAAAAAAAAGCCTGAACTAGTGCAGAGGCACACAGCTCTTACTGCCCTTGCTTTTTACATGCTGCTAGTACATGCTTTCTGTTACTTAACCTAATTTTCACAGTGCTTTACTACAAATTGTTGCTTTGAGGATAACTCAGCTGGAAAATGACTGCTTGTGCCACAGTAACAGTGGGATCCCAGCACTGCCATAGTCATCAATCTTCTCTGCTTATTGATTGCAGCTGTTGAATCTTACAGTGCTTATGACTGTTACCTGCCTTGCTTTTCTTTCACTACTTACCTCCACTTTGAGCAATATTTCTCATATAATAATTCTGCATGGACAAAAGAGAAGAGGCTTATGTGTGGGTGACAGTATTGTTCTGATGCCATAGGAGACCTAATACCATTTGTCACAGGGCAAACGGTGAACAAAGGTAAGCATTGTCTCTTAGCAACCTCAGCCAAGCTACCAAAATTGAAGAGCAGAACTTAGCAGAGCAGAGGTACTCTCAGGCAGTAGGGGAGAGATGTTTGAATGCTTCAAGTAGTGTACAGCAATTTTTTTTTTTTATTTTTATTTTTTGCAATGACACAAGCTTTATAGGCTTTTGAAGTCTACTAAGTCATTCATCCTAGAAGAACTATTTTTAAGGATTTGTTTAAACTGAAGCATCAAAACTTGAGGGAAATCCCTTCAGATTTCCTAGATTTCTAAGAAAAATCTGTGATTCCAGCTTTCTTCTCATATATAACGTCTGAGGAGCAAGGAAAAACGAACAGATAAACAAAAAAAAAAAACATCTACACAAACTGATTCTTACACAAGCAGTGCTTTACTTTATTCCGTAGACCACGTCCACCTCCTGAAATAGTAGCTGGGAAGAGTTCCCTCTTGTGGTTAGATATACCACTACAAAGGAAGTGTATAGGGCATTTCAGACCTATTTACAAAATCAAGGAAATTACATACCTGAAAGCAGTAAGAACTTGCACCAAATATGGGGATTTCCATTTCAAAGCAAAGCTATACATTCAAAAGTACTGATAAAATCTGTTTCTCACTGTCATAGTATTGAAAAGACTACTTAAATTTAAGTAGTGTTAAATTTTAAATTATCTTCTCTTCGAGGCTCCATCCAAAAACCTCTTCTTGTAGTGATTTTAACTGCAAGTAAAACAAAATTAATGATAAATATATTTAAAATATCTGTAGAAAACTACAGCACAACAATGTAACAGCTTTTTAAGGCTTGTTTCCGGGAGGTAGAAGGGAGAGGAAACAGTTCTACAGTATTTATTTAAAATGCTGGAATTCTCATTCCTGTTTTTAACTCCTTGGGCATACAGTATAATATACAATGATAAAGAGAAAATAATACAACTTTTTAAAGGGGGTACCTATAAAAACTTGCACAGTTTGGAATATTAAATACAGTACCGAGTAGAAATAGAACAGGGAAAAGAATGAGGTGATCTGAGGTTTGGGATAAAGGAAATCAAAGGCGTGTGAATTTGAATGACTAGTTAGAGACTTAGAGAAATTATAAACACTGTTATTATTACAACATGTCCAGAGAAACACAACATCTTTGAAAGAAAAGATGACTCAGCTAGTATATCATAAAACCTCAGCAAGGCAATGGAAAAGATTCTTCCATTTAGTAAAAAATAAAAAATAAAAAAAAAAATGGAGAGAGAGAGATAATGGGAACATAATGATCACTGATCAGGAGGTTGAAATTTGAGTTCTGTCAATCAAAAACTTTTTTTTCTTTTTTCCTATATAGGACTTCTGAGATCAAAACCTGACCAAAATGTAGCTACCTCTTCAGTTCTTCAGTGAACCCAGAAAGCCTCACCAGAATGGCAGGGGTCACATAGCAAAATTATTTTCTTTTTTTAAACAATAGTTTAGCTCAAGCTGTTTATACCACTCTGTCTGCAGTTCTGAAGCAGTTCTCTTCCCCAGAACAAGGCAAATGTGGGCATACTGGAGCAAATCCAGCAAAGGGCTGCTAGCACAATTATATGTCAGGAGCATATTCTAGAACATTTTGCTTTGGAAGGGACCTCAAAGATCATCTAGTTCCAACTACCCTGCCATGGGCAGGGTTGCCAATTGCTAGATCAAGCACTAGATCAGGTTGCCCAAGGCACCATCCAACCTGGCCTTGAACATGTCCAGGGATGGGGCATCAGCAACCTCTCTGGACAGCCTGTTCCAGCACCTCACTGCCCTCTCAGTGAAAAACTTCCCCACTATCTAATCTAAGTCTCCCCTCCTTTAGTTTAAAACCATTCCTCTTTGTTCTGTCACTGTCTACCCACATTAAATGTTTATTTCCTTCCTATTTATAATTTCCCTATATATTTGAAGGCTGTAATGAGGTGTCCCTGGAGCCCTCTCCTCTCCATACTGAACAAGCCAAGCTCCTTCAGTCTGTCATTGTAGGAGAGGTGCTCCAGCCCTCAAATAATCTTTGTGGTCCTCCTCTTGGATTCTGTCAAACAGCTCCACATCTTTCTTGTGCTGGGGGCCCCTGACCTGGATGCAGCATCCTGTGTGGGGCCTCACGAGAGTGGAGTAGACAGGGACAATCCCCTCCCTTGCTCTGCTGCCATCCCTCTTATGATGCAGCCCAGGATATTGTTGGCCTTCTGGGCTGCAAGCACCTAAGTTCTTCTTGGTAGGGCTGCTCCCAGTGAGTTCTTCTCCCAGTCAGTGTATGTATCCGGGATTGCCGTGATCCAAGTGCAACACTTTTTGAACTTGGTTTTGCTGAACATCATTAGGTCTATTTTGGCCCACCTTTCAATTTTGTCAAGGTTCCTCTGGATGGCGTCCCTTCCTTTTGCCATATCAACTGCACCAGTCAGCTTGGTGTCATCTGCAAACTTGCTGAGGGTGCACTCAATCCCATCATCTGTAAAACTGATTAAGATGTTAAAGAGTACTGGTCCCAAAACTGACCCCTTGGGGGACACCACTCATCACTGGTCTCCACCTGGAAATAGAGCCATTGGCTATATCTCTCTGGCTATGACCTTCCAACCAACTCCTTATCTGCTGAATAGTCCAGTCTTTAACATTATAGGACTGTTATATGAGGAGTGGCTGAGAGACAAGTCTTTTCAGTCTGGACAAGAGAAGGTTCAGAAGAGACTGACATCAGCAGGCACAAATATCCTACAAGAAGATATAAAAAAGACAGAGCCAAATTCTTCTCAGTGGTGTCCCACAAACTGGAAAAATAATAATAAACAATTTTAAACAAAAGGTGTGGATTTTTGTTGATGTTATTTTTATTTTATTTTTATTTTTTCTTTTCCTGTAGAGATGACTGAATGCTTGAACAGATTGCTCAGAGAAGTTGTGAAGGCTACAACCTTGGAGATATTTAAAATTCAACTGGACAAGGCCCTGTACAGCTTGCTGTAGTTTGTCCTGTTTTGAGGAGGCCAGTAGAATAGATGATCTACAGATGACCCTTCCAAACTTGATTCTGTGTAAGGCCTGTAGCATTAGAATGATCCTTTCTAACAGGACTCTGAACCGCAGTATGCTAGTGGAAACCTGAGACAAGCTGCAATCATCATGTATGAGACTTCTCAAAACCTGCAGCAGAGAGTTGAATCTGTTAGAAAAGGATGATCTCTGAATCATGTTTAAGTTAAAGGTCTGGACTGTTGCAATGACATTTGAAAAACAACGCAATTTATCTCCCTAAAGAGTCAGTATCAAAGAACAAATGCATGTTAACTGCCTTTGAGACAGAGGCTGCAGATGAGAGGGAGCTTTTCATGCATTTCCTGGAGGCACTGCTCGGCTGCAATCCATAGCTGATTTTGGGAGTGGGAACGCACAAGTGTAAGAGGCAGCGCAGTCTTGCAGACAAGTTGGCTCTACAAATAGCAACTCAGATAAAACAGTGCACGAGAGAGGTGTAAGCCTTCTATAAAAGCGGGCAGACTGAGCCTTGTTGTCGCTCGCACTTTGAATATAAATCAAAAAGGCAGCAGCGCCTGGTGCTGTGATTTACCCAACCGCCTTCCCGCGGCGCAGGAGGGCTCCCTGGCATCCAAGGTGCTCGGCGCCAGGATTTCCGCGGGGAAACGCCGGCCGCGTAGCGCTGCGGGCAGGGCTGCGAGTTCCCGCCTGTGCGCGGGCCGTGCCAAAAGCGAGCGCGTGCGAACTGCCCTCCGCTTCTCTCCATCTATGCGGCAAAACGAGATCTAACAGAGCACGGAGACGCGAGCCAGGCTTCCCGCAGTGTCACAGGCCCGACGCAACCAGATCGGGCCAGCCGGAGCACGCCGGTACAGACACCCCAGCGGGGACCGCGGCGTGACTCGCCCGCGGCTACACCTCCCCCCTCCCCCCGCCGCGGGCCGACAGAAACCCCGCGCAATGCGGGGAAACCCTCGCCGCGACACTGCGCATGCGCACTGCGACCGCACTGCGTCGCCGGTGCCGCTTGGCCCGGCGCCAGGGGAGCCCCGCGCCGGCAGCGGGGCGGAGCGGTGGCCGCGTCGGCCGCCTATTTATAGCTCGGGAGCCTCCCCGCTGGCCCGTGGGGTGTTCTTCTGTGTCTTCGCGCTGCGTGCGCCGCTTCGGGCAGGAAGCTGAAGCTCTCAGCCCCTTGGTAAGCAGCCGCGGTTCCGTGCGGAGCCAGTGTGAAAGTCGGCTGCGGGGCGGCAAGTATCTGCGGCCGTGTTAAGGCGCGTCCTTGAGGGTTTATACCCTGAGGGCATGTGAGCGGAGTCCCGAGCGGTGTCGCTTCACAGCGCACCCAGCACAGCCGGTGCCGCAGTCGTGCGGTGCCCGCTCTCCATTGCGTGAGGGCGACGCAGAGAGTCCCGGTCCAGGGCCGCGTACAGAGCTCCTTCGATCTCGACAGAGCTACGAAGTGCCGGAGGTTCCCTTTGCAGAGAGCGGGCAGCCCCGGCCAGGCCGCGCTGCCAGCACCCGGGGAACGCCGCATCGCGGCTGCCGGCGCGCGGCCCCTCCACAGGCACCAGGGGAAGCGAACAGCGCGAACCGAGAACGGGGCTGTGGCGAAAGCCCTGCTTCGAGCCTGCCGCCGACGGCGGAGCTGAGACAACCCGGGCGGTCCCCAGTGCCTCCGCGCTGCCCGCCCGACGGCGGAGCCGCGCACTTTCGCGGCCCGGAGGCGGGCGCGCGCACGTC
>JAOWBP010004313.1:14008020-14060670 GCA_028571105.1 Tragopan temminckii
CGTACTGTTCATCATCGTGGTGCTGTTCCTGCCCGGTGGGATCGCCGGCACCGTCGCCCCGCTTGCGCGGCGGCGCCGTGCTGGCGGCCCTTCTCTGCGGAGCTCTGCCCGCGCTGCCCGTGGGCCTGACGGGACGCGCTTCGGGCCGGGCAACGGCCGTCCTGGCCTGCGGGAGCGCGGTGGCGGGGCGTGGGTCGGGTGGAGGGAGCCCGGCGGCCTCAGCTGCTGTGATTTCTGATGGCTGAAGTACGGCTGTGTGTGAGCGCAACTTTTCCGTGCTGTTTCCTGGGAAGACGTTAAGTATACTTGATCAGGCTAAGTGAGGTTTCTTGTTTAAGTATGTACTTCTGTGTTGGGGTTGGTGGTTTTAGGTCTTCGATTCTGTTTTCAGCTGCAGCAATTTGCATTTAGTGTAATGCGTTTAAACACTTTTGGTTTTGTTTTGCTTGTCTCTGGTGTAGTGCAGTGAGACACTCGGGTGGAGATTGTGGAAAGAACTCTGGACAGACAGCCTGGCCATTTCTCTGTGTGTGCCATTTCTCCTAGAATTCGTTGTGAGTGATGGCATGCTTTGCAAACCCCTGTGGTCTGGCAGCTACCAACCATCTCAGAGGATAGGGTGATGCACTATTGCTGCTCCCTTGTTTATTTAAGCTGGAGGTAAATAAATAAATACATAGGAGAGAGGATTCTGAGAAATAAATTAGGAGAGGTATTTGAGACTGTCTGGAATGTGGAAACACGTTAGGCTGTGACCTGGTCTGGAAAGCCACTTTTGTAACAGACTTAATTTGATGTGTATTGGTACTCTTGTGTTATGGTCCCATCTGATGCAAATGTGATTGTGATGCGAAGAGTGTTTGCAGTGCCTGGTCCTACTGTTGTTTAGCTGTGTGAACTGGAGGAGTGTTGCTTGGACAACTAAAAGTAACTCATTTGTTTCCTCGTTAGTCACATGACACTTGTTAGACTACTTTAACAAAGAAAAAATCCAATTCTGTGCTTGATAGCATAGGAAATAATTTGTTGTTTTCTTGACGTATTTGAATTCATAGTGTTCTTATAATGCTGCTGTTCTCAACCCAGTTTTTTCATCAATAACTTTCCATTTCAGACTGTTTTAATGATACAGTTGTCTCTAAACGTGTTTTCCAAATCTGTACAAGAACTGCTGAATACAAACTGTCTAAAATACACAAGGTGAATTTTTCGTAGTTCTGTACTGTGGAATATGTAGTGTTGCAGTGGATCTTTCTGTGTATAATGAACACTGCTTTGACAATGTTAATCAGTAAAAAGGTTGGAAAGATGAGAGGCTGAGGACACTTGAATTGTCCAGTCTGGACAAAGGCCTCAGAAGCAATTTCATTCCTCTGCATGTTTGTGGAGAGAGAGGTCCTGGTCTCTTTTCCCTTGTAATCAATGAAAAGATGTGTAGGAACAACACAAAGCTTCTCCAGGGAAAGTTCAGACTGGGCATCAGGGAAAGCCTCCTTTCTGTGAGGTTGTCAAACACCAAAAACGTCTTTCTAGAGAAGTGGTTGATGTCCCTATGCCTGTTGTTGTTGAAGAGGCATTTGGATAATGCCCTCAGTAATGTTCTTTAACTTTTATTTAGTTCTGAAGTGGTCAGGCAGTTGGACTAGATGATCTTCCAAGGTCCATTCCAACAGAACTTTTCCATTCTGTAATGATGTTCTGTTGGGAAAATGTCATCTTTTTAAAATTCATTCAGCCAGAAGTGAGGACTTGGCACCAGTTCAGGAATTACTGTTCTAAGATAATGATGTGAACTAGGTCTGAAGAAGGCTGGAAAAAAAAATTGAATCTACGCTTTGAATTAGGACTGCGCTTTCTCATGGTATCCTGTAAAGATGGTTTTTCTTAGTAACCCATAGTCTCATGTTCACTTTTAAGAAATACAGAACAGTTTTATATCTCTGTCTTTTCAAAGCAGGAAAATGCAGAACACTCAAAAAGCATGGAACTTCAAACATTTCAGAAAGCTGTTAAAATTGTTTTTTAATACTGGAAAAGCAGTATTACTACAAAAGCATGTTGTAGTCTAAAGTCTTTGTGAGGGATTTTATGGGAGCAAATCTTTTTTTTCTTTTTTTTTTTTTATTAAGTAAGGATGCTGCAACTCTGCAGGGCTGGATTTAGGTTTGCGTGCTCTCTATCAGTTTTGAGATGTTACTTGAAAGCCTTTTTGGCAATAGGAAAAAATGTGAAGAAAAAGTGCACATGCTGCCCATATGCGGTAGAGTGTCAGGGTTTACATCTGCTGCAGAATTTTGGTGTTATTTGTTTGAGACTGAATGGGAAGTTTGTAGAGGCATTCAGACTGCAATAAGTGTTGCAAGATGAGTTGGCTGGTAAGTAGTTGAAACTGGGATTCTGGAAGTGGTGGGAAGGTTCACAACAACCTAGGAGAGTTGTATGATATCCAGATTGCTTTCTCTACTAGTCTACTTGTCTTTGCTTCATTCTGACCTGCAAGGATGGCCATATTCCTGGATCATTCTTCCTGTTAACAACACACATACAAGAGTTTGCATGTTGAAAGAATTTATGAAGGCATATATGGACCCCCAAAAGTGGTCTGATGTGTTTCATTTGCTGTCTCCTATTGTTGCAGTTGAAGGTAGAATGCAGGGCTGGATGGATGTTCTTTAGGCCAGTAGGTAGAGCATATCTATAATGCTTCTTGTTATTAAATAAATATTTGAGGACCGACAGGATATTGAATACTTTTTAACAATGAATTTTTACTTACTTTGCAAAATACCATTCTTTGAAAGAGAGCTGATTGCAAAGCAGTGGGCATACATTTTCTCCACTCACTGTATGATACTTTCTTGGTGGCCTTAGTACAAAGTATTATGAATTCTTGTTGTGTCGTGTTTTTTTTTTTTTTTTCCTCCCCGGTGGCTTTTCTGTCTTCCAACACGTGAGATGAAAAATTTGCATTCATCCAATGAGCAGTGTCTTTTGTGTTTCCAGTGACTGTTTTTTTCAAGAATCAAAAGCGTCAAGAGGGATTCTGTAACTTATTTACAGTGAAATGCAAGGAACAGGGAGACGGAATACCTCTCTGCAGTTGTAGCTTATGTAAGTTGCTAATTTTCCCTCCTAGCTGGATCGAGATGAAAATTGTTAAGATAAAATTGTGAAAACTTGAGGACTGAGATAAACACAGCGTCATAGGTAAAGCAAAAGCTGCATGCACAAGCAAAGCAAAATACTCACTACTACCAGAGAGGTTGTGGAGTCTCCTTCTCTGGAGATATTCAAGACCCGCCTGGATGCCTACTTGTGTGGCCTGGTGTAGGGAACCTGCTTTGGCAGGGGAGTTGGACTCGATGGTCTCTGGAGGTCCCTTCCAACCCCTACAATTCTGTGATTCTGTGATACTTCCCATCAGCAGGCAGATGGAAAGTTGGACTCCATCATGTGTAACATTTGCTTGAGAAGACAAATGCCGTAACTACAAACACCCTTCCTGCTACCTCTTCCCCGCCCAGCTTCTGTTGCTGAGCATTACATCATGTGATATTGAATATTCTTTTGGTCAGTTGGGATCAGCTGTTGTGACTGTGTTCCTACACAGCTTTTCATGCACCCTCAGCCTCCTTGCTAGCTGAGTAGTGTGAGAAACAGAAAAGTCCTTGACTCTGTGTAAGCATTACTTAGCAACAGCTAAAACATGAGTGATTTGATCAATGCGTTTTTCATCACAAATCCAAAACAGCATCATGCCAGCTACTTTGAAGGAAATTGAAATTAACACAATCCCAGCCCAGACCAGTACCTCTGTGTAGCTCCATCATGATCTCATAGAAGCAATTGAAGAAACGTCTTTCCAAGAAGACTTAGCCAGAACGTAATTTTGTGCATTGTGTTGGTGTATATCCCTCAGTAGCTTCTTAGTGTGGTCATTGTATGCATTTGCTCATACAGTAACTTTTCTTGGTAGTGTCAGAGTGCTCTCTAAGTAGACATAGTGCTTCCAGTCTCAAGTGCCAGTTAAAGAACCCAAACAATATTCTGCTTTTATCTCTGTATAGCTCTTGTCCTGAGGTCGCTGTGCTTGTGACTCCAGTTGCACAATGCTTCAGGCTTTCCCTGTTGAACCATCACTGTCTGCATTTAATAGTTTGTACCACCTCCTTTTGATTAGATGCTCTATCTAATCAAAGCATTTAACTTTTCAATCTGTAACTGGATTTTTTTCTTCTGCAATTTCTAAGCCTGTTTTATTTCAAAAATAATCTTACTACTTCCCTGTTATCACTGACTGACTAACTGATCATCCTCCTGTGAGGTAGTGCTGCTTAGTAGTGACTGCCTTGTGTTGCAAGTACTTGCTGTAAAGAGTCCTTTTTTGTGTCTTGCCTGCATTAGATTAGGATGCTGCTTTTGTGAAACAGAAATGTGAGGTTTCCTTGCATAGTCCTGAAGTTTAAAGGGAGGGTTAGGTAATGATACAGTGGAGCTCTGCTGCAGACCGCTTGACCGAGTGGAATTAGCAGATGAGGCTCTCTACAGACTGATAGGAGCGGCCTTCCATTTGCAGGCCCTGATCCTCATGGGAAACTTCAACAATCCTGATACCTGTTGAAGGAACGGTGTGGCAGGACATAAACAATCAAAGAGGTTCCTGAAAGGTATTGGTAATAACTTCTTTCTCCAAGTGACAGAGGAGGAGAGGGGCTCTTCTGGACCTCGTTCTCACCAGTAATGAGTGGAATTTGGAAATGTGAAGATCATAGAATAGAACAGAATCACCAAGGTTGGAAAAGACCACGAAGTTCAGAATCCTTAGGGCAGTGAGAAGAATGAATAGCAAACTTACAACCTTGGGCTTCTGAAGAGCAGACTTCTTCAAGGATCTGTGTGATAGAGTACTATGGGAGAAGGCCCTAGAGGAAGGAGAGGCTTAGGAAAGCTAGTTACTATTCAAGGATTGCTTCCTCCAAGGGTGGTGCAACCCAACAAAGAAGAAATCAGGCAGAAATGCTGTGGGGGCTTGCTTGACCACACAAGGAACTCCTTACCAAACTCACATACAAATGGAAGAGTACAGAGGGTAGAAACTGTAATGAATAACTGAGGAAGACTGCAGAGATATTGTCTGAACATCCGGAGATGAAGTTAGGAACACTAAAGCCTTGATGAAAATGAATCTGTCCAGGGATTTCAAGGACAACAAAAAAAATCTTCTGTAAATACATCAATGACAAAAGGAAGACAGGGAGAAGATTGCTGTAGTGGATGCTTTCTTTGTCTCATTCTGTACCAGCAGTACTGACCCTCTGTAATCCCAGGTCCCAGAGACAGACTAGGGGAAAGCATGGAGCAAGAATCAGGTCAGGCAGTAAGTTCAAACTGGATATAAGTTTGTGGGCTCCAGTGGGATGTACCCACAAGTATTGAGGGATCTGGCAAATATCACTGTGAGGCTGTTGTTGTTGATCCTTGGTCAATCATGGAAACCAGGGAGAAGAGCCTGGTGACTGAAGGTAAGACAGTGTCCCTGCTTTCTTCAAGAAGTACAGGGAACTCTGGGAAGGGGATGAGGTTTTTCCAGGCATGTGAAAGAAAAGAAAATCAGGAGTAGTTAGTGTGAATTCAGCAAGGATAAGTCATGTTTGACCAACGTTACAAGTTTCTACAATGAACTTACAGGCCTGACTGATGAAAGAGCAGTGGATGCTGTCTCTCTGGACCTCATTAAGGCTTCAACATTTTTCCCCTTAAGATCCTTGTAAAGAAGCTCTTGATGTATGGACTGGACAGTCAGACAGTGAGGTGGATCAAAAACTGGCTCGACGGTCAGACCCAAAGGGTAGCGATTTGTGGTGGTGCAAAGTATAGTCAGTGCCCAGTGATGAGTGGGGTATCCCACGTGTGAGTACTGGGTCTAGTCCTGTTTTACATTTTCATTACTGATCTGGATGATGGAGCAGAGTATATTCTCAGCAAATTAGCAGATGACCCCAAATCTGGGGGAGTGATTGTTGTGTTGGAGAGTCATGTAATCATCCAGAATGACCTTAACAGGCTTGACAGATGGGCTGATGGGGATCTCAAAATTCAGCAGGGAGAACATCAAAAGTCCTCCACCTGGGGAAGAGCAACCAGTAAGTTCTGTGGATCACCCAGCTGGAAAGCAGCTTTGCAGAAAAAGATGTGGGGGCCACCACGTAGTTCATGAATCAACAATGTGCCTTTTCTATGAAGAAGGCTAACAGTATTCTGGGCTGCATTAGGCAGAATATTCTCAGCAGTTTGACGCAGGTGATCCAGTACTGCTCAGTACTGGCCACAGGTGGAGTGCTGGTTCCAGTTCTGACGTGTGCATGGTCTGCTTCCCTCATCATTATAAGAGAGATGCGCTTATACTGGAATTTTATGAGTATAAACAAATACCTAATGGGAGAGTGCAATGAGGATGAAGCCAGGCTCTTTAAAATGGCACTCAGTGACAGTAAAAGAGGGCAGGGTGAGGGTAACTGAAAGCAGGTTGCCTGTAGAGGTGGTGGAATCTCTCCATGGTGTTTGGTAACTGCTGAGTCATGGCCTGAACCACTGATTGAGCACCTGGGAAAGGACCCGGTCAGCCCTGTGGGCACAGGTGAAGGCAATTTACCTGTGTGATAGGAAGGGGTGGAGCCTGGCTGCACCTCTCTTAGACCTCATTTAAGGACTGACTGCCACTGAGAAAGGATCTCTGGTTGGAGATCCCTCTTTGGTGGAGCTTTCCCTTGTGAACCTGGAATCTTCTGATGTGGGTAAGCAGTCTTCTTTCCTTCCCTTCCCCTATAGCATCTTTCTAGTGTGCCGATCCTTCCGGTTTTTACACCTCTGGTGAAACACCTTTTCATATTGGTCTGTCCAATTGCTACACACAGAGATGCTCAGAAGCTAAGTGATCATAGTCCTGAGCAATTGGCTCTGGGTAACCTTGCCTGAGCAGGTGGGTTGGATCAAATGCTCCTTAAAGGTTCCTTTCAACCTCAACCATTCTGTGATACCTATTAGTCAGGACCAGCCTTTAAACATAGTTGATCCTTGTAGTAGTTGTGGTGAGATTCTTTTTGACCATATGATGCGGGTTTTTTTGTTTGTTTGTTTGTTTGTTTTTTGTCTTATGGCTTGATTATAAATTATTACAGAGAAAGGATGTTCTCCTTGATTTGCTTTCTGCTTTGTTTTTCTTAGTTTTTGAGAGCCATTCTAAAACACCTAGGATGTGTCTTTCAGGTTGGACTTGAAGCTGAAAGTTTTCTGTGCACAGGCATGAACTTCATTGTGGTTTGCTGTTATGGATTTCAGATTATTTGGATGCATTAGCAATTTGGAAACTTCTGTAGTTCTATTTCTTTTTATTTTTTAATCTCATTTAATGTTGGTGTTAATTGTATGAGATCTCAGATGTCTCAAGTTGTAATATTAGTATCTATCTTCCATTTTTTCATCTTGCTTGTTGACAGTGTGGTTCTTTCTGCATCTTAGAGAGTAAGAGGTCTTGGATGAACTTCTTACTCAGATTTACTTGGATGTCTACAACAGATGCCTTCTGTCTGGGCGTACGTACTGTTATTCCAGTTTCCCAATGTGGAAACACAGCCAGTGAGATTAAATGGCTTGTCCAAGGTCACGCAGGAAGCTTCTGATGGAGCAGGGAATTGAACCTGTGCCTCGGTCTACTCTAGCAACTGACTGATGATCCTTCCTTTTGAAACTAGGTAGTACTTAAGACCATTTTAAGGGATATTTTTGAAGGTTTTTTGTTTTTTTTTTTAATTTTTTGTAAAGAATATAAACCCCTAAAATGTGAATTTTTTTCTTATATTTTTCCTACTTGGCATCTACAAGTCTGTCCTTTGTGCATTTTGTAATGCAGCAAATTCTATTAGTTTTTCTGTTATAAGTCATGAATGGAGCCTGTCATGTGATGAAAAAAGACCAGTATGTCTATAGTACTTCTTTTGTTTTGTTACTGCTTTTCTGGAGGAACTGACCTTGGAGAACTTGGAGAAATTCTATTCCTACTAACCAGCCTGTAGTTCCTTAGAATGGGTGAAGACCTGAATGTTAGTGTAACAGCTAGAGAGAAAATGTATCTTCTAGGCAAACACTTTAGGTTGTCTTTGTATATCAAATAACCCAGAGCAACAGCTCTACTTTCTGGTGTTGCTTTTTATTGGGCTGGGCCAAAAAAAAAAAAAAAGGTGCGGACATGGGCTGAGAGAATTACAGATGTGTTTGCACCCTCTCTATTTTCACAGAATCACAACATTGCAAGAGTTGGAAGGGATCTCAAGAGGACATCGAGTCCAACACCCCAGCTAACACAGGTTCCCTACAATGGGTCACACAGGTCGGTGTCCAGATGGGTCTGGCATATATCTGAACAAGGAGACTCCACCACCTCTCTGGGCAGCCTGTACCAGTGCTCTGTCACCCTGACTGTAGAGAAATTCTTCCACATGTTTGTATGGAACTTCCAATGTTCAAGTTTTAGGCCGCTGCTCCTTGTCTTAGTGCTGCACGCTGTGGAGAAGAGCCTGGTCTCATCCATTTGCCTCCCACCTCCCTTTAGAGTGTTATAAACAATTATCAGATCTCCTCTTAATCTTCTTTTCCCCAGGCTGAGCAGCCCCAGGTTACTCAGCCTTTCCTTGTACAGGAGATGTTTCAGGCCCTTTATCATCTTTGTGGCCTTTTCTGTGTTGCAAGAGAATTTTTCTAGATTAAAATAAAATATTAATAAAACCCAAGCTTCTTTGTAATTAGATATTGCTTCGGAAAGGCATTTTCACCATAGAAGAACTTGGGAAATCCTGCAGATGCATTTTAACTAAGCAGAATCTTTTTTTTAATTACTATTTTATGTGGATATGTCTGCACTTATTTTATACCTACTTGTCGTCATCAATAACTCTTCAAAAGCATTGGTATTAGTGAAGCACCGTTGCTGTTGTCAGTGGATTGTCTAAACTGGTTGTGAGCAAAGTTAGAGGGATCAGCAGATGTCGATGTATGTGATTACATGAATTATAGGACCATTGATTCACTGGAGAGTTAATTCTTTCTAGTGTTTCCCTTTGACTCAGAACTACAGGATTTTCAAGTTAAGATGAAAAAAAAAACAGGAGGTTCTGTTATACTGTAACAGCTTTGCTTACAACTTCTGAGTTTTACAACAAAGTTAGAACTTTTTTTTGCCACTTACATATCAAAAGCAAATAAGTATTATTTTCTCAAAAGTCTGTCACAGGTTCCCTTGCTTTAGACTTATGTTTCAGGATTCCCTTAGTTTTCTTATGCTGAGTGTGTTGGGCCTCTCTTTATGCATCGTGTAGTTATTTCCTGTAGTCACACAAGGCAGTATATGCACAAACAATACTTTGTGCAAGCCATCTTCTGCTTGTTGCCACTCCCAGTACACAGGAAAGCTGTTTCTATTGCAGAAGCTGAAAATACAGCTATTTGTCTTGAGGCTTGCTGCTCTTTTAGTTTGATATGATTTGTTGAAAAAAACAGTGGTAATTTCTCCTGATATAATGTGTAGTCTTGCATAGGCCTAGAACAACTGCCCTACATTTCTCTGTTGAGGAAAGTACTCTACTTGATATTGGTTTAGAATTAATTATGGCTTTCCGTGATTGTAAATCAAAGTTTGGAAGGACTCAGTTTCTTACATGTACAGAGGTGGAATAAAACTGAGCATTGGATGTGAATTGTGTAAAACAAATGCCATGACTTTTCTGTTTTGCCGGGAAGAGGGGTGAGCATGGTATAAAAGCTTTATAAGACTTTTTTCACAGTTCCAGTTCTGGATCTGAGATTTCAATAAGGGAAACTAAGATCTGGTTTTAGAGTTAAGTAACAAGAAGACATTGCTGTTGCTTTGTATGTGTTGGCAATCACAGCACCTGTCACAATATTTAGCGAGCACCTTAAAGAAATGTGGAACGTTCATCCTGAAGTTCATCAAGGACTATTTCTTCTGGGATTGTGGAGTCTTGTTTGTTTTTGTTTTTAAACCAGGAAGTAACTTGTTAAATTTACAGCTAAAGTAGAGCTTTTCCACTTGGTCAATTTGTAATAATTCATAGAAATATGAGATGTGTTGTAGTTTAAGACTGGAAGAAGTTTCCATATAGTCTGATTTTAGGTCTGTCACAATAAATTACCTTGAGTCGTGTATAAAGCAATAAATTAAAAATTAAGCTAATGTTGTTTTTTTGGGAAGCGAGCTGTGCTTCACTGCTTATTTGAATTAATGGCTGTTGAATTTATGTTGTCTGCCTTCAGTGATCTTTGCCAAGTAGTTTGAGTGTACGTGCTACAGAGAGTTGGTCTCTCTGTGTAGCTGCTTATAAAATTGTCCTTTTATTAAAATTCTTAGTGCCTTATGAAAAAACATATTCCAAAGCTGACGTTCCAGTAGTTCATTTTGACAATCTTTTTCATGTAATCTTTATGATAACAGAATCATAACATGATAGTCCTTTCTTCATCACATTTTATTGCCATGGTAGCATAAATACAATATTAAGAAAGGTACAGATCCTGAAACTGGAAAGGTATTAAGTTGAATTTTCACTCTATTACTGGAATTTGTTGAATTTAAGGAAGGGATACCTTAAGAAACCCAGTCTTCTTTCTCAGAAGGGCAGTTCAGGCAGTAACAGAGTTGAAGATTTCGTGAGGAGTGATGCTCCATATTCTTTCCCTCTCTGGGCAGCTTTTGCATCTGGAAAAAAGAGGTGAGGAAAAGGACTGTAAGTGGTCTCCTCTTGCCTCTTTTAATATGGATTATTGGTAAAGCAGAGAAATTCTTGTTTCTGGTTAGTGCCCAGTTATCCTCGGTGGTCTTGTATGTACTTTGTACTAAAGTATATTTTGACTATCCTGTTTGATTGTAGATATGTAGTAAATAAGTTCTGTAGCTGAAGGACTGGAGGGTGAATGTTTTAATCTTTAACGGCTCTTACTGTTAGAGTATCAAGTGAGGCTTGTAACTCGCTCCTTTGATTAGCATTCTTGCAGTATAATTGCATATAGCTTTTATGTGTACCCTTTGTGATAGGGGGAAAAAAATATCTGAGAACAATGATTTAGAACTGTAGTGCAATTTGTATTGTTGTATGTACTTATCGGGTCATGAGAAGACTGAGTGGGTATTTCTGGATAACCTCGTGCCAGAGATATCTGCATTTGGTTCAGAGAGCTTAGTGTAATGTACAAGGTAGCACAGGACTTCTTGTGTAGTGGGGATTTCACAAACACCAACTTACCTGGATGAAGGATTTTGTTGAATTTCAGCTATAAAATTATCCATTCTGATACTGGCTGTCTGTTGAAATGACAAGTAAGAGTCTCAAAATCCCATCATTTTCAATGTGCAGGAAGGTTGCATTGGATCATCAGTTCTATTTTGGGATAAACAAGTTTTCCATCTTTAGTTTTGTATGGAGAAAGTCAGTGTTTGGTGCCAGTGATGTGTGTTTGGGCAATAAATCGTCTTCCATAGTTTAGTAATTGCTATGAATTAGACTTCCGTTTCTTTTGAAATACGATAGCTACGTAGATGTGATGTTCTCAGGGTTGCATTAAAATACTAATCCTGATTTTTTTTTTTTTCTGACTAACGCTGCTGTTCCCCCGTCGATAGAGATTGTAGAATCTCATATATTCTACTCAGTGTCTGAAAAAAGTTCAATGGTGTTTTTTTCTTTTCCTTTTTTTAAACTAAATCAGATCTTTGTGGAATTTGATGGCTGTAACTGGAAGCAACATGCCTGGGTAAAAGTCCATGCTGAAGAGGTTATAGTGCTGTTGCTGGAAGGGTCATTGGTGTGGGCGCCTCGAAATGATCCAGTTCTGCTTCAAGGGGCTCGAGTCTCACCAAAACAGTGGCCGGCACTGGTGAGTATTTGGCTGAAAGCTTTCATATCCTTCAGAGATCTGTATCAGCACGACTGCGAATCACAAGATGTGGCTATAGTACAGGGCTCCATTCTGCAGGTACTAAAACTTGATTGGAGACAGATTTTTTTTGTGTGTGAAGAGGAGAGTAACTGGGAGTTGTAGTGCCCTTATAAAGACAGTTGCTTATAGTTCCTGCTCTAGAAATGGAAAGCCTGCAGAAATGAAATATCTGCCTGTCTGAAGAAATGTGGTACATACATGGATGATTATTTTTCCCAATTTTAGAACTTGGAGTGTGTTAGGCTTTTCTAAAATTATAAGAATAAGCCTTTGGGTCTTATTACAGACTTTGTAGAGCTCTATATGATAGAGATTGCTGCATCATTTTAACAGTCATTCCAGAAAGTCCCTGGGGAAGAAAAGAGGCTCTGGACTGTGCCTGATCTGTTAGCAGTATGGGTTGTATACTCCTAATGTAAACTACAAAAATTTGTTTCCATGTTGTCAGCATTAACTAACATAATGTACAGATCTTTCTCCTGTTGCATGGAGTGGTAATCCATGTGGCTCTTTACATGGCATTTAGATGCCATGAGACTGGAGACTAAAGCCAGTGTGTTTTAGCCAGAGTTGCCAGTATATCCATCCTTCAAACATCCTGATGAGTAGCATACAGTGAAGAGGATTCCTTATGTCCTTCTTTCTTCTCTTAGTGCCTTTTGAAGAGGAGAGCTCATGTAAGAATCTTACTCAAGTTTTTATGCGCTCTGATTTTTATTATTTCACCTTTCTTCTGTTCTTTTTCTTTCATCTTTGAACTACTTGAGATTCTACTGTCTACTTTTTAATACATCTTGTGCATGGGCCCTTTAGAATGTTTTTTCCAATAAAAAAAACCTTTTACCTTGGTAAAATCTGAACTTGGTATTTTAAATGAACACTTGAACTCAAAGCAAAAAGTTTGATACTGCATCTTTCTCTCAGGGATTTGGTTTTTTACTGCAGTTGGCTTAAGGTAGAATAAAACCAGGCCTTTACAGTAGAGATTCTGTAGACAGAATGTGTTTTTTTTTCTGTAGGTGGAACTTTCCTTTCAATGGGAAAATAAATGTGCATTGTCAGTGTCATGAACAAGAGAATGGAGTATGAATAAACTTGATGAGCAGTAAAGACAAAAAATGTCATAAATACATTTGTGTTAAAATCATGTAAGTGCATTCATGAGACAGATTACACATTTCCAAGACTACAGGGGTTAGTAATTTCTTTTTCCATCAGCAAATTACATTGTCAGGTTATCGTTCTGAGTCTCCTGCACAGTGTTCCATTAGTAACTGTAGTTTGGTTGTCGGAAGTGCACCTTGATATGGGCTTCAAATCTGCATAAAACAGTAGCAAGAAATGCGTCCCTTCATTTGCACGCCTACTTATTGCTTACGTGTATCTTTTGTGCAGGAATGAAAATCCTCTGTTCCAGAGGCTATACCTGAAAAACAAGGGCTTCTCCAAAAGTAATGCTTCCTATTTTATGACTTTGGCCCGTAGTGTCGAAGGCAGATGCTGGTGGTATGGCAGCAGAGATTGAACCTTCCTGCCAGTTTTGCATTACATTTTGTTGCCATGTGACAGATGGCAGTAGAGGGGCAGTTGGTCAAAATGGCCTGCGACATGAAGTGCATACTAAGCAAAGGTGTGAAATTTAATTTCTTCATGCAGAAAAAAAATGCGTTCCATTGACATTAATCGGTGCTTGCTGAATGTTTAGGGAGACCGAAGAGTGGATGTCAGCATAGTGAGGGTTGGATGGTGTGTTTCAGCAGTGGTGACAGTGGAGCGTCTCTCCAGTGTAGAGCATGCAGGCTCTGATTTGTCACTGGCAAGAATATATAGCTAATGGTGGTGACTGTTGAAAAATAGCATTTTGTAACAGAATTTGCTGTGCTTTTTGTATCTGTTGTTGTTTGCATGGAAGCAAATAGGAGGCATTACTTTCAGAGGAAGCTGCATGTATAAAGGTGTTTCTTTAACCTGACACCTATGGAGAATCAAATACAGTAAAACATATTTTCAGTTCTGCTTTGAGTTTTAATGAAGAAGTGGAGACAATTTTCTGCAATTTCTTTTTATATTGTTAATATGCTACACTTGCAAGAAATACTGGCTGAGATATAATGAGTAATAATTTGTACTAAAACTCAGGTACTGGGAACTGCAGATTTAGAAATCAAACTTTTTAATTTTTTGTTTATGTTTAAGTAGTAGATGAAGACAACTGTTGTTGGTCTGTGTGGGTTCAGTTGTTTTTATAACCTTCATTTTCTTTTGTTCATTACAGACCTTTACTCCTCTAGTAGATAAGCTGGGTTTAGGCTCTGTGGTCCCAGTGGAGTTTCTTCTGGACAGACACTTACGTTTCCTGTCTGATGCCAGTGGATTACGATTGTTTCAGGTATTTGTTCAGATATAGTGAAAATCTAACTTTACGCTGTGCATGTCAATTTTTATTATTTTTGTACTATGATTCTGTGATCCACTTCCATATTATTGTCTGTCTCCTTTCATTGGCCTAACATGTCTTGGGCTTGGTTCCATGTTTTTCCAGGTACTTATGCTGATCTGTTTGCTTTATAGAAGTCCTAATTCCTGCCTACATTGCTTGCTTGATGAGCTAGCAGTTATAAACACTGCATAGCTGATAACTCAACAGAAGTTTCTCAGCTACTTTTTCTTTTCTGTTGTTTTGTTTTTTTTGGAAGCAGTCCAAGGAGAGCTGTCCCTCAAAAACTGGAGATTCTTACCTTAAAACATTCTACTTGTATGTTAAAATTGTTTATTGTTGGCAGATGGGAACAGAAAGTCAGAATCAGATACTGCAGGAACAGCCTTTGCTAAGAGAATCTGTCAATTCATTGTTCAGTGACCAGAAACTTCAGGAGATATTTAGTAGAGGTAAGACTGGTTTTTGTTGCTCAGATCTACTATGACTGTTATGTAACAATTGGATTATTCTGGGATTTGTGAAGAAGAATAATAGTAGTATCTGTTGCTGTTTGGTTTGGAAGATCACTTTTCTCTATTCTTTTTTAAGTTCTTCATTTAAAGGAGCATTATCTTGTGACAGATACCAATAAACGTGTTGCTAAGATACAACTAAAAATCCTATATTTTATCACTGAAGATGTAGTTAAAGTAGTACAGAATACGATTTGTAACTTCCATGTATTTATGACTTTCTTGTTTTTTTTTTTTTAAGCTTGTTTTGAGTTTTTTTTAAAGTTTTGGTGCTGTTCTTTAATTCTGGAAATTTAGAGATTAAGTTACTCTTGTATTCACTGATCTTTTGATCGGAGAGAATTTTCCTTTGTTGCATCAAATTCACATTCTGGTGTTTTGACATTTAATGCATGAATCATTTAAGCTTAAAATACTGCATGACTGTGGCTGTTCAGCGTAATGTTACTATTGTAGCCGTTATCTAGGTTGCATTCTAGGATTTAATTCTGTTTATAGGTTTTGCTTGTCACATTGTGGTCTTTTAGTGCTGAAGTGATTTTTTTTTTTTCCATCCAGAATTTGGGTTCATTGGTCAGGTAGCCCCCTAAGCAGGAGGCCTATGTATTACATTTGAGGGCAAATGAAATTCTTAATGAAGATTTACTTGGTTCTCTTTCCTTTAATAAAATGTGTATTGATATAAATTGTGAGTGACTAGGTGTAGTGGCAATGCTAAGTCATGGTCTGAAACAATGATTGAGCACCTGGTGGGAAGGCAGGGCCAACCCAGGAGATCTCAGGTGCAAGCAATGTATCTGAGTGATTGGAAGGATCAACTCCTTCCCAGCCCTCATTTAAGGGTTGGCAGTGGAGGTGAGCACATCTCTTGTTGGAGATTCCTGCCTACCTGAGGCCTTTCCAAGGTAAGCAGCTCTTTTCCTTCATTTCTGCACCTGTGGCTGCTGCATTTGGGCTTGTTTTCCTTTGCTGTAGCCAAAGACTTTGCCATCCTGCTATTATCATCCCATTATAGCATACCCCTTAGTAACTTCAGAATTGTCCATTTGGAAGCCATCCTTTCCATGAAGAAATTTGTCCTAATGTCTTGTTTAAACCTTCTCTCAATTTGAGATCCTTTCCCCCTGTCCTATGACTTCTTACTGGAGAAAAGAGGCTGATGCTTCCTTGCTGCAGCTCCTTTCAAATAGTTACAGTGTGATGAGGTCTCCCCTCAGCCTCCTCTTCTCCATGCTAAACAACTCCTCTGCACGCATTTGAGTAACTCAATATCCTTATTGT
The DNA here is from genome assembly GCA_028571105.1 of Tragopan temminckii. Lineage (NCBI taxonomy): Eukaryota > Metazoa > Chordata > Aves > Galliformes > Phasianidae > Tragopan > Tragopan temminckii. The sequence continues at coordinate 14,024,260 of JAOWBP010004313.1, forward strand.
AGTGAGAGACCCAAAACTGATCACAAGGGGTCAGTCAGTCACTTCCTCAGTCCTGCTGGACATGCTGTTTCTGATGCAGACTGGGATGACATTTGGCCTTCTTAGCTACCTGGGCACACTGCTGGCTTGCATTCAGCCTGCTAATGACCAGTGCCCACAAGTCCTTTACTGCTTGACAGCCTTCCAGCCACTCTTTTCCTGGTTTGTACTGCTGCGTAGAGTTATTCATGACTCAAGAGCAGGAGCCAGCACTTAAGCAAATTACATTCAACAAGGCTGACTCAATTCATCAGTCTAGCCTCTCCAGATCGCTGTGCAGACCTTTCCTACCTTAAAGCAGATCAGTGGTCTTGCCTAACTCAATATTGTCTGCAAACTTACTGAGGGTGCACTCAATCCCCTCAACCAGATCGTTGACAAAAATGTTAATAAAAATGGACCCAATAGTGAGACCTGGGGTGTGCCACTGGATTGAACTCCGTTTAAGTGACGCTTTGAGCCTGGCTGTCCAGCCAGTTATTCATCCAGCAAATCTTCCTGTCCATATCTTAGGCAGCTAGTTTCTCCAGGAGAATACAGTGGGAGCCAGCACCTAACACTTCACTAAAATCAAGGTAAACTCCGTCCACAGCCTTTCTCTCATCTACTAAGCAGGTTGTCTTATCGTAGAAGATGGTCAGGTTGGTCAGGCAGGACGTGCTGTTCGTAAACCCTTGCTAGCTGCTTCTGATCACTTGAGTGTCCTGTATGGATTATGTGATGATGCTAAAAATTATCTGTTCTGTGATCTTCCCTGGGACTGAGGTCAAACTGACAGACCTGTAATTCACTGGGTCCTCCTTTTTACTCTTCTAGTAGATTGGATTTGTGTTCTCTAACCTCTTGTTACTGGGGCCTTCCCAGTTAGTTAAGGTGGCTAATTATTTGAAGTGGCTTAGTGAGCACTTATACCAGGGTGTTCAGTATTCTTGGGTGAATCCCATCTGGCTGTGTAGACTTCTGAATGGGTTGTAGAGCCTTCATCTTGCTCCTTGTCACCATCATCTAACTTGATGCCTGGGTACCCTGAGAATTGACCTTACTGATACAGACTGAGACAAAAGAGGCATTAAATACCTCAGTCTTGCCCGCATCTTTTGTCACTGCACTTGCCCTCATGTATGGTTAAGTTTAGAGATTCTCATTAGTCCTCCTTTTGCTTCTAATGTATTTATAAAAGTTTTTTTTATTTGTCTTCTACTATACTAGCCAAGTACAGTTCCAGTTGGGCTTCTGATTTTCTTCCTGCAGATACAAACTGGTGGATTGTGATAATTTTCATTATCTAATATTAACTTTTTTTTAATCTGCAGGGAGAACACGTTGCATGCTGTTTTGGAGAGTGGGAGTGGGTTGGGAGTAAACCTTTCTGTAGATGACGTGTTCCCCATGTTGAGGAACTAAAACGGTTGATCTAGAGACTCTGGATATTTATGCAGCTATATTGATTTTTTTATTATTGTTATTCTCACAGTTACACATATGTTTCTGCTCTGAGCTACATACTATTTATTTAGGGACTTAATGCGTGTGAACTGAGTTTCTGGGTTGATGCCTCATAATTACTGACCTGTAGGTTGGAAAGGAAAAGAACATAGCAAGTATCCCACACTTGTTTTTTTGTCAAAGGAGCAAGTTCATTTTGATCTTTCACTTTTTTTTTTTTCCTCCTTGTAAACTGAAGGGATTTTGTCTTTACTGTAGCTTGGAGTTACTACAAGAGCAGAATGCTTGGCTTGGGCAGAATTTGCAACAGAAGATTTAGCATTTTAATTTTGTTCCACTAGAAAGCTGGCACTTCTGTACACATAATTAGGGCCTGAGCTCTTTTTATTATATGATACTTATCTTGCATGATGCCGACCTTTCTTGAAAATAAACTCAAAAGTGCTTCTTTTCCAGTTCCTTACAGTATCCAAGGCCAAAGAGTTAAAGTTTACCAACCAGAAGATGAGAATAGCTGGCTCTGTGGTGTTGTGAGCCATCAAGACCCAATAACACGTCTCATGGAGGTGTCTGTGACTGAGGTAAAAATATGAAGTGCTGCTTTTTTTCTAAAATACAGTTTCTTCCCAGAAGCTCAAGTTGTGATGAAGCTGTTATTCTCCATGAGATAGAAGTAAGGAAAGCTTTTTTCCAGGTCAATTATGCTGTGGTTTTCCTGTGCCATTGCTCAGCTTCTGTCTGACAGACTGGGGAATTGGTTTGAAAGAAGTGCGTAATAGAAGATGAAATCTTAGTCTAAACTGTATTGATTGAGGTACTTTAGCTTAGGCTGTTCCAATCAGTTTTTGGTTTGCGTTACGTGATTGTGTGGAGGTTGACAGTAGTTCAGCCTTACCAGCAGCCTGCTTCTAATGGCTTCCTTTCTCAGAAGCAGCTAGAAATAAATCTGTAGGTCTGTGTGGAAGTTCTTAAAGCAGCGGATTTCTTTTCCTTGTAGCCTTTTCCACATGCAGTGAGCGTGCAGAACAAATGCACTGAGTGTGCCCACTGAGTCCTATACACATGTGCAATAATCTTACACTTTGAATACTGTATCTATTGCTAATTCACAGGAAAGAAATATACAATGTATGGTTAATAAGTCTGGTACTTTGGAGAGATTGAAGTTGTAGAGTATAGGCTTTCAGCAGATGGGTGCCAGGAAAGAAGCAAATCTATTATGTATCTACCGTCAGATAAAAAGGTAACCTCCATGCACTGCTACAAAAACTGGGTAGTTGTTGCTGCCTCATCAGAGGTACTGATGAGGATTATTAGCATAAACTGATGTAGTCTTTTCTATGTCTAGCTGCATGAATTTGCAGAATGTTGGAACAATGCTAAAACAGATTTAGACAGTAGTGTTTAATGCAGCGAGATGCACCTAGAGATGGTCATTAGAACAAATATGTAAGAAAACAGAGGTTGCAATCAAATCTGAAAATTCTTGGACTAGAGAGATGGAACAAATGGAAGGTAAACTGAAAGCCTTTAGTTATTGCCAAGGAATTTAAGCATGTGTTAATGTCTCCTAATGTTGATACTGTGTGCTCTGAATTAAAAAAATAACCACTTCTCTTCTTCCTCCTACCTCCTCAATATTCATTTGCATAAAAATTAGACTGGTGAAATAAAGTCAGTGGATCCTCGTCTGATTCATGTCGTGATGGATAACGCTTCTCCAAGTGAGGTACTATAGTATTTCAGGTCTTTATTTATATACAGTGTTGAAAAAAGAAAACATGAGAATAACTGTACACTGATGCTGTGTTCACTGTGGGCTTCTGGTAAAATCAGTGTTATTGTGCTCTAAGAGATAATGCTCTGCTAAAGAATGTCTCTATGCTCACAGCCTTCCTTTTAACGGGATCACCCTATGCGTCTCCACAGACCCTGCTAGACATTTCTAAAAAGTATCTTCTGGCCTCTCTAAAGCAGGCTGGTATGCCTGTGGCATTTCATTGCTGCGGTTGAGAGGTGCCATGATAACATTTGGACCTGTGCTTTTACTCTAGGCTAAAGGATAAGGTGTATCCTACAGTTGAAAATTACTGGCTTTGGGTAATGGGCAAGAAGTCTGCCCTTGAAAAGAGCCGTAGTTATTAGACTTGTTGCACAAGTTGGTGTGCAAATACCTGCCTTACATGAGCAAGAATTATGTTGGAGTGTGTTCATGTTGCATGTTTCATAGAGTTTGCTACGATATGGCACGTGGTACAGCAAAATAGCTCACCTAACAAGCTTACTTTGGAGATCTTCCCTAATGCAAAAATGAAGAGCCTCCTTCAGCAACCACAAAAAAAGACTGCTGATGTTTGTTGTTTACATTGTATCCTTCTTCAGATCTGTCAGTTTGTTTTTAAAATGTTTCTAAGCTTAGACTACTGTAATCCTTGTTCTAACAAAGAAAATGCTCTTAAAAGTAGACCTGTTTAGCCTGTTTACTGATTGTATGGGGTTTTTTATTATAGGGAGGGGGCCTAAAAGCATCTAAGTCATCTAAAGGAAAGAAGAAGAGAGAAAGTTTTGAGGGAAAAGATGGACGGAGGAGGAAAAACGTTTCGGATTCTGGGTGTGATTCTGCAACAAAGAAGCTAAAGGAGAGGGGTGAGGTGGATGGCAATGGTAGTGATGGAGGTGAGGCAAGCAGAGGTCCTTGGAAAGGAGTCTCCAGTAGTGAAACAGGACTGGATCCAAGGGCCAAACAGTTGCCTTCATTTGTTCCTCAAATTAATCGCAATATTCGCTTTGCTACTTACACCAAAGAGAATGGTCGAACATTAGTAGTCCAAGATGAGCCAGTTGGTGGTGACACACCAGTGCCATTCACTCCATTTTCCTCTGTAGCTGGACAAGCATTGCTAGTTGGATCTGGATGTAAAGAGGCCGGAAAATCACTGGAACAGATTGGCCAAGGCACAGTGACTTCTGCAACCACAGTTAGTACAACTGCTTTGACACCAACAACTGTGAGAATCTCTGATACTAGTCTGCCAGCGATTACTGGACAGGAGAAACTGAAAACAGGCCGAATGCAAACCCAGGGAGAGGTGAGTAGACTACGATCCTGCCATGTTCAAGGAAGAAATACGTATTCAGCATCAGATCTTTTAGAACTTGTCTGTAGTACTAAGTGTGTCCATGGAACTGAGAACTATTTTTTTCTTTCATAAATCTCTCCCTTCCAGAGACAATGATCTTTCAACCATTTGATCTAAGAAAGTATCCAAAAGAAAATAGTTTTTAATAAAGAACCTTTAAGAGACTTTTTAGCACTCTGTTCTTTATTCAGCCTTAATTTCTTAAGTGCAACTTTTTACACAATGCAACCTTAAAGTGACTTAGAGCACTGCACTTAATGCAATCAGTTTGGTCATGTCACATGGAAGGTAGCCTTCTTAAAATCTCTTGTCTTCATATCGGCAAATATGCATAAGAATATGCTTTCAGTTGAATGTTGAAGTTTATATGAAGCTGTATTTGGAGGACCTTTTATAGATTCCTGGTTTCTCTTACAGAAAAGATTTCTCCATATGAGAAAAATGAGCCAATAGCATCATACACTGTGTAGGGTTGAAAACAAAGTAATTAAAAGACTTGAGATGGGTACCTTCAGAATCAATTTGTTTTAAGAGCTTGGTATGGTAGTGGCTTAAGGATCTTTTAGTTATGCATCCTTATTTTCAATGGGAATAATAGAAGGGAAATCCTATTAATTTTTATTTTTGCCTTTCAAGGTGAGGGGAAAAAAAAAGGAATGCTTAAATAATCAGAGGAAGGCCTATTTAAAAAAAAAAAAAAAACAACTGACCAAATAAAAAAAAAAAAAGACAACCTCAAAGCCCCATTTCTGTAAGGAGGACAGAAAAAAAGAAACTTGTTTTCTACAGTATAAAGAAGTTAGTAATGTAGATGCATTAGGAATTCCAAGGTGATTGCCAAAGGTTAAATGAGTTACATTCATGTCTTTTGTATTAGCTAATGAATGGAGGAAAAGGCAAAGTGTTTACCTTGAGATAAGCATTTAAAAACATAAAGCAGAAATTAGATGGCAGAAGTCAAGAAAGTTACATAATGAAATTTTTGTATAAGAATATAACCTTTGTTGTTCATTCTCACTCCTGTTCTCTGCCTAGAGGAATAAAATAAAATCAGAGTTGTGAGCAGGTTCTCACTGTGAGTGGTCAGAATTGTATCACTTGCTATTGTTATTAAAGAAGAGCTTTAATTGTGCTGAGAAATTTTTGTACTGCATGTCTTTCCCTTACTCTCCGTAACCCCAAATTACTTGTTTTAAATTAATAATGTTCTGGCTTTATAATTAGCAGATAGACCACTAGGCCAGAAATGAATCATTGAATCACAAGGTTGGAAACGACCTGCAAGATCATCTAGTCCAACCGTCCTCCTGTTACCATTGCTACCACAAGCCTCTAAACCATATCTCATAGCTTCTCATCCAGACACCTCTTGAACACTGCCAGGGATGGTGACTCCACCACCTCCCTGGGCAGCCATTCTAGTGCCTGACCACTCTCTGAGAGAAGTTGTTCTTCCTTATATCTAAACTAAACCTCCTCTGGTACAACTTGTGGCCGTTGCCTGTGAGAAGAGGCCAAACCCCTCCTCATTACAACCTCCCTTCAGACAGTTGTAGAGTGCAATAAGGTCTCTTCTGAGCCTCCTCTTCTCCAAAGCACTATATCAAACAGTATTTTCTTTAGGGGAGGAAATCTAGCACAAACAAGTTTTGGGGTTTTCTTTGATTGAGATGTGATTATTTTTGGTTGTTTCTTTTGAAGCTATAGTTCTTGAGATTGCTTTGGGCTGGGCTATACACTTTATCACAGTGTGGTCTGGTCCTTGAGCTTGCTTAATAAGCTTGGCTTGCATTCATATTCACATGCTGTTTAAAAACTGTTAGAATGTTTAATGTAGTAATTCTAAACTGGCAAAGACAACTTGTATTGATACAAGTTACTGTTTCAGTATGTATCCCCTACTTGCCTCTGCTCTGTGGGAAGCAAGAGGGAGTAAGGAAGAGAAGGAAGATTCTTGTTAGGCTTTAAAAAGAAAAATTTGAGATTACGGTATCTGGAAGAACTTGATACCTTGATATATTGATAAAGTTACTACCAATGGAGGTTGATAGTAAGAAACAATGTAAATGTGATTTTGAAGTATAATAGGTGCTAATGACTTCCATCCTGCACCAGCTTATCTCCAGCAGCTGGCACCAGGCATGCGGCCCGAGTCCTCTCTCCTACTGGTAATCCCTCCATTCCATAGCCTGTTTTAGAAATGTACAGAATGCCTGCCCCAGTGCCTGGGAGTAAAAGACCCCCACTTGCTCCTAGAGCACCAGAAGACAAGGTTGTCCAACTCCTCTCATCTGGCTTTGGTAGCTGGCACTGGTTTTCGCTCCTACACAGGTCACGCCAGTAGCCATCACTTGGTCCTTACACTGCATGCAGATAAGGGAGAGAAGTGAATAGTTAAGATTAAGAAAATAAGGAAGACTGCAGTGATTGGGCTCTGCACTCAGCCAAAAAAGTGCACTAACAGCCCCCTTTTGCACACTTTTTCTGCCTACTTCAATTGTTTGTTCCTTTTCCTGTACATTCCCTCAGGAGTTTTTGGAACGATGTTGACTCCAACACTGTCTGCCCCCTTCCCAAGCTCAGTCTTATTAGTTGCAAAGTGCATCTTGATCATGCTGAAAGCAATGCCTGCAGTTTCTTGATAGCCTGTCATTTAGGAGGAGTGGGAAGTTTTGTTTCTTGTCCTTGTGTCCATGTTTTGTGGGTTTTTTGTTTGTTTTGTTGGATCTGTGTCTTGATGTATTTTGTTTTCTGGCTTTCCCTTTTTTCCTTATTTCCCAAACTGACAATCCTCAGTCAGATAACATCACAAAACTAAGGCCTCTTGTAATCTTATTCGTATGCCCTCATCAATTAGTGTGACTGACTAGATTTTGTTCTTATCACTGCATCTCTTATTGTGTGTTGGTCAGATCTATGTCTCTTGTATTGTTTTTTTATGGCTCCCCCTTTTTCTTACTGTCCCTTGTAATATTGAAAAAAGACCTTGACACTTAAAGGAGGAGATACACCCTTACTAGGAGTATTCCCTATGTGAAGATTTCTAAGTGGAAATTTGAAGAAAAGGAAGAGGACTGATGAATTAATTATAGAATACAATCAGTTACAGTAGGATTGACTGTGAGAATTACTAAATCTGAATAAATTGAGAACAAATAAGTATCTATCATAACAGTGATGGAAACCTGCAAGAGAGAAAACTTCTCAATATTTAAAAATTTAAGCAGTTTGTGCTTTACATTGGGCAGTCCTCTGGGAGGAACCACTTCTTATGCATCTGCGTGCCTGTCAGCTGGTGTGGTCTCCAGTCATTTGGAGCTCTCTGTTCAGTAACTGCTAGAGGACTTTGTTTATTTAACTTCACAAACTAAGCTAATTGTTTTAAGGATGCTGGTTAAGTAGGAGAGACTCATCAGGATGAGTTTAGGGGAGGGCAAATTCTGCAATGGTGAAAGATTGAAAGGACGAGTTTGCTACAGGAGAGTGTATGACTGAAAAGCAATATGAATTAAAGCTCTTTGCTTATCTATTGGAACTAAAACAAATAGCATCTTAAATTGCTTATTTTTCAGTGAATTAGCCCACTTTGTCTTGTGTTGCAGTTTTGTTCTAAAACCTGTCATGTCATTAAGTATTCATTTTACCATGTGCCTTCAGTAATAATGGGCCCATTGAATAATTATTTGGTAATAGTAGCTCAAAATTTTCTGTGTCTTTTAGGTAGGAGAAACTATTCTAACAGAACTATTAAAGAAATCTAGCAGTATTTCTGCTACAAGTTTTTCATGGTTGGCTAGTTGTATAATTAAATGAGCCAAAGTTTTGCTGAATCAAATAAGAATCCTTTAACAGGCTAATGCTTTTTAATTTTGTTTCAGAATTCTCGAAATTCACTTTCAGCTTCCTCTGGATTTGGAATCTCTCTCCCAGGTGCTTCCCAGTCGTTAGCATTTGGAGGTGGAAGAAGCCAGTCAAATGGAGTGGTGACTCCAGAAAGCAAGCCTTCTGGATTTATTTTTGGTTGTAGTACTGGACAAGAGGCTCAGAAAGATTCTGATCTGTCTAAGAACTTGTTTTTTCAGTGCATGACCCAAAACCTACCTTCCAGTAACTACTTCACGGTTATTTCAGAAAGCTTATCTGAAGATGCCTCTAGTCGGGACTCATTCAAGCAGTGCACAGAAAACGTGGGTGCTGGGGTCTGCAAAGGTAAAGTTCTTTCAGCAGACACACAGTCTGGCAGTTCTGTGGAGCGGAAGCTGCCTGTGGAATGTATGCCCACCCTTACTCCAGCTTTTTCACGAAGCTTGTTGAATACTCGCCCCCCAGATAGTCATGAAAACTTATTTTTACAGCCCCCAAAACTATCAAGAGAGGAACCCTCAAACCCTTTCCTGGCATTTGCTGAGAAAACAGAACTTAGTCCTTTCAGTGGCTTTGCATCATCTCAGACAGGGGTTTCTACTCCTTCTACATCTGTGGGTCATAAGACTGCTTCTGGCTGGCCAGAATCAATTACAGCTACAGACTCTCTAGCTAAGAAGAAAACCTTGTTTATAACAACTGATTCCTCAAAGATGATGTCCAGTACTCCTGGTTCAGCAGCTTCTGTTGGCGTTCAGAGTCCTTCCACTGCAGGGAATGGCCGTTCCAGCTCACCAACCAGCAACCTGACACAGCCTATTGAGATGCCCACACTTTCCTCTAGCCCAACAGAAGAAAAACCAGCTGTTGGGCCTGGCCAGCAGGACAATCCTCTTCTGAAAACTTTTTCTAACGTGTTTGGAAGGCATCCACCTGGCTTTTTCTCTTCACAGGCTGAGTTTCTGCAGGACAACAAAGCCCCCTTTGAAGCTGTGAAAAGATTCTCACTAGATGAACGCAGCTTGACATCTAAACAGGATTCAGACTCCAGTACCAATAGTGATCTCTCAGATTTAAGTGACTCTGAAGAGCAGTTGCAAGCCAAGGCTTGTATGAAGGGCATCCCAGACCACTTGATGGCAAAACTAGGTCCCAATGCAGAGCGCAATGCTGAATTGCTTCTGGGGAAAGGAAAAGGGAAACAAGCCCCGAAGGGCCGGCCTCGCACGGCTCCCCTAAAAGGTGAATGGAGGGTGCCTTGGAAGCATAAAGGGCTGGGATGCTAGGATTTCTTCTGTATAATGAACTCTGTGAAACAGCTTCAGATATAAGGCTTGCTTATTGTGAGCAGCCAACACAAGATATTTACAAGGCTAATGCTTAGTGCTTCTTGTATATGAATTAGCATGTTTGCCTTAAGAATTATTCAAGAATGCGTCGGGACAAAACTGTGGTAGCCTGTGGACTTGAAAACATCAGATTTGTCTTTTTGGTGTGAATTTGTTAATTTTATTGACATTCTAATTGAAAATGCCTGCTGTCATTGATTGATGAGAATGGTTTATAGGTGTTGTTCACATTAGCTGATTGTTGAGATTGAGAGCAAAAGCTGAGGTGTCTGTTAATAAATTATAAGTACTTTGTTTCTGTAGCCCAGTTTAACCAGGTAACCCTTCATTTTTCAGAGGCTTTTTACTTTATTATAACTCTGATTTGGGTGGTATGTGGAAGACTAATAGAAGTTTTTGTCTGATGAAATGGACGGTATTGTTAATTTGGCATGGTTATGAAAATACAGATATGTTTACCGGGGCCAGTATCCTTTTGCTGTTGCAGTTAACTTTTGGGGTTTTTTTAATTGTTATAATTTTTGTTTTTTTTTACTTCTGCTCTGTCTCACCTAGTTGGCCAGTCTGTGCTGAAAGATATGAGTAAGGTGAGGAAGCTGAAGCAGTCAGGTGAGCCTTTTCTCCAAGATGGTTCTTGCATCAATGTAGCCCCACATCTGCACAAGTGCCGGGAATGCCGTCTGGAGCGGTACCGCAAATTTAAGGAACAAGAGCAAGATGACTCAACTGTGGCATGTCGCTTCTTCCATTTCCGGAGGTGCTCAAATCCTTCCTTCCTTCCTACGTAGTCTAAATGTAGAGCTTGGATCAGGTCCAAGCACAAAATAATTATTCTTTACTTAATTTCCTTGGATATGATAATGAAGATTTTACCTGTTTTGTCTTTATTTGCGTCACCTGCTTGGAATTCCCTCACTCTCAGTTGGAGAGGTGAAAGAAGAGCTGCTGTTAGAAAGTATAGCTGTATGGATGGAACCATGGGGGCTGCCATACTTAGCCTTGGGAGATTGAATTTGCTTTACTGGATAGCAGTTTGTATGCAGTAACTGTTCTTCTACTCTATCATAACGAGTTCAGAATAGAGATACAATTTTAATTTACTTAACAAGTGACAATATTGTCATCATGAGGCTAATGTTTTACTAGGTTTTCTAAGTTGAGTACAGAATTGATTTATAGGAGGAATAGGACATCACCTGTGTTTTCTCTCTGTAGTGCTTATCATAGAATCATCACAGAATCATAGAATGGTCTGGGTTGAAAAGGACCACAGTGCTCATCCAGTTCCAACCCCCTGCTATGTGCAGGGTCGCCAGTCACCAGACCGGGCTGCCCAAAGCCACATCCAGCCTGGCCTTGAATGCCTCCAGGGATGGGGCATCCATAATCTTCTTGGGCAACCTGTTCCAGTGCATCACCACCCTCTGAGTGAAAAATGTTCTCCTGATATCTAACCTAAACCTCCAGTCTCCATTTAAAACCATTCCCCCTTGTCCTATTGCTATCCACACTTGTAAACAGTCGTTTCTCCTTCTGTTTGTACGTTCCCTTCAAGTACTGGAAGGCCACAATGAGGTTCTCCCCAGAGCCTTCTCTTCTCCAAGCTAAACAAGCCCATTCCCTCAACCTTTCTTTTTAGGAGAGGTGCTCCAGCCCTCTGATCATTTTAGTGTCCTCCTCTAGACCCATTCCAGGGGCCCCAGACCTGGATGCAGTACTCCAGATGGGGCCTCGCAGGAGCCAAGTGGAGAGGGACAATCACATCACCTCCCTCTCCCTGCTGGCTGCTCCTCTTTGAATGTGACCTGGGATGTAGTTGGCCTTCCATGCTGCAAGTGCACTGCTGGCTCATGTCCAGTTTCCTGTCCACCTTATGCTCTTTTCAGATCTTTGACCAGTCAGTTTCTCTTCCACTTCTTTATCTGCCCATTCTAGTCAGTGCAAGGCATCATTTGAAAAGGACTTTTGCTTGCTTTTAGACATGGAAATGAAGTGAAATTTTAGTATGTGTTGACTATCTCATAAGGATTGTATCTGCATTCTGAACTTGTTAAAAATTAATTTGCGTTGAGGTTAAATTATAGATTATCTTTGCCGAAGAAGGAAGTTACTTTTAATAATGGCTGAAGTTATTCAGGCTTTCATAATTTGTCAAAAGTTTTACAACATGAGAACTACTGGTGTTAGCTGTTACAGATAAAAAATAGTTCTCTCATCTTTATGAAGAGCAGCATTAAGAAGAGTAGGTACGATAAATATTTTTGTGTCTTGTAATGTGAATGGTTTAAACAGCTTTTAAGTGCTAGCAGTACTAGCCAGAACTAAAATATTGGTTTCCCAAAAGCTGAGAAATAATTTTCTACTGAGTTTAAATATAGTGTGAACCATACATGATTTTACAAGCAGTATCTTCAGCAGCCCAAGTAATCAGGGTTTTGTCATCTTGTTTTATTAGTAACGTAGAACTGTGGCAAGCTGTAACGATCTCTGGTATGTGAATTTAACACTAACACGTATTGAGACCTAGAAATCCATTCTGTTGGGTTTTGCTGCCATTGCCATTGTGTGTCTTATTCCCTGCTTTATTTGGATTTGCATAATAGATTTACTACTTTATTGCTGTAGCTCAAGCCTTTTTTTCCTTTCTGTGTTTATATTCTGATGTAGATGGCATTAATTAAATTGATTAAAGGTCGTTGAGCGGATTCCCAGTTACTTCATCCTGTTTTCTGCAGGCTTATATTTACCCGGAAAGGTATTTTAAGAGTAGAGGGTTTCTTGAACCCACAACAGAGTGACCCGGATGCCATGAGTCTGTGGATTCCTTCCTCCTCCCCTGCAGAGGGTATTGACCTGGAGACTTCAAAATACATCCTTGCCAATGTTGGAGACCAGTTTTGCCAGCTTGTTATGTCAGAAAAGGAAGCAATGATGATGGTGGAGCCTCATCGTAAGCAGGGCTTTTGGCGTGTTATTTATCTGTCTTCTCTGTGTAATGTGTATGCAATGCAGTGAAATAGAGTAATGTTATTTCTTGTTAACAATATTCTCTTCCAAAAAAAGGCAGCCATACTCACTTTTTTTAAGGTGTGTGTAATTGTTGGACCCATGTTTGAGGTTTGTCTTTTGTATCAGTGTAGTATTTGTACCAAGGAAGCTAATGGTAACTTTCCCAGGCATCATTGCATTTGCTTATTGAAAAGTAAGTTACAAAGCTGACCTGTTTTGTTTTTTTTTTTAAGAAAATGGAAATGAACGCTTTATCACTTTGAGACCAACTTCCTTTTAATGATCAACTTTTTTTTAACATACTCCAATCCCTCTGATGTTCAGGGACATCATATAAAAGCACAGTATTTTCCATGTAAGGAACAGCTTGTATGTTCAGCTTGCGGAGACTCAGCTGAGCAACTAGTTGACAGCTGTTGCTGCTACAAGGGAAAGTGAATTTGAAATAAATTTTTTCAACGTATCCAATTCAGCCTATCGTATGGATAGCTCTGATTTTTTCACTCTCACTTTTGAAGTGTGCAGCAGGAGCCATTCTTCACCAAATGCGTTCAAAATTCAAAGAACTGACAGTCATCCAACTAATAAAATTAAATACGCAGTCTTTATAGGCTCACATTATTGGTTCTTAAAACTAGCAGTTTTTTGGTTCTTTTTCATTTTCCTGTAACTTCCTTAACCGCTACTTGAATTTCAATTTCTACAGAACTCTGTGAAATGCTTAATTTTCCTGTAGTGTGTGTTTTGGGACTTGGCCTTACAACTTAAAAATGATGATGTTAGTGGTGTCGAGAGACTACCGACTCAAAAGATACCTCTGGGTATAAAAAAAGTATGTGTTTTTATGCTCTGCCCTCAAATCACGTGTCTGTGAATTGTTTGTCAATGTTGTGATATTCTCATTAGATCTCATTAGATGGGTGAAATACAGAATGTCAAAGCAATAATTCCTAATGTTCCTTCTGTTTATAGAGAAAGTGGCATGGAAGCGAGCAGTACGCGGTGTGCGGGAAATGTGTGATGTATGTGAGACAACTCTATTCAATATTCATTGGGTTTGTCGCAAGTGTGGATTTGGGGTCTGTCTGGACTGTTACCGGCTGAGGAAGAATCGTCCACGTAGTGGTGAGAACTAGATTTATATTTTTTTCTACTGCAATCTAGGAAATAGCTGGCTTTCAGTGGGGATGGTTTCTAGGAGGTTGCTGAAGGTTTTGCAGAAGAGTTGGTAAGTATCGGCATGGGAATCTAAAGGTTTGGAATTTTAGCAGTGCAGTCTTACGTGATGCTGTTCCATTCTTTGTTTCCTTAAATACCTGTATTTTATCTATTTGATTAGAGTTCTTATATTAAAATTTTAACATCAGTAGGCATAAGGTACGTACCAAAACAGACTGCTGTGTAGTTCTGTGTTTTCCTTAGAGAATATATGAGAGTTAAATAATACTATGCCTATTCTGAGCCATCATGAGATGGACTAGTAAGCAGACACTGTAGAGAACTGCTTTCTGTACGAAGGAGTTGTTGGAAAGTTTTGGTTTTTTTTTATTCCTTGATGTGCTTGGGTTTGTGATGCAGGAAAATGAACATTGCGAAAAAATAAAGGTACACTGTGTTTACAGAAGTGATTATCTGATACTTTTGTGTGCATTTGCATTGGGACAGCTTTGGTAGAGTGCATGCTGACAGTGGACCATCTTAATAAATGTAGGTCTGCTAATGACAGTTATGTTGCTTTATGAAGCAGATATACAAAATAGGATGTTAGTAAACATGAGTCCCACTGTCTACTTATTGTAATAAGTTGCAAGAGAGAACTGAATTAATTATGAGAGTAACATGTTATTAAAATAGATTAAACTTTCCTTATTTTTGCTTAATGCAACCTATGAAATTACTGTCAGAATACACAAAAAACAAGCATAGCATTCTTCAAGATGTTCTTAACCAGGATGTAATGGAAATAACCGAAAGCATTCTTTCTGCGTTTGTGGACTCAATCTGGTTTTGGAGAATATGCCCTACAAGGAGCTACTGAAGGAACTGGGGCTGTTTAGTCCGGGGAAGAGGAGGTTGAGGGGAGACCTTACTGCTCTCTTCCAATACCTGAAAGGTGCTTACAGTGAGAGCGGGGCTGGTCTCTTCTTGCTAGTGACAGGACAAGGGGAAATGGCCACAAGTTGTGCCAGGGTAAGTTTAGGTTTGATATCGGGAAAAACTTCTTTATAGGAAGGGTTGTTAAGCACTGGAGTAGGCTCCCTAGGGAGGTGGTTGAGTCACCATCCCTGAATGCATTTTAAAACTGTTTGGATGTGGCGCTCAGGGACGTGATTTAGCAGAGGGTTGTTAGAGTTAGGGTAGTATGGTTAGGTTGTGGTTAGCCTTGATGATCTTTAAGGCCTTTTCCAACCTGAGCAATTCTATGAAATATGAATTTGTCAGGCTACTTCTCAGTCTATTCATTTGTAACTTTTTAGCTTTATTAAGTAGATGTAATCACAGAAAACATTAGTGGTTTTTTTTTTTTCAAACTGATGTGCAGGTATTCCTTGTGAAAAAAACTTGTGAGATGGTTATCAGAAAAGTTAGAATTACCCAATGAGAACAGTAATATGATCTTCAGAAATTGAGGCAAGAAGGGAGCTAAGATACTAGTAGAGATAAAGTGAAAATGAATTTGGTAGTTTTATAACCTGAGGAGTAGAAGTTGCTGTAGTTCCAGTTCTAACCTCTTAAAATGTATTTATTTAAATAAATTTGGGTGGGTTTTTCTGGTCTTTATTCCAGAGACAGAGGAGATTGGTGATGAGGAAGTCTTCTCATGGCTGAAATGTGCAAAGGGTCAGTCTCATGAACCAGAAAACCTTATGCCAACACAGATCATTCCTGGTACAGGTAATGCTTGAAGGTTGAAAGGAGCAATTTTGTCCCAGTTCTGAGCAAACAAGTGGGGGGAAAAATCAGTTTGTTTTCTAGCTGTTGCCTTGTCTAGCTTAGATGCAGAGGAGGCTTCCATTTTCTATAGGCAGAAGTGTTGAAGGAATGGTAGCACAAGTGAGATGATGTTGTGAATTCAAAGTGATAATTTCTGGTAATAACTTTGACTACTCATGCTCAGCTATTTTCAGTCTCATCAATAATTGACTTATATTTTTCAAGACTATTTTTGATTATTTTTCAAGGAAGATCTTTTTCTTTTGAGGGATGGCATGGGAAAGTAAACAGTCAGTGTTGACTCTTCACATAACTGGTCCTAGGAGTTAGAATTAGCACAATTTTCTGCGATGTTCAGAGATGAGTGTCACGTTATAACACATGGTTTTAAAGATACTTATCAATAATAATTCAAAAAGAAATAGAAGGCGTTCAACTTTGTAGTCAAAGCCGTGTTTTTAGATTTCTTTGTGTGATTTTAAGATTTAAATGTTATTCCAGCCCTTTACAATATTGGAGACATGGTTCATGCAGCACGAGGCAAATGGGGTATAAAAGCCAATTGTCCATGTATTAATCGACAGAATAAATCGGTATTAAGACCAGCTGTCACTAATGGAATATCACAGGTATGTTGTTTTGGACTGAAATCACTTTGTTTGGCGTAACATTTTTAAGATCTACTGTTAAATCATTTAGGCTTATCTGTTGTGAAATATGAACTTTGTTTTCTCAGTATGTGTTATGAGTGCTTTGGGTTAGCAAAAAGTCTTCCAGGGAACTTTTCAGAACTGTGTGCTGCAACTGTTATTTACCAAGTTACTGAGCTAATACTCTTAAGTACTCTTAAGTAGAAGTCTGAGTAAAAAGCCATTCATGAATCAGAACAAACCAGTGCAAGTAGCTTGCAGCATGTGCATTTATTTTGTTTCAGTTCCTGAAAATTATGCTGAAGCTAGAGGAGTTTTGTTACCACACACACACACGCAAACCCCCACACACAAGCCCCACAAACCCACACACACAAACCCCACAAACCCACAGCTTCCTGGAAAAAAAAAAATAAAAATTGTAAGACTGTGCTTGTGTTTTTAAAAAAAAAAAAAAAAAAAGAAAAATTTGCTAAGCAGTAAATGATAAAAATTGAGGCTATGGCACAAGGTCTAATATACACAGAGAACAAGCTTTTGTACTCTGCTACTATATAAGCACGAAGGAACACTGCTGTTTACTTGACACAACCAACCAACCAAAACCCAGTGTATTGAATAAATGTTTTCAAGGTGAGTTCTTCCCTTTATTCAGCTTTTATCATATGTTTATGTTTTTGTTTTAGCTTCCAACTGTTAATCCCAGTGCATCAGTCTCCGGAAATGAGAGCACCTTTTCCACTGGAGCAGGAACAGCAGGAGTGGGACAGTTAGAAATGGACAATGTTCCAAAATCTGAAGCAAATGATAGTGGGATAGAAGAGCCTGCAAAAACAGAGACTTTATCAATCAGTAACACTGCTGAAACAAAGACCAACAGACCACTATGCTCAGAAACAGCCCCGTCATCAGCCTTACACTGGCTTGCAGACTTAGCGACACAAAAAGCAAAAGAAGAAACAAAAGGTGAGCAGAACACACACCTTCTGGGGTTGGAAGTGAAAAATAAATGTTAATGTGCTGCTTGGTTACTGTTCTTCACGAGAGTGCTTAGTCTTAGTATAAAAGTTTTTCTTCAGTTCATGTTGAAAGAAGAAAATGTTTTTCTTCAAAAAACCTGAAGTTGTTTTTCTTACAGGCTTAGGAATATGGAAAACTAGGATGATAATGATATAGCTGAAGAGAAAAATACTGTCTTGTGACTCCCCAGTTTATATAATTGCCAGTATATTTATTTTCTAAGTAATAACCAGCTGGTATCTTGATGTAAAATGATAATGATTCATTTCAGATGCAGATTTGTCAATTTATTAATTACTCAAGTAAACAAATCTGCTCAGTGCACAGTATGAAGAGTGCATTTCCTAGGCATTGAGCAATTAGAGCCTATCCGAAGAGTCAAATGAAAGCTTAAAACTTCTTTTAGTATTCAGTAGATTAACTATAATTACCAGTCTGAAAATAGTTGTTTACAAAATACACCTTCCAGTTGTCACAGCACAACTAACAGAATTTATTCTTGTCCACATGTCTAGCAAAAACTACTTCATATGTTAGTGTTAAATGTTCTTGAATTTCTAACTAGTTTTGCACGGCTTAGCAGTTAACATTTGAAGTAATTTACATTGAAAAATTAATTCAGAAAGTCAAGGCAGTTTTTTATAATTAAGCAGATTATAAAGTTGTGGCTTTTTGAATGTTACTTTCAGATCAGATAACCTACTGTGCTGCTCAAAACCTTAACTAACAGCGTGCTAAGGGTAAAATGTGTCTGAAATAAGATTTTTTTTTTTGTTATTCTCCTTGAGGTGATATTCACTGTTGGAATAATGATTTACCATGTGATTCTGTCAGTATCATATTTGATGCAAGAGCAACTTATCGCAGAGAACTTCATGATCATTTGAACTTTGCCTTCCACTTTTTTCTCAGTGTCATTATTTTTCTTACAGAATCAGGGTCGCTGAGGTCAGTGCTTAATAAAGAATCCCACTCACCCTTTGGATTGGATTCCTTCAACTCCAGTACAAAGGTTTCCCCACTAACCCCAAAGCTGTTTAATAGCCTGTTGTTGGGCCCAGTGACATCTAGCAACAAAGCTGAAGGCTCCAGCCTCAGAGATCTCCTACACACAGGGCCAGGAAAGCTTCCTCAGGTTCCGTTAGACACAGGAATCCCCTTTCCTCCAGTTTTTTCTGCAACTTCTACAGTAAGTAGTTTTATAATTCCTTCAACAGTGTCTGTTCTAGGAAAGAACTTAGTGATCCAACAGTTTTTGTTTAAATTTTTTTTGTGGTATCTTATTCTCAAATATTGAAACAAATACAGTATTTAGCCAAGTCTACCGTCCCAGAAAGTTGTAGATCATTTTGATGCTAATTGTTTGTGATTTGATTTGCTATTGCTGTGGAGAAACTGTTCCTTTTGAGAGACCAAGAAAGTGAGTTAAGTATAGCCTTTAAATTGTTCAATTGATGATCCACTTCCCTATAAAAGCTCGCTTAAATTCTGCATTTTTGAAAATGCTGTAAGACTGTACCCCCAGAAAGGCAAAATCCTGTGAGTATGAACAATATGATCTATCCATACTGTTAAAGCAGCAGAGGCTAGATCTGCTGAAGTTTTCTGTTGTGACTGTTTTCTGTAATATTTTTCTAGGTAGCCTAGAGCAGCTTGTATTAAATTTTACCATAATAAAACAAGATATCTGGTTTTGTTCTTACTGAATACACGCCTGTCTCTGTGCTGATTTGATTACTTCTGCATGTTTTTTTGGTAGCAAAATGTTCATGACTAAAAGCTGAGTGAGAGCAGCTATGTGTTAATGTGTATGCTGTTGCAAGACTAAACTTACCTCTGGTTTTACATCTTCTAGGGGGCCAAAGGTAAAGCCAGCCTGCCTAACTTTTTAGACCATATCATTGCTTCGGTGGTGGAAAATAAGAAGACATCTGATGCTGCAAAACGCACTAGTAATTTAGCTGACACGCAAAGAGATGTGAAGGAAATGGTAATGGGCTTGAATGTGCTGGATCCGCACACTTCCCACTCTTGGCTGTGTGATGGTAGACTCCTTTGCCTTCATGATCCTAGCAACAAAAATAACTGGAAGATCTTCAGGGAGTGCTGGAAACAAGGCCAGGTGGGTGATTACAAATTGCCGACGCATTATTTCTTGAAAATGTTCTGACGGTTTAACCTGTACCTTGCTTATTGTGTCCACTCAAACTTTGGCCCATTGCTTTTTGGGTGCAAATGATCAAAGATTTCAACTGTAGCAATGTAAACAGGGGATGCAGTGGTCCTGTCCACTCCATGCTGTACTGACTGAAGCGTGTGTGCTTGTAGTGTGATTTGTGCTATACCTGCTCTGCCACATCCCTTTAGCGAATCCATTATGATTCCTGCTTGCATCCTAGCATCTACCTCATACTTGATGCTTTTTAACCTCAGGGAAAGGTCCATTCTTTCCAGCTGCAGCATGTACAAGATTACCAGGGTTCCATAAAGTAACTTGTGCTAAAATTTTGGGGTGTTGTTGGCAGTATCTTATCCTGAACCTGCAACTTATATGAACCCAAGTGTTTTGGACTCATCTCATGTGTTGAGCTCTCTATTGGATTGTCTTAGTGGTCATCGACAAGTTAGATCTGCAGTCAAGAGAACAGGACCTTAGAACTGCTTCCAGTATAGCCATTTCTTCAGATCTCAGTCTATAGTGCTACAGCAGACTTCTCTGGAGCCATTAAGGTTGGCCTAATCTGACAAGCTAAAGCTTAAGAAATGGATGAGCATCTGTTGCAGAGGGAGTGTACCAATAAATATGACAGAATCTGATGTCCGCTGGTGTTCAATATATGTTCTTAGCATTTGGGTTCTGCAGCTACCTCTGCTACTGTTACCTTCACTGACTACTCAGAATTAAGACCATCAGTGCTAGGCAGATATGTCCCTCATCTTCTATTCTGGAGAAGTCCTTATTGTCAGCTGCACTATTGTTATTATAGTGTATATATTGTTATTATAATATTGTATATTATATATTGTTATGTATATATATTGTTATATGTATTGTATATATATTGTTATTAATATTGTTATTATATATGTATATATATATATATTCTTGGCACTATTGTCTTATTTTGGATTGTTCACAAGCCATGCACACCTCTGAGCTGTGATGGCGGAGCACAGTGGGCTACTTTGTAGCTCAGGATCTGCTCCTGTCAGTGGAAGAGAGCTTTTCAGATAGCTTCAGCATGTCCTATGGAACTTGACGTTCTTTGCATCCCTTGGACACAAGCATAACTGTCAGATACCCGTGAAATCTGCAGAGATGGAGCACTGCCAACTATAGATTTGCTGTTCCTGACTCTCATAGGCAACTCTCTAATAAATGCTGAAGGCCACTGTGCTTCCCTTGTTTGTCTAGAAACATAGCCTACACCTGGTATTGACAGCTCTCCCTTAAACTGTAGCAGTTTTCTTATCCTCCTTGTTCTTTTTGGAGTGTACAGGGATCTCATCTTTTTTTGAACCTGATCTCTTCTGATTTTTGAAGGATTTCAGTTCAGTCTTTGACACTGCTGTGGTGTCAATCATCTGTCTTGGCTAAGAGCTCTTAAATTTCTGATCAGAATGCTCATAATTTTTCCAATTTGTCTTTGTCAGCAAATATATTGTCACTCGGAGGAGGATCCTGAATAATTTGACAAAAGAGTTGCTCATCAGTATCTCTTCAGATGAGACGAGCTAATCACTAGGTGCAAGATGTGGCATGTGACCATGAGATACTTAATGAATCTTGAGACTTACAGAATCTGGAGATGGGATTACTGAGTTTTCTGTCAGATGTGTAGCTTGCAGTGTGCGTCACCTTCCAAGTCAGTATTGATTCTGAGGCTCTGACCATGTCATGTGTACTCTTAGTAAACTTCTATTTTTAGGTTTTTTCCCAGGGTATAGTAGGAATGTTTTTGCATGATTTTATCATTCAGAAGGTATAACAACAAACAAGTTGAATTCCTTGCTTATTCAAGGGTTCTCCAGTGATGTTGCACTCACTTGTGTTTACTGCTGAGGTGCAGACAGCAAGCTTACTGGAACTCATTCATTCCAGTGCTGGAGAGAACCAGTAACCTAGGTGCTGTCGTCTTGACAAGGCCACTGTAAATAGAATTTGTTCAAGCACAGATTCTCTCAGCATACTCTACTGTATCACAGTTCTCTATCAACTGAATTCCCATGTATAGTCCAGCTGCACCTTTGAAGTCAACATGATTTTTACCCCTTGAAAAATCACCTTCACCTTCCCCCTTCTGTGGATTGAAGAAGGTTAGTAAGTGAAATTCTTGACTACCCCTTGGCCCCATACATGCACCCTAGATATGAGCCATATGACAGTCTTAGTCACTGTAGCATTCCAAACTGGTATCAGAGGAAATTATTTTCCCTTCACATGTGGATAACAAATAGTGCTCTTTCAGTGTCATTGGAGAAGAGCAGCATTTTTCAGCTATTTTTGTCTTAGGAATGGTAATAATTAAGTTAAATTTTGTCTTAACCCAGATTTTGCTGAGAGGCCGTAGGATTATTTCTTTCTGGAGCTGTTCTTCAAGAGCAGTTTGCTATCCTGTACATGGTTTTGCTTGTTTAGGGATACCATTACCTGACTTTTATCTGATAGAAACCTGTTGCTTTTTGACTTTTTGTGCTAGGCTTTCTTTTTTTTTTTTTTTTTTTTGAGATACTTAAAATTTGGAGTGGTGTTGGAGGTTTTCATTTGTTTTCTTCTTGTTTTCTGGGGGCAGATGTCTGGCAGACAAGTCTACTGTTGTTTTGTTTTTATCTTGCAGCTCTAGCTGCCTTATTCACTAGAGGGAGAACATTCTATTTCTTTCATGGGAAATTCTTTGCTTAGTAGCCAAAAGGGTTCTGCTAGGTTTGTAGTACATTTTTTGATATTACCATTCGAGTGGTCAAGTGAATGCAGCAGGGAACAAAGTATGATTTTACTTAACTGGCCTGAAGAATAGCTTATCTGTCAGCTTGCAGTCCATCTGGCAGGAGTGTCTACCCATTCTGTTAAAGGTACTGTGATTTTTTTAATGTTTTTTTCTTCATCCATGCTACTGCTCTTCCATATTGGTGTGTACAATTCTGCTGGGAGGGAGACTTGAACGGACAGTATTAAGAGTGATTATATGGCTCTGGAAGTAGTGGTCAAAGGCACAGGGGGACAGTTGGTTTTCTCAGTCTTGTCAGTGAGGCCAGAGGCCTCAAAGAGAGATGGACTGATCTTCCGTGTCAACTGTTGCTTATGCATCAGGTTTTAGCAACAGAATTTTGGGGTTCTGTTGTTGTGGGGACATTCTTGAGCATCAGTGATTGCTTGGAGGAGATAAGACCTATCTAGGTGGGATAAAAACACCCTTACCAGCAGGCTGGCCACCCTGATTAGGAGAGCTACAAACTAGGAACAACAATGGAGGGTGAGGATGACAAGCAATCCACAAAGGAATTAGTTGACTGGGTTGGCAAGCAAGCAGTGTGAGGTAATGTGAACGGGACGGATCTTGTAGGCCTTTGTAGCCAAATCCGGGTGAAGCAGAGGTACTTACTGCAGTGTTTTTTAAACAGTGTATTTTCAAAATCATTTCTCTTTACCTCTTCCAGTTATATTTGCCTAGAACTCTGATAATACTAGGATGTTCTCCTCAGAATTGTACGGAGTTCTTTATTCATGCAAATAAAACAGATCCACCTTTAAATCATTGCTAATATATAAGGTACAGCTTGAAGCTGATTCAAGCTTACATAGACATGTGAACATAGGTAGCAGTGAGTAAGCCTTAAGTTTTTGGGTTTTTTTCTGTTTTCCCTTCTCAAAGTCTTAACTGTCTTGAGATCACAGAAGTTAAAAGGTAGTAAGAGACTCAAGTCATTGTAAACTTACAAGTCCTTGGCCAGCGCTGGGGAGAATTGCCTGGTGTACCTCTTTAATGTAAATAGCCACTTCTCCATTCCTTGATTTTTGTATTAGAGAGTTGATGATGAACCATAATTGTATACAAAAATGAGGGAAATAGTTAAAAACAAAAACATAGTGGAATATAAAAATGTTTTGTATGCTTTAATACAAATGCAGTTTCTAGTGGTAGTTACATTTTTGCTTAAAAAAGGAGGATACTAGGACACAGGATACAATCTCTACAGAGATTGAACTTCGATTGCTAGACTCCTACCTTGCTGCTCTCACTCCTCCTCCTACAACGGGACAGGAGGAGGAAGGAAGATGAAGAAGCTCGTGAGTCAAGATAAAGACATGGAGATCGCTTACACCCATTTTTGTTACTGACTGATAACCTGTGCAAAATTAATTTATTGACAATTAGAGTAGAATGATGAGAAACAGAAAACAAATGAAATGCATTAACTGCACTCACCCTTCCTACTTCCCAGTCTCACTTTCACTCCTTTGTTCCCTTCTATTCTACCTTTCTCCACTCCTCCCCACCTTTCCCCTACTGAGTGATGCAGAGTTATAGGAAATGGGGGTTGCAATCAGTTCATAATACTTCTGCACTGTTCCTTTCTCCTCACACTTTTCCCATGCTCCGGTGTGTGGTCCCTCCCACAGAATAAACTTCTCTACCATGATTCTTTCCATGGGGTTGCAGTCTTTAAGGAATAGGCTGCTCCAGTGTGTGTCCCCCACATATACAAGTCCTGCCAGAAAGTCTACTCCTGTGATCTCTCTGTGGGGCTGCGTTTCCTACAGGGAGTATTCCACTGCCTGGGCTCTCCATGAGCTGCAGCTTCCTTTAGGTCAGATCTACCTGCCTCCATCATGGGCTTTTCCACAAGGTACAGCATGGAGATCAGCTCTGATGTTGGCTGTCTATGGTCTGTGGGGGGGGCAGCCTGCAATCACAGATGGTCCTTTCTGTGTGTTGTAGGGGAATCTCTGATCCAGCACCTGAAGGACCTCATCCTTCTTTGCTGACCTTAGTGTCTGCAGGGTTGTTTCCTTTGAAGTCTTTCCCTCACTCCTCTCTTAGAGCTGCTGCAGTGATTTGTATGCTTTCTTAAATGTATTATCACAGAAGTGGTACCAGCATCAGTAATGGGTCCATGGTGGGCCTCTCTTGAAGCTGACTGGAACTTATCTCACAGAACTGTGCCTTTGTAGTCTCCTGGCAACCAAAACCTTGACACACAAACCCAATATGCTTGCCTAATGCAATATCACTTACAAGGCAACTGCGCATGGCCTTAAGTTTTCTTTGAGTCTGGCTACACATTTGATGCACAGAAAAGTGAATGAAAACAGATTTATCATGTCTTTTGTATAAAGATAGCCAGGAGTCTTACCTCTTAAATTTTGGCTACATGTGTAAAGAAATTTGATTATGATGAAGTAAGCATGCATCTTTGTATTCTCAGCCCGTGCTGGTATCTGGTGTCCATAAGAAGTTGAAGTCAGAGCTTTGGAAACCAGAAGCTTTCAGCCTGGAATTTGGAGATCAAGATGTAGATTTGGTGAACTGCAGGAACTGTGCCATAATTTCAGACGTGAAAGTGCGTGACTTCTGGGATGGCTTTGAAATAATATCTAGTAAGTAATACTTACAGCTGATTAAGTTCAAGTTTAACTGAACAGTATATATTCCTGCCTTCAGCTTCTCCTTTTTTGATATTTTTCTCAAAACAAACAAATTAAAAAAAATAGTCCTGGCAGTTATCAGCATCATCCAAAGAAGCCATTTCTCCTTAATTGTTGCGCACCATAGAAAGTATTCTATTGGTGAAGATGAAAGCCGGACTACTGAAGAAGAACTAGGCACGTTCTTTTGATGCGTCAAAAGGTGATTCATTTAAGGGAAAGTTCATTTTGAACTTTCCTGAGTGAAATTAATTATCCATTGTTGTTATTAAGATGCTAAGTAATTTGGTTACCCTTGCTCTCCTTCCAGTATCAGCATTTAATGTAAAACTGAAGGGAACCTGCAGCAAATAAATTGGAAGTTACAAAGTAATTCTATAGCAGATCTTTTGCAAGTAAAGATATTTTTGTATGAATAATGAATAGCGATGCTGTATGCATACCTTATGTGATAACTCATTGCTGATGCTTCAGATCTGCTTTGAGAAGGTCTTCTGCCAAGTGTGGATGTGCAAGTTAACCAGGTAAAATTATTGGGGATAAAACTGATCTGTCTTGTGCTGGTCAAATTAAAGAGCTTCTGAAAAGCAGGAAGCACTGTTTTAGGTTGTACGCACCTCCAGCAGAATACTCTTACATTCACAAATGTTAGGATTGTGACAGTTCATTGTAAGGCTGCTGGTTTTTTGTTTTTTTTTTTTTTTTGGAAGTGTTGTTTACAAAATGGATTCTTTATTTATTGCTATGTGTGCATAAGAAAAATGGTGAACTACTGGACAACTTAATGAAATGAATGTTTGTTCAATATCAAATAAGATGGTAGATTTTTAAACCAACAATATTCCCCCCCCAATAATCGTCTAGTCAAAGAAGTCCCAGCTTTTGACTCGTATTTGTATCGTTCCAAGTACACAGTATTGTATTTTGTACTGTTAGTTTTCATACTGTTTCTTTTTTTACTCAGAAATAAACAGTCTAGAAGGATATAATGGTGTGGTCTTTTTCTGTATTAACTGTAATTGGCAAACTTCACAAACACTTTTTTTTTTGCAAGGACCATTCGTAAAAATAATGAATTTGTGAGTCAAGTTATCCTTGAGAAATGTTATTTGTGATTTGTCTCCAAATACGCCCCTTTCAGCAAAATCAACTATTGCATTCCTTTTAGGTAATGCCCTTACCTCTCTTTGAGAAACATTCAGATTCTAGGATGGAAAACCTCATCAGTTTTGCAAATGTATTTAAAATACATTTTCTGTAGTGTTTTTCAGCCATGTGCAATCTCTAAATTGAAGTATTATTTGATACTAGTCCCAAGATTTCACACACAAAGTCATATGAAAATTGTTTGGGAATTATATGATGATTCTGATCTCTTGCTTTAAATAAATTTTTGTTTTCTCAAATTTGTGCATTTTTTTTAACCAGACTGTCACTTACTTATTGAAGAGTTACAGAGCAGCCTCTTGATTTGGAGGTGGAATTGAGATAGTCCCTAAATTATACTGTATGATACTTTAAGTTTTAATCTTGTGCTGCTTGCTTTTAACATCTGTGAGTTTGAAGTGGACTTCTGGCAGTTTTAATTGTTTGGATCATTTTTTAGACCTGTCTTTCTTTGCCAACCAGTTTTCTGGATTTTTGTCCCTTAATTTATCAAGTCTTTTATGTTCTTCTCTAAGTAGCTTTATGTTCTGTTGTTTCTGAGTAGCCTTCCTATAAGTTTCTTTTCCTGCTTTAGAATAAAGATCCTTGATGAGTTCACAATCCTGAATACGACAAGTTCTGAAACATCTTTAAATTTAAATCCATGAGCTTTTCAGTTCACTTGAATTTCTAAAATGCATAGCTCATCAACGCTTGCGCTGTTTATATCATCCTTTTGTTTTATGTACCTGCAGTTCTTCATTCCTTTTAATTTAAATAACATCTTTTTATTTTACCTTGTGAAGTAGAGCTATCTTCTGTAGCCTGTTGATTTATAATGCATAAGTGATTTACAGGTTTCTAAGTCCTAGTTTCTTGTATGTGTTTTCTCCATTGGTACTCTCAGCAGCTCTGCTAGGTTCCACAGTCTGGATGAAGCTAGCTGCTTTTTGGCCGACAGTCAATGTTGTGGTAGAAAGTGGTGAAGAATATTATTTTCTGGGGAGAAGATATATGGAGGTGGCAAGCTGCAGTCTATCCTGTTTTCCATTTGATGGTTTCTTATGGAGTTGTCAAATATGTTAGAAGAGTGAACTCTGTTTCTCTCTACTTGTTACGCTTAGTCTTCTGAGTTGCTGTGCATACACGCTTCTAGGTATTTTCATAGCCATTCCACTATCTGAGCCAGAACAGCAGTTGGTGTTGAAGCTGAAGGCTGTCCTCTTTAGTAACTGTCTGCCATTTAGCTTTTGGAGTATGGTGTATTGTGGTCTGTGTTTTATGCCTAAGTTAGGACTTATTCAGATAATTAGCCAATAATTTTAATTTTATAGAAACCTCTCCCCTCTTCAAATGAGGGATAAAACTCCTTTAGACTTTGTTGAAAGCAGTAAGGCAGAAAAATTCGGAAATGCTTGTTTTCAGAGTTGAATAAAAACTTATCGGTTGTGCAAGGTCTGTGAGACTTTGCAGTAGACAAAGATATAAGCTGTTTAATTGCTAAACTGTTATTTGATCATATTACAATAGTATTTGAGAACCCCCCAGAAAATCAGGACTGGTTTTGCTGTGCAGTGTAGGAGTTCTTGATACAAAGCACGTATAGCTTAAAGAAGGTAATGGGTTGTGATGAAAAGATATAACATGAGTAAATCTTAATTTTTCTTGCAGAGCGGCTCAGGTCAGAGGATGGTCAGCCAATGGTACTGAAGTTAAAGGATTGGCCTCCAGGGGAAGACTTCAGAGATATGATGCCTACACGGTAAGTAAATCTTAACATCAGTGCGTACAAGAGTGCTGCAGACACTACAGAAACATTGGTCATAGAGCTGAGGAAAATATGCTTTTGTTTTCTTTTTGCTCTCTAGGTTTGAGGACTTGATGGAAAATCTTCCTCTTCCTGAATATACAAAGAGAGATGGCAGATTGAATTTGGCTTCTAGGCTGCCAAGCTACTTTGTCCGTCCTGACTTAGGTCCCAAAATGTACAATGCCTATGGTACGTGAGAATAGTTCTGCAGATTTTAATGACTCTTTATTATCTTCGTGGAAGGAAGAGGCGTTATCAAAACTCTGAGAACTTAACCCTAGATCACACTTGCGTGTTTGAGTTGGTCCTGCAGTCTATACCTATGCTAGTTCTCTCTCTGTCTATCTATGCCCTTTTTTGCATTGTACTTTTCAAGCAACATACATTTGATAAGTTAATTTACGATTATTATTCAATACCTACAATAAGTGTAATACTGAAGCATGGTTCAATGAAAAGTTCCTACGTTTTTGAGACCAGTTGACAGAGTTAAAAAGAAAATAAGCCAGTGGCTACATTGACTCAGCTTTGGCTTGTGGCAGGACTGTCTTGGAGCTGACTGGAATTGTGTGTCTAAAAATAAATATTCATAACTCAGCATCAGATATGGATTAGCCTTAAACTGTAAGCAATTTGTTGAATTTCTGAAAAAGCATTTGAGGTGAAATTTTAGTAATTTTTTTGTACATCAGCATGACATCACTGTGGTTACAAGTAGAGGATTTAGAAGAGAGCAAATGAGGTATTATGAACACGGGCAATTGAGTATTAAAAAGCGTCCAATGTTTTGGTTTATGTATTATTTGACATGTAAGCTGAATAGAGTAGGCTCTGTTGAAGAGCTTATCTAGTAAAAAAATAAAATAAAATATGCAAACAGTAGTGTAGCAAGAAGCAAAGTAATCAGTGACGGTTAACTTGTATTTGTGCTACTAGTTGCTAACAATTCATTTTGTTAAATTTATCTGAAATGTCAGGTTTTCTTTTTCATTAGATAAGAGTTTGCAGAGGGAATGTTGATGGTATTTCTTAGTATGGAATACAACTCTCCAGTATTTGATCCTCCTTAAAGATATAGATCTTGGTCCAAATAGAGAATGTATGATATTTTGTTTACTTTCAAATAAAAAAAATATTAGCTAGGTATGTGTTCAGAGATGATTTCTTAATCTTTTTTAGTTTATAGCTGCTTTATAAAATGAAGGGTGAAACTAGGAATAAGAACAGCACGTTTGTCCATGGTGAATGAGAGTCACCTAGTTTATTAAATGTCAAAATTGTAAATATTTGACTTTGTTTTTTGAATGTGTAGTGGAGAAAAGCTCTTAGTTGTGAGGTAGAGGCTTTCATGTGCTTAGTATTTTCAAGCATCAAGATGAGAAAACTATGAATGAAACTTAGTATTAATCAGTTACCTGAATAAAAGTACACATTTATAGAAGCTAACCACGAAGAATTCCTGTTCTGTTCAACAGGTTTGAAAATTTTCTCCAATTTTATAAGTAAATACCTAAAATGTTTAACATAAGAATTGATATTGATGGTATATTTCCCAGCACATTTTGTGTGATTTAGACCAGTAGAAAATATTTAAGGAAAGAATGACCTGCTATATCTAGCACAACACTATTTTTTGGGGGGTCTGGGTGCTGTAAGGGGCCGTTACCTAAGGTCAGTAATTAACTGTCTGGTTTTTGTGTTGTTTATCCATACTTGTATTTAAATTGTGCTTTCTTAAAGCTCAATTTTACAATGTTACAAACTGTCTAAATTAGCTGTGATGGTTTCTGGTAAGTATTTTACAGTGAGTTGAACTCCTGTTCCAAAGAACTTGTATTTTAAATAGGAAAGAGGTTATGGTGATGGTGGTCCTGAAACGTACTGGTAGTCTAGTGGTCATCTGTTAGTGTTTGCTGATACAGTTTTTGTAATCTCTTAAATTTCTTTCCTTTGTTACTTGTTAGAGGAGGTGTTAGAAGTAGAGAGTGCTATTTAAGGATCAGAGGAAGACAATGTCTTATATGAGAAAGTGAAAGCATTAAGCAGTAAGCATTTGAGGTCTCTTTCTAACCATTAGTCATAGCCATTTCTGAGGAGTGAGATCATCCAATGCATAAAGGTATAAGTACTTGAGAGTTTGTATGTGGTTTTTCTTTACTTGGTTGTAATCTGTGATGCTAACAATGAATTGGACAGTAACTACTGTGAATTCAATGGGTCACGTGGATTTTATGGCTAAATATGATAGACTAATTAATTACTTGAAGTCTGTATTAGTCTTGAAGCTAAAGAAAACAGTGCCTGAGGATTCATACTACCTTTGTATTGTAAGTGCGAAGTTCCCTACCATAGATTGTTTCTCTAAGGATCATTTATACAAAATTTATAAAGGTTGCTTTATAAATTCAGGCTTTATTTTTGAAATGTTTTTGTTATGATGGGGTGAATTATACTGTTTCCTGTAAAAATAAATAAAAATACCAATTATCAGTAAGTTTTTTTTACTAGTTCCATATATGATATGAAAATTACTGGAGCTATTCTTTGACGCTGGTTCCTGCTTTCATTGCTGCGTTAATGTAGCGACCATTAAAGATTTTTCAAGAAGGTAAATTTTTAGGAAATCAGACAATTTGATTTTATTTTACACACTCTTATAGGCTTAATCACTGCAGAAGACAGACGAGTTGGTACAACAAATCTGCATTTGGATGTGTCTGATGCTGTGAATGTCATGGTGTATGTTGGAATTCCCATTGGGGAAGGGACTCATGATGACGGTAATGTTTGGGGAAAGCTGCTTTCTGTCCATTAAAAATCAATTCTGTTGTTGAGAAAGACTGTATTTTATTGCTTAAGCTCATCATAATAGAGAGACATAACCCAAATATTTAAGGCAGTTTGGGGTGTCTGTGGCGCATATTTAAAAGTGTGGTAATCTTGAATTGGTTCCTAGCTGTGGAAGGAGCAGAATTTTGTTAGGAATTAGGTAGTATAAAGTAAGGAGAGAGTAATTTTTCTCCTGTATTTGATTAATTGTAGCTAGTTTGGTTTGAAATAATTGGCTGAGGCTTCTGATTAGCTGTCAGTGTGCATGCTTTTTTGAATTTTAAGATAAAGCTTGACGCACTTAAGGTACTCTACAATTCGCCATGCTGCAACTGCTGCAATGTAGTATTTCAGAAGGCTGCTTCCTGTTCTGTGTGTCAGGAATCAGAAGCTTCATAATAATACTGCTTTCATGTGGATTCCCCTTGCAGAAGTTTTGAAAACAATTGATGAGGGTGATGCTGATGATGTAACAAAGCAGCGAATCCATGAAGGAAGGGAAAAACCTGGAGCATTGTGGCATATCTATGCTGCAAAGGATGCTGAAAAGATACGGGAACTTCTCCGGAAGGTATGTTTCTGACAAAGAAGGCTTGAGCCTGCAGGATTTCTTGATAAGTTTAATTACATCAGCTAAATGCTATAAATTGCAATTGGTATCAAGTGCAAAGATATTCTAATGCTGTCTTTGAGAGTGTAAATAAGTAGTTTATTTTTTCCCAGGATTTTAGTTTAGTCTAGGGTCTTCATGCTAACACACCTCGCTAAGTAAGACCTAAATGAACTTGTTGCCAGTAGTGTCCCACTTTGAGATAGCTTAAGTTTGCATTGTGTGTTGGTGCCGAACTTTTTCTGAGCCAACAGTATAAAAGTGCTGTGTCTTTTTTGTTTTTCCTGTTTGTATCTTGGCCCTAGGTTGGAGAAGAACAAGGCCAAGAAAATCCCCCAGATCATGACCCTATTCATGACCAAAGTTGGTATTTGGACCAGACCTTACGTAAGAGACTGTATGATGAGTACGGTGTACAAGGCTGGGCAATAGTGCAGTTCCTAGGAGATGCTGTGTTCATTCCCGCAGGTGCTCCCCATCAGGTAAGTATGTCAACTGTAGGACATGTGGACAGATATAATTGAACTTGAAGCACAGTAGAACTTTGACTTCCAAATAACATAGTTATCATTGCTGACTTAAAATTCTTTCTGTGTGTGTGCAGTTCTTACAGGAACTATATGAATTGAACCTTCATCATTACGTTAGTAAAAAAACAATACAAATACCTGAATTAAATTTAGAGTGGTGTGAAAGAATTAGGGGAAAAAAAATACTTAGGATGAATGATTGGAAAGCGTTTGTGTTGTAAATCTTCAGCCTGGGGAACAGAATTCTGAGAAACTGTGGAGATGAGAAGAGCATGACTTTAGGAAACAATAGTATATAGTAATAGATGAGGGAGGATAAGAGGACAGCTGAGATGTCAGGTCATTTGCTTTGTTTTCAATGTTAGACATACAGTTCTGTATGAAATGAAAATAGGTTACAGTTAATTTTTCTGATGAGTCAATGCAAAAGAACTTAACATGTGTTTGCAGGTGTTTTGTTTTGGTTTTTTACTAATATTGTATGGTTTGCTCCAGGTTCATAATTTGTACAGTTGCATTAAAGTGGCAGAAGATTTTGTATCTCCAGAACACGTGAAGCACTGCTTCCGTCTGACCCAGGAGTTCAGACACCTGTCTAACACTCATACAAACCATGAGGATAAACTACAGGTAACCATTTTAGAATGATAGTCGCTAAGTATACCCCATGTTTCACCAAGCTTGTTCGGTACTTGAAACTTGTGACTAATGATTGAGGAGGGGAAGAACAAACCAGAAACAACTTTATGCAACTTTGGAGGTTCTTATATGGTAAGTATTTCAAAAAGTAGTTATTGTATCTATGTCAGCAGTATTATAGAAACAAAAATAAATAATAAACTTCTGACTTCCCAGAGAACTTTCCCACTATTAAACCAGTGCATATGTCAGTTTTAGGTTATAACTGGATGAACCCTGAATATTGGTGATACATAGCAGGAAACAAGTCCTTACAAAAAAAAAAAAAAGGAAAAAGCAATGCTGTGTTTTGAAGAGATGTTTTTATCACTGAGGAAACTTGTATTTGTTTCTGTATTGCCTAAAAGTTGCTCTGGAAGTGAAGACT
This sequence comes from Tragopan temminckii, assembly GCA_028571105.1. Taxonomy (NCBI): domain Eukaryota; kingdom Metazoa; phylum Chordata; class Aves; order Galliformes; family Phasianidae; genus Tragopan; species Tragopan temminckii. Next base: position 14,057,350 of record JAOWBP010004313.1, read on the forward strand.
TGCTTATTTAAATCAGTCCCAAAGAGGGAAGTGGAATGTGCTTCAACTTTGAAGAAATGCAACTCTTTAAACTAGCAATTCTGCACAAAATATATTCACTGAACAGAAAAAGTACACTGTAGGACTTATTGTCTTGAAAATGGAGAAGACTATAAGGAGACCTTTCTTGATTTCACTGATGTATGCTTCTAAGGAGTTAATTACCCGCGTGGTTTGCAAATGCTGTCAGCGTATTTGTTTATTTATAATCTCATCCATGTAGAATGGAGGTAAAGATCTGTCAAATGGCCATTCTTGGGAAAACAAATACTCAGTATTGAGCCAGCTTTTCTCCCAGGAATGTCGCCCACAAACATCAGAACCTGCACGTTAATTCTCTCAAAGAATTCACTGAAAACTTGCTATAGATTTCTGTATGTTTTTTGCATAGATTCTTAAAGTAAAGCAGAAAACTCAGCTCTAATTTTGAAGAATCCAACTTTTAACACTGCTCAGCTGTAGTTACACAGACGTGGAAGCGTACTTGTAAATGGATTGGTTTTACATCTTTGTAATTTTTAATTTTTCAGTTTTCATATAGTACTATATGCATTTTTTCGTACACTTGTTTTTGTGTTTAAATTTTATAGGTATATGAGGCAGAATAACTAGAGTAAGTCCTTAAACTGTCTCACATTCAGCACAAAATACTGTGAGATCCTAAGTACACCACTGGTGGTGTTTTGCACACAGTAGTGCTTTTGGAAAAGCAAGCAAGGTTAAGCTGCACATTTAGTGATGAAACTGTTCTACTCAGTAGCTAGAAACTAAATTCAAGGAAACGTAAATCAGAAAAGTCAGAAACAAGGTACAGCTTGACTCCTTGTTAGTGTGGAGAAGTTGATTTTTTTTTTCTCCTATTTACAGGTGAAGAACATTATCTACCATGCAGTGAAAGATGCTGTTGGCACACTGAAAGCTCATGAATCCAAACTAGCTAGATCATAGGAACTGCTACATCCGAGAACCCTGTGAAGTAAGCCTTTTGCTCACAGTATATACAGGGACTGCACCTGTCTGCCTCTGCAGGAGTAGAGGCTTCTCACTGAGAGCTGGTGTGGTTCATGTTGTACACTCTTCAGCTACTGTTTTCTATGCTGCCTCAACACTGAAGGTCTAATGGAAGGTTGCACTTCTACATTCGGAATTTCAGATTCTAATGAAAGGTGACATGTCCCTTTCTTGTGGCCTTTTGCAAATTGGAAGAACTTGGAAACCACTTGGTGTTCCTACATATTATGGTCAGAAATGGTGAAAAGAGTGTGGATGTTTTTCCTCATGCCTAGTTAGTCTCCTTGAAGGTAGCAAAATTTGCTGGAGGTGAGTCGTTCTACTGCAGACTTAGCTGGTAGCGGCTGAAAGAGTGTGAGTAACAGTAGCCCAACTGCAGAAATTTACGTAAATTTCCCGTGTGAGATACAGGCCAAGGAAAAAGACAGAGCTATTCTCTGCACTCCCCTTTTTGCAGCCATTTCCCTATACACTGTAGAGTTGCAGAACTAAAGGGAGAACCCACTTTTTTTTCCCAGGAGACTCCAGAAACAGGAGAATTGTGTATTTAGTGAAAAACTAGGTTTGTAGTTAAACAGTTAATATTTCATGAAAGTAGATATTTTTAGTATTTTTGAAGTACCACAACTGTTCTTGGATTTTCAAGGAAAGGTGTATACGTTTAGTCTTCCTTTCAATAAAATCAAGAAGTGATTTTTAGAAAGCAGTCCAAAATAGCACAAAAACAGCCAAAGGAGAGTGAATAGAAATTGACAACCCACCTTCCTCACCCATGTTTCTCACTTGTCTTCTCCCATCTCCCCACTGCTTCCGCAGAATGAGAAGAAAAAGGAGTTGGAACTCTATTCTCATGTAGAGATGTTGTACATCTCTAACTGCACTGGTAACTACAGGCAATAGTTTTTCAAGTACCAGTGCTAGCTGAAAACATTTAGCCTTTCCAAAAGTGAAGGAAAAGTTATCCTTCAAGTATCAAATTTGTCCAGAACTATTTTAAGTAAAATGTTCCTGCTTGATAGAACTGTATTCAGATTTTACTAATGTCAGCATTGATGCAATGGATTTCATTGTCTGGGTACATGGGGAAATATATCTACCTTATATCCAGCTGTACTGTAGTGCCACCTGCAGGCCTGTTAATATGTTCACGGTTATTTCATTTTTTTTTAAATAAAAGTCATTTACTGTAACAGCCTGGACAGTTTCTTTCAGACTTGGACACTGATATTCCTGCTATGAAGTTATCTCAGCTTCTGCCTCTGAGTAGTGTAAACTGCCTGATAACTTCTTGCTGTGTGTCTGACTAGAAGGCTTGAGTATTTTATGTATGGATGGGAGCGTACCAGTCTACCTGCAGATTTTTTTTTCTTCAGAGGTAGTTTGGGAAGAGGATCCATTTCATCGTAAATCTTATCTGTTGTGCAGTGCTCATATCCTCTTGTTATCTTTGTACCAGGTTGGGGCTTGGGTTGTCCCCCTCTGCTCTGCCCTTGTGAGGCCCCATCTGGAATACTGTGTCCAAGCCTGGGGCCCCCAGTACAGGAAGGATGCAGATCTGCTGGAGCGAGTCCAGAGGACTTACAGAGATCATCAAATGACTCTCCTGTGGAGAAAGATTGAGGGAGTTGGGCATATTTTGTTTGGAGAAGAGGCTTTGTGGAGATACCATTGCAGCCTTCTTGAAGGGAGCTTGCAAGCAGGAGGGGAACCGACTTTTACTACTGTCTGATAGTGATAGGACAAGGGAGAATAGCTTTTAACTAAATGAGGGTTAGATATTAGAGTTAGGTATTAGGAATACATTTTTAGCTGAGAGGGTGGTGAGGTGCTGGAACAGTTTGTGCAGAGGGGTTGTGGGTGCTCCGTCTCTGGAGGCATATTGAAGGGTAGGTTGGGATCCTGGGCAGCTTGATCTGGTGGTTGTCAAGTCTGTCTGTGGCAGGGGAGTTGAAATGGTTTTTAAGGTCCCTTCCAAACTAAGCCATTCAGTGATTCTGTGATCTCCTGTAGCTGCTTCATATAGAGAGCAAAACTAGCAAACTGAAGTGATCATGAAGTTGTCTTAAGATGTGTGTACAATCAGTGAATGTACAGATGTTATAAATACCAGAGAGCTAGGCTATGCTGTTATGATACCAGAGCAAAAAAGATAGGATGCTCACCCGTATCCTGGGCTTGCTACGGATCTCCAGCGGAGATGATCTCCAGAAGAGATCCTTCCCCACTGGTAGTCAGCTCTTAAATGGGTCTAGGAGAGGTGGAGTCAGGCTC
>JAOWBP010004313.1:14070250-14080821 GCA_028571105.1 Tragopan temminckii
AGCAGTGAGGGAACGCGCGCCCCGGCGAGTGAGCGTTTCGAAAGGGGCGCTTTGGAAAGGCATTACTTAAAAATTCCGTTTGGTGGTTCGGTTTCTGACTCGCGGTACGTCCTAGCGCTGAGGGTAAGGCTGTGGATGCTCCTTCCCTCTGCGAGGAGCGCTCACAGGAGTCTGCTTTGTTAAAAGAAAGTGAAAATTAATCGGAGGAAATGGCCTCGGAGGGGACATGCTGGCTAGTTCTTGATTCCTTCGATGCTTCTTTGGTCTGCCGAAGAGATGGTGTGAGCTTTTGGCTCCTTCCCATTGGCTTTGTTGTGAAGGGTTTTTTTTTCAGAATCTTACTGTTGTGGGCTTGGCTTCTGTCGAGCTGTTTCATTGTTTCCTGTTGAGCAGGACACCTCTGGGAGCCTACTCAACATTTAGGCAGTCATGTTTCTTTTTGAACAAATCCTTCTTTAGTTTCCATACTAAGATCAAATTAACCAATGTGAAAAAAGTAACAGTCCAGCACGTACACATGCATTAACGTATGAAAATAAGGTGAACTTTTGGCTGAACAGTTGTTTGTACAAGAAGAGAGACCAACTCCATCTGTCCAAAAAGCCCAACAGAAAGGGTAATAACTGTGCAAACACATTAAGCGTTCACAGTCCAATTCAGTGCTGCTCTCCTGTTCCTGGGTTTTGAAAAAGATTTGTTCTGCTTACTGCTGTGAGAGAATTCTTCTGGTTGTGAAGAAGTTGTCCACAAACACCGGAGGCACTCACTTCTTGCTCAAGGAGAGAAAATGTTCTCACAATTTTTAAAGCCCTTACTGAAGTCTAATGGTTGCAGGAACTTAAGGCAAATGGTGGAGGGAACGCAGCCTTTTTAACTTTGAGGAGAATTGTTTCAGTCGTCGTTCAGGGAGGATTGAAGAAAAACTTGGTGCAACGAGGCTCACTTATAAAAAGGTGTGAGGTTATAGCAGCCCAGATATCCCTCAGTGCAGGAGTACAAATGTTTCAGGAGGTTTGTGGCCAGTGTTACTGCCTCTCTCGGTCCAGTTGAAGATGACAATAGCCGCAGGAGGGGAAGCTCTGCTAGACCAAATTGTAGCAGCAGGTATAATTTTGTGAAGATATGAATGTAAAGGGTAATCCAGATGATAGTGATTACCAGTCTGTGATCCTTAGTCTGTTGTTTCTTTTACACTGTTTTTTGCTTCTTCTAAACAAAGACAGATTCCAGTAAATTCAGGGAACTGATATAAAGCAGCTCACAGGAGAAGAGAAACATCTTTGTACCTCGAGAAAGGAATTAATATAAACCATTAATCTTAACATCAAGCTCTGGGAAAATTCTGGCGCATATAAACTTTCTGCTAGCATGGGGGGAAAAAAACAACAGGCTTCCTATTAGTCTCCAAAGTGGATTCATCAAGAACCAATATGATTTCTTCTGTAACAGAATAACAAGTTTTGTAGGGAAGAGAGAAAAGAAGAGCTCATTGGTACTGGGGATCTTTAAGAACAGCTTTCAACAGGTCAGTCTAACTGGGTACCAGATGATAGATGAGAGAATCTTTAACAGTCCTTTCCAGGCCACTTTTCTGATCTTGTGATTATAAATCTTCACCTAAATCCCACAGAAGTAATTCATGAACTCAGTTTTGAGTTATTCTTTATAGTGGATAAAAATGGAAAAGGAAATATTTTCCTTCCATATTAAACGCATTTGCTGCAGCAGTGCTTTCAGGCTGCCTTGATGAGTAGCCAAACAGAGGAACTCTTGCTTAACGTCTGATGAAGTGCTGGCTGCTTCACCAGCCAGCACACCAACCTACTGTGATGGAACCATCCCTTTCTTGACTTCTGATTGCTCACATGTATTTTTGCCTGGGATCCGTGACGTATAAGGTTATTTGTTTATTCTTCCCCATGCACACATACAGAGTAGCACTTTAACCTCATTACACATCTCAGAGAGTTGGATAATTACCAGCCTCTCATGACTAGTGCTTTCATCACTCTTTCCATTTGTAGTTTTATAGGTTAACTCTGACCTATGGGAACCATCTACTAGTGTAATGTTTAATATCTCACGAATCAGTCTAATTCCCTGCCAGGTCCAGGCCTTTGACCTTCTTAAGCAGCTGTAGAAACTGTGATTAACACTGATCTGATTTCCTCAGCATTTAGATAACAAAACATGGAACTGAGGCTATTTTACTCTTTGTGGTTTCACGTAGGAGTTGGCTTGGGGTAAGTGAGGTCATCAAGTCCTGTAATGAAACAGACGTGCCTGTGGAATATAGGAAGTAAATTCTTCTCAGATCTTTGTCAATATCTTATCTTGCCCAAAATGAAAGTGTTAATCCTGTGCATAGTTTCAGGCTTGTACGGGAGTTAAACATATGGTCACCTTGTTCCTTTCCTTCTTGTCCTCATGGATTTGTTCTTAACATCTAGTCAGTGCCTCCTGCAGTAAGCACTGTTCTGTTCATAGGGCTTTACCATCGTTCAGGTACTTACTCTCAAACGCAAGCTCTAGATAACTGCTACTATATACATATGGGATCCATTTACATATGAGATCTTGCGGAACAAATGTGCTCAAATTCATCAAGGAAGTCGATTTGCTTGTGAATTCTTTGAGATCGGAGCTGCGCAGTCACACTTTTCATAGTCTAGAGAGCATTTGCACCCCAGCAACTAGTTGGGGGGGTGTAATCTCTGCACGTATATTTGTGATGGGATGTTATGACAAAAGAGCTGAAGGAAACATTCAGTAATGTCATGGTCAAGTGGGCACTCAGTTACTTTTCAACCAGAGCCGGTGTTATGATAAAAGCTGCATTCCCCTTCTTCTGAGCCCCAATCCCATGAAGATAGACTTCTGACTCTAGGAGAAAACCATTTCCTCAGCTTTTATTCTCAGAGGTAAATTATGCCCTTCCTGATGTGCATTGAGACTAAAGAGGACAGCTATGTACAAGCTGATCGGGCATCAGATTTGCATTGCCCATTTCATCATTATTTCATCCTCAGGGGTGTTGTGTGGTTTTGATTGTTACACTGAAAATCATCAGCCAAAGAGAGCAACTGCTTTTACAGCAGTCAGGAATTCTCTCACTACCCTGGTACACTGCAGGCAGCAAAACTAATACGCACTGTATTTCCTCTCCTCACCATCCTCACCTTCCCTCTGGAATACAGCCATACTTTGCTTCTCATTTTTGTTTCATCATTCATGAGTTTGGAGGATCCTCTGGTCTTTGCAATGTAGATTACAATCCAACAGTCTCTAATGGAAAATATTAGCACCTAACCTTATGCAGAGGACATCTCAAACCACCCCAATAGAAATAACTTTATTTCCACAGCATTTCAGCTGCATTTTTCTATGACCCAACTGACTTATCAATAAGAAGTAGTAATGACTTTCCTAATATTTTGGTGGCAGCTATTAGAATAAATGGATTAACATAAATGAACTCTATAAAAATAAATCTTAGTACCTACAACTTCATAGAAAAAATACATTATTGAAGTTAGTTTACTGTTACATTACTACTGAGAAATCAATATGCTGTTAACAGATCGCTAAACTGGGTCATAGAGGAATACTCCAAGGTCATTCCATGAATCTCTGATAAGAGTTCACCATAAAAGCTAAGAATTTTGGACACGACTCCTTTTCTCTGAAGTGTCTATTTGCTTTTCACTTCAATATAATAGATGCTTACTGGCATACACATCATCTTGTTACATCTTCAAAGCTCCTACACGCTTTGGAGTAAAGGGGGGTATTTGACTAGCTGTTGATCTTAGAGTTCTGAGTGTCTACTCTGAGTGCGTGTCCACATGCTACCTGTGAGGCTGTGTGTACCACATGTGATTAACCCAAAGACTTTTTATAGTGCATTCTCTGTTGTCTTTGTCTAATACTGCATTTGCTTTCTTCTTTCTACAAATGGCAACTCTGAAAACTGGAATGTTTCAGCTTTTCCAATCCACCTGGCTCAGTACTGGATTGGAAGAAGAGAACTAAAAAAAGCCTTGTGTGCTACGCCTTCATGTGCGTAGTTGTGAGGGTGGCTGATAATGACAATGTTGATGAACTTTATTAATTTGCAACTCTGACATACAGCTTGCCTACCTGTTGCTTTTGTATTGAACAGTTCATAAAAAACTTCTAGAAAGTCGAAACCAGGGCATGTACAAAGGCCTTTTGTTGCACTTCCTGTGGCAATAATAACTTTGATGAGGGTCCTGATGGCAATGCTTGCATAACTTAAGTTGAGCAGGGTAGCCCTGATGAATGTCTGGTCATTGCAATAGCTGTACAGTTCAGTTTCCATGTTTCTCCACATTTTAGCTGAGAAAAATCCAGCCAGACCTTTGTGATGTTCCCTGAAATTCATTGAAAAGATCTCAGTTCATCTTCTTCATTTTGCTTTCAGCTTATGAAGAACTAGGCACAGTACATGTTTTTTCCTCTATCAAGTAAGAGCTCATCTTGCAGATTTGGATACATCTATGCTAATTCTAATCATAGACTAAGTGTGGAATAGGGAATCCGTTTATCATGCTGGTGCTATTTTCTCATCGGCTGTTCTTCTCTTTGGTGGCTGGAAGATCCCTGCAGTATCTGCAGGAGGGTATTGTTTCACATTCCTCACCTGTTCAAATCAACAGCAATGGACCTGTCTTTTCTTTACTGGGGAGCCCTTTTGAATAAACCAAGAGCACCAATTCTTAGTTTCCTTCTGAAATGACTATTTAGCACTGTACTAGAACATGCAGCATTGTTTCAGTGATGTGCTAGCCATTTCTTCTCTGCATCTGGAACTGCCACTACCAATGAACAGTGAGACCGACTGAAGTATTTGTTCTGTGTGCTGAAGTGCAGTGTCTGATGCATGGACTCAGATGTGAATGATCCAAGTCTTCTATTATAAGTTCTCACATGACTTATATATGTTCACAAGCTTCCTTTTTTAGCTTTCCCATCTGCCCTTACAACTTTTCCATCCACCTTTACACGTCAACAGAGTACACTCCTTAACCATGGATGTGGGCACTTATCCAATCAGAGCCATGAGCTGTTCCTTTTACTTTTTCTCTGCTTCTAGAGGTATCCTTGGTTCTCATGCTGTTTATCTTGCTCCTCAGCTACTGCTCTGAATAGTTTTTCTTGTATTCCCACGCTGAAGTGCTTAGTGTATCTTATTTTGTGTAGTACTAATCTTCTGAAAATGCACACTGGTGATTTTACTGCATTTTGCAAGATTTGATCACTGCAGTGCTTTTTGAGTCAGAACTAGAGCATGTTGCTTCACAATACAGAAGATGCTGAGACTCTGACAGCTGAACACCAGATTGTTTATGAGGAGTACTATCATATCGGAGTAGTACCGCAAGAGGCAGCACAGAGAAAGGCTGTGCAAACACTTCTCTGCCTGGCCTAATATTTACAGCGCCACACTCTGCTCTTTACCAGACTGGTGACAGACAGCAGACACTCAGAGCTCCTATTAACACCTGTACACTACAGAAATATTAACCCAAAGCAAACAGCCCTGCAGAAGTTAATGTCTGTATTCATAGAAAACCAAACAAAAACCTCTTTGATTTCCTAGCATAAGTGTCGGTTCCCTAAACAGCTCTGGCTGCTCATGGTTGACGATGGTTCAGAGTCTTGACAGCCAAAGCAGTAACCTATAGTTTTCTGGCTATGTACCTGTAGTATTTGGCCACTTATGGCTCATATCATTTTACTCTTATGTTCCTACAAAGAAAACATTCAAATCTGCTCTTGCATTTTAGCCTCAGTATCACTCCTAGTGGGAATATCAGAAACATTTAGGTGCAGATAGATAGTCATATAACCCAACGTACAGACTGCATCTTCAGTTAAAATAATTCCCCTTAAAAAGAGTCATCCTATAAAAAAAAAAAAAGGAAAAAGCAATCTACGATAACAATCATTTAAAGGGAGTGATTATTAAGCTGAACAATAGAGCTTCAATCTAGAGAGACCTTGAGAAACATGAGAATTGAATTAACAGAGATTCTGTGAAGTTGGCCTCAATTGGTAATGTGGGTGATTCAGACTGAATACTGTGAAAATTATTTTTGCCAGAAATCATAGAATCATCAGCGGCTTTTCCCTTGTCTGTTGATGCAGTGACAGAAGGCCACTAGGTTGGTTGTACGGTAACTGTTGAATCATGGCCTGAACCACTGATTGAGCACCTGGGAAAGGACCCGGTCAGCCCTGTGGGCACAGGTGAAGGCAATTTACCTGTGTGATAGGAAGGGGTGGAGCCTGGCTGCACCTCTCTTAGACCTCATTTAAGGACTGACTGCCACTAGGGAAAGGTCTCTTTCTGGAGATTTCGCTTTGGTGGATCTTTCCCCTCAAACTTTCAATCTTCTGATATGTGTGAGTAATCTTTTCTTTATAGCACCTTTCTATTGTGCTGATCCTTCCATCATCACACTTCAGCTGTAGTGCCTTTTGTTTTGATCTGTCCAATTGCTACATTTGGTTAAGTGGGATTTACTTTTGGTGAAGCTATAGTGGTTCTCTCATAGTGTCTCCCTGTCATTCATGTGCTTTAGCACTGCTTCGTGGAGGATCTGTTTCATAGTCTTCCCTGACATAGAGGTGAGGCTGACTGGTGGGTAGTTCCTAGGGTCATTCTTTTATGCTCTTTTTAAAATTGGGTGTGGTGTTTCCTTTTTTCCAACTACTGGGGACTTCACTTGATTGTCATGACTTCTCGAATAATATAGGGAGTGGCTTGGCATCTACATCAGCCAATTTCCTCCATATTCTGGGATGCATCTCTTTGAGACCCATAGGCTTCTGGATGTTTAGTTTTTTCAGGTGGTCACAAATCTGATCTTCATTTACAATGGGAGGGACTTTACTTCCCTGATCCTTTCTTACTAAACCAAATACTTGAGAGCTGTGTGGTGAGCAGTTATCAGGGAAGTTGGAGGCAAAAAACTGTTAAGTACCTCAACTTCCATCTTGCCTGTTACTACCAGCTTGTCTGTGTCATTTATTAGGTGGAGTATTCTCTCCTGGACTTTTCGGGTTGAGGTACTTGTAGGAGCTTTTGTCCTTTTTGGCATTCCTTGCCAAGTTCAGTTCAAGCTGGGCCTTGGCTTTCCTGACTCCATCCCTACACAGCATAGCTGCTTCCTTATATTCTTCCTGTAATACCGGTTGTTTTCCCTGACTGAATTTTCTTCTTACTCTTTAGTTTGTCCAGCAGGTCCCAGTTCAGCTGTGCTGGTTTCTTGCCTGCCTTTCCTGACTTGCTACACCTGGGGATGGAGAGCTCTTGTGCCCGGAGGAAAGCCTCCTTAAGGATCTGTCGTCTCTGCTCCACACCCTTGCCATGGGGACAGTTTCCCAGTGTGCTTTGTTGATTAACTCCCTGACGAGCTGCAAGTTAGCTTTCCTAAAGTTTAGCTTCCTAGTTTTACTCTTCAACTGTCTCATGTCCTTTCAAAGCATGAACTCAACCACAGCATGGTTGCTACAGCCCAGGCAGCCTCCAATCCTGATGTCATCAATCAGCTCATTTACATTGGTGAGCAACAGGTCCGGTGTTGCATTCCCCCTGGTGGTGCTGTCATCAGGTAGTTATCCTCATGCATTCCAGGAGCCTACTGGATTGCCTGCAGCTTGCTGTGCTACTGTTCCAGCAGATCTCAGGGTGGTTGAAGTCCTCCAGCAGGATGAGTACTTGTGATTGTGGTGCCTCGTGTAGCTGGAGGTAGAAAGCCCCATCGACAGGCTCTGACTGACCTGGTGGCCTGTAGTGGATACCAATCATAAAATTCCCTTTGCTGCCTCAGTCTCTGTCACCCATAGGCTTTTGACTTGCTTGTGATTGTTTTGTATATTTTTGCAAAAATGAAGTTGGTGCAGTGGTGGAATGGGTTATCTGCATATGTTGGAGATGCATTGTATCCTTAAACATTTTCAAAACTTGTAGGAAAAGCTGTAGCAACTTTCTTTTGTGTTGGTGGTAGTACTGCCTTAAACAGATGCTGGACTAAAGACTCTATGAGGCCCTTCCCACCAACTAGTCATGGCAGTGGTTAGAGTGCACGTACTTAAGTGACAGATTCTAGAGCAACCCAAGTAATGAGCAGTTCTTATGAAAACTTCTTTGTAAGAGGAAAGCTAAAATTTTCTTCAAGAGAGCAAAGCAGCTCCTTCTGAGAGTATTATTATACTACCTTAGGTTTCCTTTTTTTTTTTCCCAGAAACAAGAACATAGAACAACTAACTTTAATAATGTATTCCACTAGATTTTGATTCAAAGTTATCTAAATGGTACACTGTGAGATGTACAAATGCTGACCTGTTTTTCTGATTTTGATATATCCGTGCCGCATAGTGTCAGAGCAGCTGCTTGCTTTCTCTTTGTCTCAAGTGAAGCTAAATTAACATGCAGAACTGTGGACGTGGCAATGGCAAGATAGAGCTGGGAAGGTACTGCAGTACCTTGGGGTAGCAGCTGTTCAGAGGCACATGTTATATTGAATATTGTTACAGAAAAATAATGGGATCTAAAACATTATTTTACTGTTTGTGTAGGTTGGCAAGGTACTTAAACAGATATGAGAAGAAACGAGTGACAGAGCATGTATTAAATTATTTTCCCTTGATTCCTTAGCAGCCCTACTTCTGTTTTCCACAAGAAAATTGGCTGGATTTTCATTCTCATCAAACTATGAGACAGAGGACTCCCAGGCACCCTAGTAGGAAAGATCACTGGTCAGCACTCCGCTGCCACCTTCATCACCTTCAGCACTGCGGAAGGCAGCACTGGAGGTGGCAGTCTCCTGTGACTTGTAGCAGGGCTTTATTTTCAGTACTCTTGCACCTTTTCTCCTCTTTGCTTGTAAAACAAATGGGAATATGGCAGGGCAGCTGCACAGGGTCTAATGTTTACTCTACATCTTATCAACATTAGGTACTATAGAGTCTACCAGGAAAGACCTAGGTATGAACCACTCCCACATGGCAGGACTTTGGACTACAGCAGAGCTTCTGTGTCCAGATGTCTCTACCTGTTCTGGTCCTGACAACAAGGTTTCTGGGATGTCCAGTTTCTTTCTTTGCCCTCAAAAAACCCTCTCCTTTACATCTTCCCTCCTTTCTCTCATTCTTTTCAAGGATCCAACTATTTGCTTGTCTTAAAAACTGTCATCAAGATAATGTCAGCAGCCTAGGAAGATATCTCACCATACACTATTCATAGGTGCTTTAAATAAGGTTTCTACATAGAGGTGAAGGTCAGTCAGCATAAATGTAAATGCATGTTCTGTATACAACATGGTCCCTAACACTAAGGCTGTTTGGCTAGTAGGTGAGAAGTTAAGGTGAGATTCTGCATGCAAGCCAAAGGGGTAAAGCTGTCCGTCTTATTTTTTTTAGTAATAACGTATAGACATTTTTTTCTTTTGTTCTTTTAAACAAAGCCATGCTGAAAGGAAGCTGTGTCAATGGCTGAGGCACCATCACAGATTTGCTTGTGCACCTCTTTTACAGCAAGCCAGATACTCTAGCTAGATCTCTAGGGCCCTGTTCACTGGGAGGTCGCATGATGGGGGAGGACAGATACTTGGAAGTAAAAGAAAGGAGTACCAAACTAAGTCTGCTTGATGAACATGTACACATGGGTGTTTGTGCTGGAGTCTGTAGCCCAGCTGAAGCCCTGGGGGAGAAGATCCCATCATGTAGCCTTAAGGCAGCTCAGGAACACTAGCTTTTCTGCTGCACTCTGAAATTTCTGTTTGTGCCATCTCAGGAAAGAGCTGTCTTTATTCCCTTTTCTCTTGGGGTGGGATATGCTGCAATAGCAGTTGGCTGCACCGGATACTGAATAAGGTCCTCAGTAGTGCTGCAGGAGTGCCGCCTGGTGGGTCCCTTCCCCCATGCGTGCAGAAGCCCTGAGCCATGGGTGCATGGCAGGGGAGACTTACCTGACAGTCACCTCAGCCCAGAGGTGCCTAAGAGGGCTGCCTGGAAAATACTAAGGGGAACAGTACAATGTTTATCTACTGTCTCCAGAGGATGTGCATAAAAGATGATTTTCTTTTCCTAGCAAGCACAATCTTCAGACTCTGTTGCTCTCAGATGGATTTTGCTACACGAGAACTGATAAATTAATATGGAACCATCTTCTGAGAGTGAAGCTGTCTTAAGAGTCAAACTGTGTAACAAAACAAGTAGCAGTGATTACTAGCTGCAATATACAAGCATAGCAGTTCTATACTGTAGCTCCACAGTGCACGTGTAGGCTGTCAGGCTGTTTCACTCAATACTGCATGAGCTAATTTCTGTATGCATCTGTGCAGACACAGATGGAGCTGCTTCTAACCACCATTCCGCCTTGTCCTATTGCTATCAGACTTGTATAAAAAGTCAGTCTCCCTCCTGTTTATAATCTCCCTGTAAGTACTGGAAGGCCACAGTGCGGTGTCCCTGGAGCCTTCTCCAGACTGAACAAGCCAAGCTCCTTCAGTCTGCCTTTGTAGGAGAGGTGCTCCAGCCGT
>JAOWBP010004313.1:14082144-14104783 GCA_028571105.1 Tragopan temminckii
GGAGGGACTTTTTATAAGGGCAGGTAGTGACAGGACAAGGGGAAATGGTTTTAAACTGGACGAGGGTAGATTTAGACAAGATATTAGGAAGAAGTTCTTTCCTGTGAAGGTGGTGAGACACTGGAACAGTATATATATATTATTATACACATACAATTTATTATATGTATATTATAATATATATATTAGTATGTAGTCAGGGTACAGAAGTGAGAAGATTCTATATTCAAAGGCAAAGAGGAGGTTTTTGTAGTCCCTGAAGCAATGCTTTCCAGCTCTAATTAAAAGCTGAAACTGGATCAGGTACATGTATTCTTGCTTAGTAATTTAAAATTTTTCTAGTAGTTCCAGTTCAAGGAATGTTTGTGTCCCGTCCTCAACCTCCTGGCCGCTCCACATAAGCAAGTTAAAAGAGGTCTGTTGGTACGTACCTCACCTAATAAAGTCAGTTTAACAGACAAATCAAATTAATAGCTAGCAAAGAGAGACCCAAAGAGAAATGATTTTAAGAGTCTGGAGTTTTTGGTGAATGGCAGGTACAATAAACAGTGACGACTGAGCTGTATCCAGACAGTTTATAAATGGAGAAGTCATCATTGGTAACATGTTGCAAGAATGCAAACACATGATTAATTTGAGGAATATTTAATTAAACTGGAAAGTAATGGAAGATGGAGCATTCAGCTCCTGCTATGACGGAAAGTACTCTGTGGCTTAGATGAGTTGTTACTGGGGAGAAAAAATGGCTCTATATATTTTTTCAGGACACAATGTGAAAGTGTTATATAACATTTGAAAGTAGTACAGATTACTGTGATATGACCTTCAGAATTTTTGTTATGCAAAGTGGATTTTTAAACTGTACATCCAAAAACAATACATTCTGGTGGCCTATATGAAGAATTTGGGTTACTGTAACTTAAAAAAAAATGCTTGACAAATTCAAAAAAATCAGCAGTGGAACAATAGGATATGACCTGTTACCTTGTGTCAGTGTGTGTTTTGGGAATGACGGGCAGTTCTTGGTAGGTGTGACACCTTGTTAATATACTCTGTTGTGTCATTGTATGTTGTCTGTTAAAGTACTATTGTGGTTCCCTAGAAAGACTTGTCATATTTTTTCCTGTTCTGTTCTGTTTTTAATGAAGGTAACATAGATGGATGTGCTGCTTGTCAACTAGAGATTTATTGTGCTACACATTCCTGCTGTTGGGCAATTATGCGTTTTGTATTCAGTAGACGTTGCCATGTGTTTTTCAGAGGCATCATTTTTAAAACCAGCGGTGACTGGAAGTTAGTTGAGCAAAACCTTCAGGTTTATGTAACACTTGGATGCTGTGAAGTGAGTGAATGTCAGTTTTCTTCCTGGACTGGGCTGTAATTTTTTTTTCCAGCTGAAATCTCTGACAGTTGTGTTATGCACTGCTGATCCTTACCTTAGGAACATTTTGCTTATTTAAACAAATGTTGTTCTGTGCACTGACTTCCAAAAGTCCGGTTGAAGACAGCTCTTTCCATTTTACATTACACAGTAATTTATATAGTCTTCCTAGTTCCTCGATTGTCACTATATTTTCCAATAAACTGGGCGGTATGGACGTAACTTGTGAAACATTTCTGCTGCTTTTGACCTAACTCATTCCTCCCATTTAGTATGGTAACCCCAGACATAAAGTTAAGGCCATCCATAGACGATAGTGAAAGAGAATGCATGACAATCTTTCAGAAATAAAATTAAGAATCGTTTGGGGCTGGGGAAGTACGACAGAAGTTGGTAACATTTGGATAGATACACTGTTTGAAAAACTGAGTGGAACATACTAAACCAGTTGAAAGTGTTCAGCAGCAGTTGTAATCCAAAGCTAGATTTTTTACTGTGTGCAGTGTGAACATTTTTGTGCAAACAATTACCTATTTTCAGGAGAGGATACTGAAATGCAGAAGCACACTTTGTGTCCTGTTTCAAATGTGAAATAATGAAGACCAAATATGAGGGAGGAGTTGAACAACTTGTAGATGCTGTCTTTTTTTTTTTTTACTCATTGATACAAATTATTATCATCCTTTTTATACGCAAGTGAGATGTGAGAAAATAAACTACATAATAATGTCTTACAGTAAGTTCCTGGAAATGAGAGGTTATAGGATAATTCAGAACGGGGCATGTATTTAAAAAATGTATGTCTTGAAACAACCTTTAACAATAAAAAGTTAACCAAAGCATACAGCTTAGGGTCTTTAGGAAGAAAGTGTTTTGAAGGGGGGAGAATATGAAGATTTTTCATTAATTCAGGCCGTATTTTATTATTAAGTACCGTGGCATGTAATATTTCTAGAAGAGATGTCATCATATTTTAATCATTTCTCTTGTTCTCTTAAATTCATTCTTAAGTCTTTTGCAGTGGAAACATCTGCTGCCAAGAATCCACTTACGTTGTGACAGTTGAGCTTTTCAAGGTGCACAAAAGAAAGCAAAGAAACTTTAATCTGGACAGAAAGAAAAATTTGGCCATGAAAACAGCTTATTGCTTAGCTCTAGGACATCAGAAAGTTTCTTGATCACTTCCTTTGACAAAACTGTAGTGTGTAGGTGGACTGCCCAATGGAGTGTCTTGGAATCAGACTTCAGGTCACTGACACAAAACATTGTACTCTAAGCTGTCCTGGTGTGTGATGTCATGGACAGAAGGGAGATAGGATCCCATATCTGCATTCATGTCTTCGTCTCCCCCAAAAATGTTGGAATTAGGTTGTGGAAGACATACCGTCTGGATCATTTTTCCCCACTATAGCAGAAGGGACATCTTTAGTTCTCCCCTTGTTCTGAAGGAAACTGCTTCTGAGATGATCAGAAGTTTAATAGCCTCTGACAGGCCTATTCTTATACACTTTTGCTTTGAATGTTTGTTATTTCTCATCTCTGCTTACAATTCCTGAGTTCATTTTTAGTTCTGAATCTTTTGTATTCTGTAACATCCCTGATGATGTGTTTCTCAATCTGCTATAATGTTTCCTGATGTTGTGTTTTCCAGACTAAACATGAATAATGAACATTTCATGTTACTGCTGTTTTCTGCCCTACAAGCGCTACTTTCATTTAGCACTTTGCAGATTATAAACACTGATGTCAGATTACAGTACCAGTCAGTGGGAGCTGCAGTAGGGGTCCTTGCTAGTTCGTTATAGAATAATATGGGTAGTGTAAACATGTTTCTTCTTTTAATACTGTCATCCTACAGATCTGTTTGTCTCTTACCTTAGTTTAGGTAAAACTTTTCAGAGGAAGCATTTGGCTTCTGTTCATAGCATCTCCTCCACTGAGCAGGTAATTTGTGATGTAGCATCTATGTGCTACCTACCCGAACAGCAAAGATACAATTCCATACAGTAACAATAATTTCCGGATTAGGTAAGAAGTACTGCAGTTTTTTCCCAGAATATATACAGAATTAAAAGTGTTTAAAATTTTTGTCATGAAAAGCATGTGTATAGGCTTGTGAAATGTCATACTGGTTACGAGAGTTGTCAGTTGAGTATTTTTACACTTGCTGATTTCAATATTGGGTTGTGGTTTTTGAAGAGGTTACAAATTCAGGGTAAAAAGTCAGTTCAATGTGACTGACAGGTTCTTGATTGATGAAGCCTAGGACTGAAATTTCAAAGAAGGGTGGATCTGCTATTGGCAGAATGGACGTGGCTGAATTTTACAGGATGGATGGAAGGATGCTCTTGCTTAAGATAACTGTGAAAATAGTACTATCAATACATATTGGAAATGCAGTAAGATTTTAATAGAAGCATATGCATCTTCTCCAGACTGTGAGCTGCCAACCCCCTTTGGGAAAGCTTCTACCTTTGTCTGACATCTTGTTTAGCACTGATAACACTAGAGAGTCCAATTAAAGTATTTCAAGAAGACATCCTCATACAAGACTGCACTGATTGTCCACTAATGTGTATTGAATGTTAGCTAAATACAGCCTCGGGTGCTGTGCTGGAAAGCAGAAAAGCTTGCTGTCCGAGCTCTTAATTCCTTTTATATTGATTTGGCTACTAATGATATAACCTTCTACTCTAATTAACTGACATCTGCATTAGGCTGAACAAGAGCCTTCTGCCTGAAGCTTTCCACTTGTTTGTGTTATGAAATGTGTCCTCCTTTTATGTTTGATTTTGTCCAGATTAGCTCATTCTGTGCAAAATAGATCATCTAAGCAATGACTTTACTTTTAAATAACTTGTAAAGCAAGTTTGTCTTTCTGCTGTCAACATTCCTACCCATGTGCCCAGGGCTTATGTTGCCGTGTGTCTGGCCAGGACTGGTTCACTGACTGGATGCCTGCCTTTCTAATCCTTCTCAATGGATTATTTGTCCTTTTTACTGATTTGAGGCCAGGTGAAAATTCAAAAAAAGGTGGGGTATGGAGACCTGAAGATGAGTGAGTCATTTTCTGTGTATGAGGGCATGAAACATTCATCAGATGTGAATGACATTTAGCTGAAGTTGAACAAATATAATGGAAAATATTTGAAGATACATAGGATTTTGATTTAGGAAGGAAGTACAACAACGTACTAAAATCACTATGCATAGTGTAGCAATTGCAATATATGCTTCGCTGATACTAGACAGACAATGTACTGAATTCTGAAGCCAGCTTGCAGTAGTATCCAGCACAAGGGGACTAAGGGACTTGGGGGGAAGAGGCAGTCCTGCTGAGAGCAACAGGATGCAGTCTCCAGCTAGAAGCCCAGCCTCTCTGCTGGGAATGACAACATTTGGGTAGAAATAATTCTGAAGTCTAAAATGAGCACAACACAGAGCAACTGATTCAAACCCATACTTCAGTTTGCGTTTGCTCCCAGAGTGTTTACTCTAATTCATATGTGGAGGGAGGAGGGATCTTTTCATCCCTTCCTCCTCCCTCAAGCATCTGGCCTTATTCAAGAGCTGAGAACAGAAGAATACAATAAAGGTGTTTCACTGGCAAAGGGGATTTTCTGTTCCTTTCGAAAGCTCTACCTCTTCTACTAGGAAAGTCATCTGACATACAAGAGAGTCTTGACACATTAAAGCTTGGTGCTGCTTCTACTTAAGTGGAGTTTGTTTCTGAGGAATATCAAAGATCAGCCTTAACTTGTTGCGGATGGTTTTGTAACCCTTGGCAGGACGTGTTCCCCAGTTAGCTAAGTTCTGTGACAGCGGGAGGTGATATGATTGAACTTAGTTTTAAACATTGTATTTGTGTTTGTTTACAACATATCAGATTATCTAAGATTCATTCATCTTAAAAGTAGAACTGAATTACATTACCAAGTACACAGACCATTTGTACTTGTATCTGTGTCATTGCTGATAGAGGACTTTAACAGAACGGAAATGCATAAGATGTTAAAACAGTGTGCTAGATTAAATCTTGGAAATGCTATGTCTTAACTCAAGCAAAAGGCTTCTGAATTTAAAAATACATGCTAAAAAATCTGAACTGAAGCACAGGCTTAGGTAGATAACTGAGTAATGCTGTGCTATCATGAATTATTACAGGATTTCTGATGAGATCTGCTAACTAGCTGAGATCTGTGCCTGATTTACCAGGTGGAAAAGTTAACTTAGTGATGCTTGAGAACAGAGGCTAATCTTGAGCTTCTAGTGTTAGCATTTCAGTCCTGTACGAGGGAATCCATGTCCTATGTGGTATGAATGCAGCAGAGATGTCAGTGACAACATTCTAGTAAGTCCCTGCGTAACAAGTCATAATCTCTGCCTCAAAGCCCTTCTGCGTTTAAAATGAGTATAAAACTTGCATCTGCACCGTGATTTGCAGTTTCTTTTAGAAATATGCATGTTGAGAATGAGGTGTTCAGCTCACTAAGAAGGTGCTTCTGATGTGATACCACTGCATGTAGAATAGCAACAGGTCATGTAGTACATTTGAGGATCTAGACTATTTGTGCAATAAAGATTTTGTACAAGATTGGATTGAAGATGAGAAATCTCTTAATAGGTTCTGCAAGAACTTTCATAAAATAACCAGGTTTTTTATGATTTGAAATTATGGGAGTGAAATTCAAAGAGCTTAAAGCTGGAAGAATTAGCTACTAATCGTATATTTCTACAAAAAGACTGAGCAATTTCTGTTTTACAGC
The DNA here is from genome assembly GCA_028571105.1 of Tragopan temminckii. Taxonomy (NCBI): domain Eukaryota; kingdom Metazoa; phylum Chordata; class Aves; order Galliformes; family Phasianidae; genus Tragopan; species Tragopan temminckii. The sequence goes on from JAOWBP010004313.1 coordinate 14,088,292, forward strand.
TCTGAAGATATAATGGAGCCCTGGGGATTTCTGCCACAACGAGCTCTGAGAGCTGCTAGCACTTAGCAAAATTGACTTCAGTTTAAAAAAAAAAAAAAAAAAAAAAAAAACCCCAAGCAAGAAAAAAAAGAGCTGTTTGGGAAGCTGCTGGACAAGTGACTGTATAAATGGTTAAAGACATTTCAGCTCTGTGATTGCTCCTAGAAGAGGGTCTCAGTGACCTGTAATATCCGTATGTAATGGGCAAGCATAAATGGAAGGGAACTTAATTTAAGTGCTAGAATGGTGGGGGGGAGAAAAAAAGTGAAAAAGGAGGAGAGTAGAAAAAGTAAGTGCTGTAGCACTTTGCTTACCCTTATTAAAACATTTCTTTAACTTAATGTATATGACTCTGCACAATACACAGTATGGCATTAATAGGAGTTAAGAGAACAGAATTATGCTGTGTGCATGATCTGCAATATTTACATGCTCCACTACAGGAAAACATTTACCCATATTCAGACTCACATTCCAGGGACTTTTGAGTCATTTTCCTGAAGTCCTAGGTAAAAAGAAGCACTGAATTATAACTGATACCCCACGGTTCTTCAACTACATAGCATTTTCTGAATAGCCCTGGTAAAAGTGTCAGATAGGTGATTCTAAACTACCATGTAGATTTGAAGTCCTTTTGGTTTGTCAGTGTCATTTTCACAGGAGTAAACAAATTGTATTATGTTCAATTTATGACCTTTGAATGCTAGATATTTTTATAAGTGGGGGCATAAGGGAGATAATCACCTTTTTTGGTAGTTCCACAAGAATACCCAATATTATAAGAACAAAACCAGAAAAATTAAAATGGAACAAACGTTGAGGAAAACAGTTTTGAAAACTATTTGCTCTGCTTGGTGACTTTCTGTGTCACCAAATCCAATCTCCTGTTGTTACAGTCAAAACGTCATACATGTAATTTATCACATATTTGTTATTCTGAGGGTAAATGTGCTACAATTTGTATGCCTCACAATAACTGAATAAATGTTTTTATTTCAGTGGGACTTAAATTAGTCACTTGTGGATGCCAAGGGAATTTATCTGCTACAGCTACTCCAGCATTATAAAACAGCCTGCAGCTTTTTCTAGATGAATATGTCACTGCAAATCAACAAACTTTAATTTTGGCTCTCTGTATGTGTTGCACATTCCTCCATGACCAAATACCAAAAAGTTAGATGTAGGAATAAATGTGGTTTTAAACACGAAGCAGTTGGAAAACATTTCTGTTTTCTTTATCTATGTAGTATAATGGAAGGAGTACACTGGAGGGAATATGCTAACATCCCTAACTTAGTTTTTAATGTGAATATGAATAATCTTATGGCTCAGTGTGGAATGCTAGATGGCTGTGGCGGGAGGAAGAAAACAGAAGCCTCATGCAGCAGTTCAATATTAAAGTGTTAGGGCTTGCACTTTCTTCAAGGGGATGTACATATATACAGAGTATATGTGTGTGTGTTGTATAACAAAGGCATAATTAAAAAAATAGGTAAATAGTGCCAGCTGCTCTAACCCTTTATTGCTTTTCTAGAATTTTGTTTTTTTATGTTGCTCAGAGGTTGCTGAGATATAATTCAATTCAAGACTAATTTACTAATTAATTATAATTCAGTCAGATAATCAATAGAACATTTCTCGGTATTCTTTCTATGAGCAGAGATAACTGTAATCTTTTCTTGCATTCTCATGAAGCTCATTAGAACTGCTTTTTAAAATTCCTTCTAGAGGCTCCAACCTACGTCTCAGCTCTTCAAACATCTGGTTGTATGAACGTGGTAAAAACAAAGTCAAAGATGATTATCTGTATCAGGATAAGTTATTTGAATGAGCTTAATAAAATCTGTCATTGGATGGGGAGAGGGGAACAGCTGCCAAAGGTCATGCCTTTCAGGAAAACAGGTGGAACCAGTAAGAAGAAAATATGAGCCAAAAATCACACAAAGAGTTATCATCTACTAGCTTAATGGCTGCCTTGTTCTGCCCAAAGGTAAAGAGCTAGCTATCAGCGCCATTTATCGGGTACACCATTTTAGTATAAACTTGTTTAAAACTGAGTAGAGCCTCTTTTTCATCTTAATTAGACAATAACTCATTGATTCTAAGTGGGCCTTCATTTTCTAATTATTTAGTACATAATATAATGTCATTAAACATCTTTGAGTGGACAAGATTGCTCTAAAAGCTTCAGCTCCAGAGCTCCAATATTAGGCTTTTGGCAATCATCCCTGTGTGTGAAAAGCAGTCAGTTTGTTTACCAGGAATTTAGATTCACATTACTGGGGGAATTAGCAGTGAGCTATTAGTCTGATACAAGCACTTAACAATAGCTGATCATCTCCTCTTAGCTTGCAGATAATGGAGGTGATCAGCTGTAAATGGAAAGTATGCAGGGCTATTTTCATGAAGGCACTTGGAGAAAGCACTGTATCCTGTGACCTCTGCTAACCCTATGGTTTGCAAGAAATCCAAATGCCAAATCACTTCCTGGAGCAGAGCTAATCAACCACAAGAAGAGCTTCCATTAGAGGCAAAACCAAGCTCAAACGGCCCTTCTCATCTGAAAAAAGGTTCAGCCACAAAGTCCCTGAGGTAGGGGTGATTAGCCCCTGATCATATTTACCAGTACACATTTTGATGGAGGAAGCAACTGTAGAGCAGCAGCTGGTTCTCATTCCATAGCAGTACTGAATGACTATCACGCTTAGTATCGCTCATTGGCTTCCTGTTTTGCTGTTGTCGTAGAATCATAGAATGGTCTGGGTTGAAAAGGCCCACAATGCTCACCCAGTTCCAACCCCCTGCTATGTGCAGGCTCGCCGACAACCAGACCAGGCTGCCCAGAGCCACATCCAGCCTGGCCTTGAATGCCTCCAGGGATGGGGCATCCACAGCCTCCTTGGGCAACCTGTTCCAGTGTCTCACCACCCTCTGGGGGAAAAACTTCCTCCTAATATCCAACCTAAACCTCCCCTGTCTCACTTTAAAACCATTCCCCCTTATCCTATCACTATCCACCCTCATAAATAGCCGTTTCCCCTCCTGTTTATACGCTCCCTTCAAGTACTGGAAGGCCACAGTGAGGTCTCCCCAGAGCCTTCTCTTCTCCAGGCTAAACAAGCCCAGTTCCTTCAGCCTTTCCTCATAGGAGAGGTGCTCCAGCCCTCTGATCATCTTAGTGGCCTCTGGACCCGCTTCAAGAGCTCTACAGGTAATGTTACCTTCCATTTTAGCAAGGTAACTTTTTATGATGTATCAAGATGCCTTTGCTCTTTGTGGCTGCTGAACCTGTAGTGTTGTCTTGTAAATGCGAAGTTGCCATATACTGTCAGCATGTTTTGAGAGGCATGCCAGGGTTCTGCAGCCAAGCATTACATTTTTGAAGTAAAACTTAGTTTTTCCCATATCTGTGATACAGATTGTGTCCCCTTTAAAAAGAACACCACAGCCACTTCATCCTTCCTGAAACATAAGCATTGCTGTGGGAAGTAGGAATGATTTTAATGAGGTAAGGCCATGGTAGTTTGGGGATTTGGAATTCAAGGCTTATTTCTTGCATCACCTTGCTTGTGCCTTTTGGCAGGAAATGTCTATCAGTTCTCTCACTTGTCAGATAAGATCAACTCATACGCTGCTCAAAAAGAGCTATGTTAATGCTCTCAGTAAATGCTATGGTAGGCCATGTTAAGAAATCTAAAGCTGTGTCAGATTTCTAGATGCCATGTCTGAAATCTGACAGTGATTTCTGTATAAATTGCTGTTGACATTACTTTGTAAGAGATTTCTTTCCCATAATGCCTCCAGCAGGAGGACACAAACACTGCAGCTTCTACTAAATGCACAGAAAGGCAGAAGACTTCTAAAATTGCAAGATAAATTTTATTAGCAAGTCTTGGTATTATTTCACACTCTTAAAAATAATTTACAACAAGTAGAAGGTTTCTTCCTTTTGTATGCTTGCTGAGATGTCAATGTTAAGACTGTCAGAACAGAGCATTTCTATTATATTTCTTTTTGTATTTAGATCAAAGGTGCTTGCAGGATGTTGTATTCCAGTTTCTAGTGAATAAACACTGAGGTTTTTATGTTTTATTCTTGTATTTTGTAAATTGCCTTGCAGTACAGATAGTAGGAAGTGTTCTGAAAGGGCTGCAGTGCTAGCAGAACTGGACAGTTACTGACATGACATTTTTTAGTAGTAGTTGTGCATGCACGTATGCTGTGACATTGAGCAGCTCTCGTATCTGCAGGTTGTGTGCTACAAAAATCTAAATGAAAATGGATTTGTATACACATCAGAGTGAGTACCTACCAATGCAGGTGTATTTAGAGGTGATTTTTGCTTCCAGTTATTGATGAACAATTTTAAGAGGCAGCTTATATAAAAGTGTATATGAGTGTGGAAAAGGGACATTTGAAGAAAATGTTGTGTTCTGTTTAATTTCTGTCTAGAGCAGGATTTTGTCAGACTGTAAAGCATTTTCCTGTGTAATCCAGGACATGACTAGAGGCTGCAATTGCAATCAATAACCTTCTTAGTAGGGGCAAGGGGACTAGAAGTCCACAGTGTGATGAATATGAACAACAAAATAATAATAGCTTTTCCCATATAAACCTGACTTAGAGCACTCAAGTGTAGAAAGAGGAAAGTTCACAATGCAGATGAATAGAAGATGGGTGCTGCTCATGGAAAGCTATTCCATCTTTCTTATAAATGTTCACGCTGATTTGTGGAATACTGTAAAGAACATTTTTCTCTTCCCTGTCATTCACAAGTAGTCTCTGGAGATGACAGAACGCACCCTACAGTTCCAGCCCCACCATATGAAGGATGGCCAAATGTAGATCTCGGAGTCCTATAATAACACAGGCAGTTTGCATTAAAGAGAGGTAGCAAACATGGAAACAATGCTGTCTCTTCAATCACATAGCCATGTTTCAGTAGATGCTGGGAAGTACCAGCATTCTGACTCCTCTTAGTTAAGATCATAGAATCACCAAGGTTGGAAAAGACCTCCAAGATCATCTAGTCCAACCATCCACCCACCTCCAATATTTCCCCACTAAACCATGTCTCTTAGTGCAACATCTAAACCTTTTTTGAACACCTCCAGAGACAGTGACTCAACCACCTCCCTGGGCAGCCCATTCCAGTGGCTGACCACCCTTTCAGACAATAAATTTTTCCTAACATCCAGCCTGAATCTCCCTTGGTGCAACTGGAAGCCATTCTCTCTAGTCTTATCGCTAGTTATGCAGAAGAAGAGGCTGATTCCCCACCGCACCACAACCTCCTTTCAGGTAGTTGTAGAGAGCTAAAAGTCCCTCCTAAGCCTCCTCTTCTCTCAAGATGACATGATACTTGTTACTTTTGCATGAAAATGTGGTGATGCTTCTCTGCGCATCAGAGGGACAGCTTCTATTGCATGTGATCATTTCCCTGTCCTAGCTGCCCAAGGAGATAAGAGGAGGCCGGAATTTGAAATGGCAATATTACCACTGCAGAGAAGGACAGCTACACTGAGGTATATGCAGCAATGGAAGATTTTCCAGTAAGAAGGGTCTGACAGTGACTGGGAACCAAAACATATTACTTAGTTGGTACCTTCACGAGGTACAGATAAAACAAAGGGTAAAAAGAAATAGCCACTTGTTCTACATCTATTCTGAACTGTAATATTGCTCAGCTGTGCATAATATTGTCCAGATCTGTTGTATTTCATAGAATAAACAAGAGGCATTATACATGTGTATGGAGAAGCTGCTTTAAGCTGAGTTCCTAGTTATCCTGAAAGTGTGGGCTGGCTGATGAGGCAACTCTTGCACACAATTGATTGTGGACTATTAACCTATGCTCAGAAATCAATATTCACTTAACACCACATTCTAACAGGCCAACGTAGCATAAAATAACAGCAGTTACACAGTGCACATGTTTACATTCAGAATAAACAGATCATGAAGTAGAACTTGGCAGAGGAGAAGAATGGCAGGATTGAAAGGGGAAAATGACAACTTCAGTGCGTGGAGAGGTACAAACTAGTTCTAGCTCCTGGAGTCTTTTGCAACTGAATGACCCAGGGGATCTGTGGTGAATAGAGCATCACCTTTCCTAGGCATTCCTGAAAAACTTTGGCCTGAGGCCTGGTAACGTCATCCTTGGCTAGGTAAATTTACTAGGGTTGAGTACAGGAATCCCTACTGTTCCACAAAACACAGGTCTATTGCTATCCATGATAAAGGATAATACATATAGTTACAAAGGGCAAAACAGAAAGGAGCAAGAACGTAAACTAGAGTATAGTGTCTTCAAACTGGAATGGTATTTTTCATATATTTAAAAGAATGAAATGAAAAAAAAATATAAGGGAACTGAAAGTAATTGAGAACTGGTGTTTCACAGGGATTTTATGTTCATGCTTACTTAGCTTTACTTGTAACCACCCTTCAGTGAGGGCTCTTAATCTTCATCATAGAATCACCAGCATTGGGAAAGACCTCCAAGATCATCTAGTCCAACCATCCACCCACTTCCAATACTTCCCCACTAAACCATGTGCCATAGTACAACATCCAAACCTTTCATGAACACCTCCAGGAATGGTGACTCAACTACCTCCTGAGCAGCCCATTCCAGTGGCTGACCAAGCTTTCGGAGAATAAATTTTTCCAAATATCCAACCTGAGCCTCCCCTGTGTAACTGGAGGCCATTCCCTCTAGTCCCATCACTACTTACGCAGGAGAAGAGGCTGACCCTCACCTCACCACAACCTCCTTTCAGGTAGTTGTAGAGGGCGATAAGATTTCCCCTGAGCCTCCTCTTTTCCAGACTGAACAATCCCAGTTCCTTCTACTGTTCCTCACAAGGCTTGTGCTCCAGACATTTTACCAGCTTCGCTGCCCTCCTCTGGACAAACTCCAAGGCCTCGATGTCTTTCCTGTAGTGAATGACCAAAAACTGAACACGGTACCCAAGGTGCAGCCTCACCAGAACTGAATACAGGGCGTATCACTTCTCTGCCCCTGCTGGCAATGCTATTTCTTATCCTAGCCAGGATGCCATTGGTCTTCTTGGCTGCCTGGGCATACTGCTGGCTCATGTTTAGCCAAGCATCCATCAACACCCCCAGGTCTATTTCTTCCAGGCAGTCTTCCAGCCCCAGGCCTGTAGTGTTACCTGGGGTTGTGGCCAAAGTGCAGGACCTGACACTTAAGGATGGTATGTTGTACTCTATACCTATGGAAGAGCTCAAACAGGTAGGGTGGTAGGAAACAGTGTCATGTGCATCCCTCTAGTTAGAAACAGAACCCCACACAAGTTCTGACAGAATGCAGACTTGTTTTAAAATACTGTGGTTGAATATGAGCCTGACTGTCACTCAAAATGCTAAATGTGGCAGAAGCAATGGTGGGCACCAAATCTGCATCTCAGAGCAGACTGATTGGAGGAAAGAGGGGCACAAGTCAGGGAGAGGTTTTTGGTGACTGCAGTTATAGGCTAAGGCTGTTCCCTTCCTCTTTTACAGAAGCCTTTTGTTTCTTGAGGGTAAATCGGTAGTGGGAGGTGCCTGGACATGGGATAAGATTAGTAATATGGGAAGGAAAGATGTCACTTATGCCAAGTTAAAGTGGGCTCAGCAACAGGGGAAGGAATAGAGACAGAGATGGCCAAGAAACAGCAGCTCCAGAATATACAGAGGAGGCCATAGGCAAACTGCTGTGTTCAGAGGTGTCTTGCTGTGTCTTCACTTCAGCCACCTAGGAAATGAAAAGGAGGAATGAATCTCAGTTAGTCCCATTTGTGCTCAAACACCAACAGCAGAAGGGCCTCAAGCTCTGGACACTGATATGGGACTGTAGAAAACTTCTGCAACCAGGCAGCATGGCCTCCAATTTTTGCTTGTCTGTGGAAGGAATATCTGAGTCAAAGCAGTCTATGTTTCTGCATGCACATGGCATCCCTCACTTTGATGTCCAAAATCACACATTTCTAGGTACAGAGTTTTTGAACTACTGTCTCTAGGCCACTTGACCTGATACTGGAGGCAACAAAACAATGCATACCTGGGACATTTCCGAAGCAAGAGATGTGCTGGCACTGTCTCCTTGGAAATTTAGGGAAGATGAATAATATAAGTCTTTCTGTCTTTCCAGACCTGTCAGCTTCTGGTGCATTTGAGACCAAATAGCATTTTCTGCAAACAGAAGCAAGGCAAGAGTCTTATTGTGCTTTTCTTGTAGTATGTAGTATCTCGGGTGGGATGTTCAGGTTGTAGGTGTATCTATAGTGCTGTGTGTGAGGCTTTTTGGTACAGCAGTAGGTAATTTAAATATTAATCTTTTATCTAAAGATGGTTTATTTGTTTGATATACTTCAGAACCTTTTACAAAACAGAAAATATTTAAATCTTATTAAGGTCTGTTGCTAATATGCTAAGGAGATAAAATAAATACCAACTTCAGATTATATACATCATAGAATATCCCGAGTTGGAAGGGACCCACAAGGACCATCGAGTCCACCTCCTGGCTCCACCCAGGAAATACGTGAACATAGCCTGATTTTTGGAATTGCTATGCTGCCAAATCTACTGACAAAGACTGTGTCAGGAGCTACTCATCTTGGCAAAATAAGGGCCAAAGACAAGCACAGGACAATCAGAAAGCTGGAGCACCTCTCCTATGAAGATGGACTGAGGGAGCTTGACTTGTTCAGTCTGGAGAAGAGAAGGCTCCAGGGAGACCTCATTACAGCCTTCCAGTATTTAAAGGAGATTATAACCAGGAAGGAAAACAACGTTTTAGACAGGTAGATAGTGATAGGAGAAGAGGAAATGGCTTTAAACAAAAAGAGGGGAGATTTAGATTAGGTGCTGGGGAAGTTTTTCACCGAGAGGGTGGTGAAGTGCTGGAACAGGCTGCTCAGAGAGGTTGCGGATGCCCCATCCCTGGACATGTTCAAGGCCAGGTTAGATGGGGCCCTGGGCAACCTGATCTAGTGCTTGATCTAGCGATTGGCAACCCTGCCCACGGCAGATGATCTTTGAGGTCCCTTCCAACCCAAGCAGATCTATGACTCTGTGAAAGGACCGAGAAACACCATAATCCTGGTGCACTGATGCGACTACTCAACAACCTATGGATACAGCATGTCTGACCTCCCCACAGTGTTGCTTTTTTGCAACCCCTTCATTCGAATGCTGTTTGTAGATAGCTTCATAGTGTTTGAGATGAACAGAAGTGTTGGTAAAAATATAGAAACACTTCCAAAAGCAATCCATGCTAGTTTTGGAGGTTTGTTACGAGATCATGGAAATGCTGCAGAAGACAGAAGTGTATGCTAGAGCAATGCAATGTAAGATCTTGAAATCAACAGGTTTTGAACTTCCCCGTGCTGAGTTGTTTCCCCAGTTCTGCGACATATTGCTTACCAAGGCACTTGTTGCTCTCAAACATGCCAAGTATCTGGTCACACTTCTCCTTCTGGTTGCCACTGCTTTCACAGGTACACCACAGGGAGACCTCCACGCTGGAGTTACTGATGTAGTTGGGTGTCATAGGCGTGCCTGTCCCAAGCCCCCCAGAAATGGGAATCAGGATTTACTTCATCAAATGAAAGAATCATAATGAGTCCCCTTATCCTCAAGGCAATGCTGTCTTGGAGGCAAAAGCCTTCCATTACTCAGAAGTCAGAAGGTGACCCGCATCTGGTGAACATACATGCAGTCTGCTGCTCTGTGAGAAAGGGTGGAAATTGCTACTCCTGACTCAGTCAATCTGATGATGAAGCACACTGATAACCGAACTTTGTGCAAACATTAGATTGAAGGATGTGAAGCATCTGCAGATTCAACGGCAGTACTGGCACTCTCATGTAGCTGGCAGCACTCCGTGGCCAAATGCTTTTTTTGCCAAACAAGTGCTGCATACCTGTAGTGTGCCATTCAGAGCACTGAGCTTATTTGGCATAAAAACAGCAAAGACATCTGGAAAACCAGAAGATATAGTCTAGAATTACAGTTTCTGAGATACTACTGCATTTTGTAGCTCCTTTGAGCCACTCTGAAAAAGTAAAAGCAACTTGGCAGTAAATACCTGTAACTAAAGACAACCTTCCATTCAACAGCTGGTAGTGCCTTGTGTTACTGTTGTTCTGACTGGCTCTGAGAAGACAGTGTGTACACAGTGTTAAACCAGCATGAGTCTAAACATCAAGCAACAAGGGAATGTTAGCTTTAACAACGATCTTACAACTGGATTCTGCTGTGACTGTGATGCAGCTCCAGCAGCAGGAATAACTTAATCCATACAAGCTGACAGAGACTCTGCAGATGGTATTTAGAGCACTTTGCATCAGCTGGTGATGCAAACAGGAATGCAAGAATCCCAGGCAAGTGCTGCTCCTTTGCCAGCAGAGAATGGGACAAAGCAGAGTGATAAATGCCACGAAGGAGCTCTCTTTGTGCTGCATTTACCTCAGAAACAAGTGGAAGCACTAGCATCCATTAGGCTAAGGCATGTTCATTGGCATGCTGAGCACTATCACCCGCAGCAAAGCAAGACAGACCCTCTCAGCATAACAATGTGGCCACAATTTCTTGCCTGAAGGTAACCCTTTATGTTCCTGTGGGCATCACTTACCAATCATCCCCATGTAAGCCTGCAGGCATGCAGCATGGTTATGCTGAGAGCAACCATCTGGGGACATATCTGCAGGTTGGCAGTTTTGTTGGAAATCAGCCAGTCGGGATCTGTAGGAATGAAAATGAGACTATCAGTGTCTATGTCTCTCCTGGTGGCTGGTGCCTGCTGCTGCCAGACCTACTTGCAGATATGGTCTTCCAAGCAGGAGTCCAGAAGCCAAAGGCAATTGGGTTTGGTGCTATACTGAAAGGAACAATCAGGAACAATAGTTTTCCGGCGTCGTTCTCCACAGAGTTCATCCTGACATGGACAGAATAGGATCCTTCTAGTGAAATCCTCAGGGACTTTCTCAAAGAAATTTCTTAGCCCTCGATGGCATTTGCGACGGTCACACATGTCCTCACTTCCTGCCCCTCTGGTGCAGATTGAGGCATAGTCTGTGCGCAGCCGAACACACTTCTTGCTCAGATTGCAGACATGAGTTGCTTTCAGGCATGGGTTTGTTGCATCTCCTGCTAACTGAGAGCCTATGAAGCAAAAATAAATCTGTAAACGAAGCAAATCTCCAGAAGAAATTTAATATAGAAATAGGTGTAACCCTTATTTGATGGACAAATTGGGAACATCCAAATGAACAAAGTCCTGCTATGTGCATTACAGTGATGCTAGTTACAAAATCACATATTTTATTGGTTCATGTTAGGATGTTTTTTTGAGAGAATACGTCATTGTGAGTTATTCCCTCTTTCATGGGTCTAGGTCTGTAATTGTATTTACATTTAAGTGCAACTACAGGCAGGTATCCAGAGCAGGCATGCATCTGATTAAAAGGACAATCACCTCAAATCGTTATTATTAATGATTTTTAGCCCCTGAAGAGATAAGAATGGTAAAGAATTGTATCATGTAGCTGTTACAAAGTATTACCTGATACCAGAGCTGCCAGTTCATTATAATCTGTTTTCCAGTGCTCTTCAATTGCTGGATTCTCATAGGGAGAGGTTTCCAAATTGAAATAACCTGGGCAAGACACAAGGTGTTTTATGCAATGAGAGATGCACCAGCTTTTTTTTTTTTTTTTTTTTTTTTTTTGGTTTTTTTCCTTATTCGCATTTCTTCAGGCTGGAGTTCAGAGGTGCTCTGTTCTGTTGAAAGCCAAATGCCAAGAATGGTTCTGCTGGAGATGCAAAGGTGTTATTGTGTAGCAACAGCATTACATTTTGTCATTAGATTTCCTCTGGTTGGAATTTGGCCTATGTCGAAATTAGCTTTTTGTCAGCCTCAGTGCTAAGGAGTTGTTCAGGACAGGTAGTTCCTGGTGGCAGGCCATTAGAAGCATCCCAGTAAAGCTGGAGAGAAGCAAAATGCTGCTCATTTGCCATTACAGTACGTGATAAACTCATATCCATTTTCAGTGACAGATGTAAGCATTTTGAAGTGATTTTCATAGAACTACAGTTAAGTAATTGTCTCAAAATTGCTACCTTTGTTTGTCAGACTCCCTGGTGTATTTGAGGGGCAAGTCTCAAACCAGGTTGGTTTTCCATGCATATCATACAGAGCAGTAATGACCAGGAGACCAAAGGGGTACCTTCAGTATTGGGAAGCGGCCTTCCACCAGTGCTTTCAGGTGGGAGGGGCAGTATTGAGCCTTACTAGTACCTTCTAAATTTATATTATTTTATCTCACCATCTGTCATGCTGGAGTGAACGGTCCAGAAAACGCGCAGGCAATGCTCCTGTCTCTTCATGCGCCGATGGCATTTGCAGTGCAGTAAAGAGCTGTTCCCGAGGTATAGCTCTGCATTCAGACATCTGACCCTGCTATCATGATCTAGCGCGACGAAGCGTGTCTTAGCAAGGTCACAGTTTTCCAGAGTCCTGTAGGTGGCATTGCAGATGGAGTCTAAGAGGCACAGCTGTTCTGCTACTATGCAATCACTCCGTGGTAGAGCCAGGAAGTCTCCTGGTAAAGAAGGGAAAAGATTGTTAGGATTTCAGTCATGATAAATGCCACACAAGCACCTTGTCATCGTTTTGTAGGCATCCTCAGTAAGAACTGAAGGGGCAGAACTGGTTGGGGTCCTTCATATTGGAGCAGTACGGAGCAAGAGCTCTCTCCATTTAGAAACAAAAGAATGACTATTAGTGTGTGAAAGAGAGAACAAAAGATTAATGAAAAATCTCCAACATGATTTTGTTTGATTACATCCCCCTCCCTTTTCTTTAAAACCACCTTTAACTCTTTCAGCTTGGCTGGGATCAGAGGTGGCTTAGAGCAGTAAGTCCCTAAGGAAACTTTGGCTTTGCTGAGGCCTTCTTTGAAGAAGATCTCCTGTCTGGGTAATAAGAAGCTTAGTGCAATAAGCAGTACTAACACCACACTGTGGTGTAAGTCAGTGCTGCTGCTGTTGCTAAGTACACAGGTCACTCTGAAAGTAATGACTCCTATTTATTTCTGCTGCAGCTACAACAGATACAAAGAGCACAATAACACTATTTGATAGAGCAAATTCTCAGCTACAAAACACTATTTTCAACACAGTCATCACCACTAGCTGTGCATTTTCATCAGTGATGAACAAGAGCCTATTTGTTGTGCTCATAAAAGTCTGCATCAGGGAAGGTGCCCCACTATCACCACTGCTGAAATGCACCACTCACTCCTTACTGTGCTGACATTCAGCAAGCATCAGTTAAAGTCAATGGGTGCAATGTTTTCCACATGGGGGAATTTAATTCCACACCTTTGCTTCATATATGCTTCCATGTCAGAGACCACTTGGTCAGACTGCCCCTCTACTGCCATCTGTCACATGGCAACAAAATGTAATGCACCGTTGGTGGGAAGGTTCATCCAGTGCTGCCATACTGCCAACATCTGCCTCTGACATCGTGGGCCAACATCATCAAATAGGAGGCATGACTTTTGGAGCAACCCTCATATATACCGGTCATTAAGAGCTGCACTGAGAAAGCCATTTGCAGAGTGTAAAAGCAAATAATTTGTTAAGTTTGGAAACTTAATAACAACTATACTTTTTTTTTTTGCATAATAGAATATTATTCATATTAAACACAATTCAATATGTAATCTTCCTTCATTTCTGTAGTATACGGATCTGTGTTTACACTACGAGCACAATGCGTCACAGAACGGTTTGGGCTGGAAGAGACATTAAAGATCATCTGGGTCCAACTTCTATGCCGCAGGCTGAGACACCTTCCACTAGACCAGGTTGTTCAAAGCTCCACCTGACTTGGCCCTGTAAAGACTTGGAATAAGAACTGCTAACAGAATTTATATGTAGGCTAGTAGTACATTTACTCCTTTCAGGACAAAACGGCACTCAACCTAGCATCTACCTTCAGTGCTTTTTGGATGCCTGATCTCATCTGTCATTCTCTTGTTCAGCATGTGCTGTAGTACTGTTTCTGTCTGTCTTCACTGAGGACTAAAATAAAAAATCTCGGTGCAGCTTTTATTATCTGGTATACTATCTTCACTGCCTGATTTGTTTTCTCACTTCCTTCACTTCTGCTGGCTTTATCCGTTTATTTGCCATCTAATTCCACACTAGTCTGATTCTCAAACTTCCTACTCTGCCTTCAGCCCAGTAATGCTGCCTTACATGTCTCCATCCCATTCACTTATATTTCTTGGCTTTCCCAACAACTTCTTTGTTGTTCATTTGGCTGTTATGTAAAGACAATGAGTTGGTAAGACAAATCTCTCACCAGAAATGCTTTGTACCAGCACAGTTGGTTTTGCTTAGACATTCCATCTTGGAACATTAATGAACACACGGGGTGTGATTACATTCTGTAAGGCTGCAAACAGTGCAAAGTTCCAGTAGCAATTTTCCAACTTAAATGATTCTACGATTCTGCTACCTCCAGTAGGTTGTGGAATTCTAAGCTGAGCAAACTGACATACCTCACAAGGCCAGAGCAGAGTGCCACTGCCCTCAGTGGCGCAGCAGCTGTTGTAGTAAGTTCATGAAAGGACAGGACACACTGCTAGCCTTAACGAGCGCTGCTCAAAATTCACCATAGCTTGAAATGACATTTTCAAAACTTTACAACGATATCATAATTGACAGGGTAGGGCAGAGCTAAGTGCGTAGTGGATGGACTGTGTTTCTACCACAGGCCTGTACCAGATGCTTTGGGTGAAGCTTCTGGAAGCATCAAAGCAGAAAAAGTTAGAGCAGCCCTCCTTAACTAACAGAATTTAATAGCTATGCAGCCTCAAGCCCTAGCGCATAAAGTTTCACTGAAAAAAAAGAGTTGTCTTAGTACTTATAATACCAGATAAACAGGTAAAATATCTGGTACTGTACTAGAAAGCTCTCTGATCTAGGTTGCAGAAAGCACTGAATGTGCATGTGTATCAGAGCCCCTTTAGCTAAATGAAAAACAAAGTTATAATAATCACTTCACAAACAATGATTATTTACACCTTAAAAAAATAAAGTGACAGTTAATATAATGCCCATTTATTCTCACTTTCGAATCCATGCCCTGTCATATACCTATGAAGTTACAATTAACGTTATCTTAGTATCCCTTGTCATCCACACTATGTAAGAGAGGACAATTGCAGAAGGGAAACCTTTTATTTATTAAGAATAGATTTAAAACAAGCACCAGAATTTGGACAATGGAAAATTGTGGGAAATGTGTTGTAGTCATGTGACTGCAAATGCTACTGAGGTCTCAGTGCAACAGCTCATCTTTATAGGAGTCGTGATATTGAGCAGTTGCATTTTTTTTTTTTAAATGTCAAGCACTGACATTTCATAGGTATGGTCGAGTGCTTCAGAGCACTTTTGAAACTTCTGTATTTTTTTTGCCACTGCAACCAAGAAGACTGCACGAGAGATGAATGCGAAAGGGGAATCATTTCTCCCCTCCAGATCTTGTGGCTTGACAATACCGGAGCACAACATAAGACAAACAGTTGCATCTTTGCAGGAGTTTCCTGGATTGGTCTTTGCAAACCGAGCCTCACCAGAATATCAGCCTGAAGCGATTCAGAGAGGGAGTGCATGGAAGATGGGTTAAAAAGAAACAAACAACAGCTTTCGACTAAGATATTTCAGGTCCCGCGTCTCCTCCAAGAGCTAGAAGGGATGCTGTCTTTATGCCAGAAAGGAATGCTGTCTTTACGCCGCGCTGAGGGATCAGCTCCTGATATCGGTCCCTCCCTGCCGCGAGCGAGAGGAGCAAACCGCCCTCCTTTACCTCCGCGAGCTTTGCTACGAGGAAATTCAATTCCCTCCCGCAGAGCATCCAGCCAGCAATTCGCAGCGCAGGTCAAAGCAGCAGCGCGCCTTTCCCTCTTTGAAATACAGTTCCTTCGCAGCGGACGGGAGCACCGAGTCCGGGACGCACCCCGAGCTCCGCACAACCCAACCTCTCGGGGCACCGAGGGGTGCCGAAACGTCGCCCCGCGCGCCGGGCGCCAGCAGCTGTTCGGGACGGGACGGAACGGGACGGCCGCCCGCAGCTTCTCACCGCCCGCCGGAAGCGGGACGGGCACGCGCCGCCGCGAGGCTCTTCCCCCCCGAGCCCTCCCGCCCGCCGCCCCGTGCTGTTCGTTACCGGCTCGGGAGAGGAGCAGCCCCAGGAGCAGGGCCAGCCACATGCTGCAGCTCGACGCCGGCGGCCGCTCGCTCCGGGCGCTGGAGCCGCCGCTCACATCCCGAACGCTGCCCGTCGGCGTGTGAGCGGCCGCCGCCCCGTCGAGGTGCAAACGGCGAGCACCGCCCCGCGGCACGGCCCGCCTCCGCAGCCGGCGGGGTG
>JAOWBP010004313.1:14105182-14132893 GCA_028571105.1 Tragopan temminckii
AGCGGCCCCGCACCAGCGGCGGGGCGAGGAAACGGGGACCCGCGAGGGCGCGGGCCGCCCCAGCGGAGAGGGCCCCGCAGGGCGGAGCCGCGACGCGCCGCTCCCCGCAGGCGAAAGGAGCGCCTTTCCGCGGGACGGCCCCCGGCTGGACGCCCTTCCGAGGAGCGAGCAGGCCGCAGAGCCGGCCCGGAGGGCGCGGGCCTTTACGGTAAGGCGTCCTTTAACGGATGCAGTAGGAACTAGCCCTAGATCCGAATAAACTGCAGGGCTTCTTATGTGTAAGCCAACCGCAATGAGAGCCATGAGAGCCACAGAAGACCCTGCTCTTGGGTTCTCCAGAAGCGTCCTCATCTCTGTTCTTCCAAACACCCAGAGATGTGGTGTGCCGGCCCATAAACACGTCCTCCGTTCTGTCTTCCTTGTACTGCTTTACAGAGGAGATAAACACAACTGCTGAACCTCCTCAGGTAAGGAGTTTGTTCTGCAAAAGCAAACTCTTCTGTTTATGGAAAAACTGAAGACAAACGCATTTTGTTTTTTGTTGTTACCCGGTGTTGGTTTTTGCTAAGCACTGCAACACAGAGGAAACGAACCATTTCAAGAAACAGAGATAGGTGAGTTTTGGAATTGTACTCTTCTATGCTACTGTAGGTTTATTCTGTGGTAACTCAGATACTCCATCCACGTATTTGGTCCACACTGACAGCTTAATGGCAGCAGTGCTTACTATTCCAGGTCAGTCTTTTGACCAATAAAACTTCCTGACACTAGAGTACAACATAGTTACCCAGTCACTGACTCCCCATACATTAAGAGCTGTTTGTAGTTAGGATTCACAAGCTGGCAAAGGAGAGTTGAATTTTCTGAGACACTGACCACTAAGAATAATACAGAGACAACATGAAAAAGTGTTATAATTCACATATAACCAAGGCACAGAATTTAAGATCTGTCTAAGATGTGCAGGAAGGGCCTCTCCTACACTGGCTGTGGAGAGCAGCCCCTGGGAGCACTCCAAGCTGGCACCTTCTCCCAGGGTCTGAAGCTGAACCAGGCTCACCTGCGGGCACTACAAGGCAGCCCCTATGCAGACCCCCACCTGCCAGCTCCCAGACAGGGTGAACAAGGCCCTGCACCCTGGCATGCACCAGCCCAGGTGGGCAGCTAGCAGCACCACAACCAAGCCCAGCATGGGACAGGCTGCTGTAACTGCCACATGGCTGTATCTACCGCCACTGTCATCTGCTATAGCACCCATGAAAACTACATTATAAAGGAGTCCAAGGACAGTAGCTTAATCATTTTATTTTTTTGAAATTGTGCTATCCCACTGGCTGTCTTTCTACCCAGTCAAAATATCTGCTGTTTTACCTGTGGTTCTGACAAACAGCTGTCCTTTGTGGCTGTCTGAAATTCCTTACACTTTTCAGTCCTTTTCCATAGGCATGGAAACTATATTTGTGTGTCTCATACTGCTTCATCATCTCTGTAATTCAAGACAGGCAAAAATTCTTAAGCAGCCAGGCAGATAGAAGGTTACCCAGAGAAGTTCAGAGAAAGACCAGAGGCACACAAACTCATGAAGTCAGTCTCTTCCCATGACCTATTAGCAGACCCATGTATTGGAACGTCTGCTCTCTTGACCGTAATAACTTGGTGAAAAGTAGAGCATGTTCTCACATATAAGAGTAGGCACTTTCAAGTAGGTTGCACTTTTGCCTGTTTGGGCACACCTGTCTTCAGCTGTGGGCTCCAGTCACTCTTTACCCTACTTCCTTACCTGTGAAGGCAACACTGAACATAAAAATTTCACAGGAAAATACGAGGTGGTTGCAAGTCCCATCCACAACGTCACATTCAGTGCACAGGTCAGAGGTACCAGCATTGCTCATGGTGTAACAGAAGATAGATTGAGCGGGGAGACACGACGCGTGGGAGTGCTATTGGCTGACAACGATGCCGGGAGGAAAAAGGGAGTAGCAATCTCTGTGGAGGAGGCCTCTCCTTGGTTGCGAAGCTGTAAGATCTGCCGCAGCAGTGCCTTTCCTTCTTCTCTCGTCTGAAAACAATTTGTAAAAAACAAAAACCGCACACTGATGGATGAGCGGTTTCTGCGTCAAATTCAATATACAATCCGTCTAAATTTTAGTAATTTGTCACTCTGTAAGGCCATCATTCTGGAATATATTTAAAAATGCCCTCAGATCTTCTGTTTTCTACTATTTAATCAAGAACATTAAGGTATGTCAGACTTTTTAATAATGATAATCCTCCCTCTTCTCACCTTATTTGCATATTACTTGGGTATTTCAGACACTGGTACCATCAACCATTGCAGCCATCTAAATATTCCATTTAAAAGTAGATTGGAGAAGCTTCAAATAAGCTAAACTCAAGTTCTTTTGAGTTCCAGACAACTCGGTTAAGAACAGGGCACACACCCTGCAGCAGCCTTAGCTGATGGCTATCACTAGGTTGGAATTTTAAAGAGTCCAGAATTTCCCACTTACAGGCTGCAGAAAATCTCAGAATATTTAGTCACTTACAAAAACTCAAGTGCTCTTATATCCTCCTCACTGTCTGCATGTACAAGACGCACAACAAGAAGCCACGTGAGTATCACTACTGTAGCATAGGGCATTCTAAACTTTTTACCACCTCCCTACTAAGATTTTCAGCAGTCTTAAGGCTGCCATCTGCAGCCTCAAATTCTTTTATTTAGAGAACACCAAAGTAATGAGACTTGATCCAGTTTTACTTATCTATGCCATATTCCCTGAATTGTTCTTCTACGCAACAGATAGCTCTCATTCATTCAGTGAAAGATTGGTCTACTCATAGGGTAGCCAAGATTAAAGTCAGTTATTCCCCAAGTAAGACCCCAGGAATCATGCAACTACTCACATCATTGAATGAGCAGCATTTCTGAGCACAAGCTGAGGCTTCATCCCAGAGCTTACACTTGAAGTAGTACTGGGCAAGGTAACGGAAGGCAGTGCTAACCTCCAGATGCTCCACTATCTCCTACAGTGAAGAGGGTAAAAACAGTCAGTGTTTTCCAAGGTAGTTCTAGACCGTGTTTACTTTTTCTTTGCTTCCCAAGATATAGTCTTACCCCACAGGAATAGATATCCTGGATGTATTTGATATAGCACTGAGCAGCCTGTTCAGATTCATTCAGCTGTTCGTGCAGCCTAGGAAAATACATAATTAAATGATATGAAATGGCCACTGGAACAAGATCACCTTGTCAGACTTTACTGGTCTATGAGAACCTGTAAGAAGTCTGACCTTAAGTAGAGCCATTTTTTTTTCCTTAAGAATTTGCAAAACATACATTATGTACTGTCCCTCATAGAAAGAAATGATCCAGCCTGAGAACAACTACATTATCAGGAAGGAACTCAGTCAAAGTGTCACCTGCTAGAAGCAGTGCAGATACAATTAAAGCAGGAATCTTTGCCTGTTCCATTACAGTCAAAGCCTGTAACAGAGTTTTTCCATCCTACTCTAATTGGCCATCTCTTCCAGAGTTCTTTCTTTCTCTGTGTACCAAAAAAATCTTTATACACCAGTTTAATCTTTTACCTGCCCATTTCCTTCCCCTTCACTTTTTCCCCCCTTTATACTATATTTTTTTCCCAACCAAAAGTTGGTGTTAACATCACTGTTCACATTTATTTCACATTAGATCGTATGTTAAATGTCACATTCGTAAATCAGGGGAAAAAAATGGCGGAAGGAAAAGGAGATGGGGATGAAATAATCAATCTGTGATTTTATACAGCATTAGCACCATGGATTGGTTTAAATTTCACTCTAACACTGACAGCACTGAAATCATCCCATGATTTGTAAGTCCCTTGTAATGCATCCCAGTTTCCTCTCTACTTGCCCTGACAGAAACTTAAAGCTAAAGCTGGATAACAGAGTTTGTAGTCTCTGCAGACCTTCTAAAGGTAACATTTATCACACAATCTCCAGAAGCAATACTATCTACCAGCAGCTGCACTTGTTTTCCATCTACCATCTTATCACTAGGTATCAAAGTGCTTTTGTTGCATTTAACACAATATCAGCAATTCAGTGCTAATACATACTCACTTTGCTAGTTTCACCAATGCCATTTTCTCCACATCTCCCACAGCATAAGCCCTCCAATAGCACTATCAAGGAAGAAGAGTTAGTCAAGCACACAAGAAAAATGATTCCAGATCATGATTCAAGCAAGCAAGACAGAAACAGAAAACTACATGGCTTTAAAGCAAAAGGTCATGTTAAACTGCACACAATTCTCTCAGCTACTCTATTTATACAATTTCCCATTTTAACGGCAACAAACAGTTTCAGTACGCTTCTAACATGCTATATACATTTCCAGTAGCACAAGCCACACTGTTTAACTGCAACTCCACCTAGTGTCTACATGTCAGCCCTCACTTACCTTTTTAGCTTCCACCAACTGATTCAGTTTCTCATAGCATTCTCCTAGAGCAACCAGCATACGAGAATCATTGGGTCTGTAAAAAAAAAAATTCCTAAATGTAGTTTAATGGACAGCCAGCTGATATTGCAGGGGGGAGACAAGAGGGGAAGGAAACCCGCATCTGGCAGTGTCCATCATCTTCTCTTACATAAAATTTCACTTATACACCTTAGGCATTGGAATAGGCTTCCCAAGCGAAATGCTCACACCACCAAGCCTGACAGAATTCAAAAAGCATTTGAACAATTCTCTCAGACATACAGTTTAATATGTTAACAGCTAATTAGCATAACTAAGAGTTTGGAATAGTAACACTGCAAACCAAATGGTGCTGGTACTCTTCTTCCTACCCCAGTTTAGTTCCTGTATGCAAATTCCTTAACAAGCAGATATCAGGTGGTAAGAGAGCCTACCAGGGGAATCGCCCTGCTAGACTAGCTGTTTACAAAGAACAACCTATGGAAGATGTGGTGATCAGAAGCTGTCATGGGCACAGCAAATGCAAAATGATAGAGTTCTCTATCCTTGGTGAAATCAGGAGAGGGCTTGGATTAAATGATGCTAGCAGTCTCCTTCAATTTTAGTGATTTTATGAGTGAATGCCAACTGACATGGCTACGTTTCCCACTCTACCTGAGCTGGTGGGCCCGTCGGTAATAATAGAGACAGTAAAACGGCATTTTAAGGATTTCATAGGTTTGCCCCAAACCATACCAGGCTCTGTAATCCCTTTTGTTCACCTCTATTGCATGTCTGCCAAAGAGAAAGAGACAACATAATCAGAAAGCAGTTAGGATCAGAGTTGGGCAAAAGACTAAGTACCATTTTTTTTTCCTTAATTCACCCCAAATGTATGCAAATACTATTGTGTGCAGCATGAGTGATACCTGTAAGCCTGGATAGCTGCAGATGTGTTCTTCATTTCCATGTATTCATGTCCCATAAGCGTCCAGGCTCCCAGATAACGAGGATTCAGTTTCAAGGCTCTCTGGAAATACAGCGCTGCTTTTTCATGCTGGCTACGTAAGCTATAATAATTTCCTAAAGCAAAAAGTCACAATATTTAAATAAATAGAAAACAATTGCAGAGGAAAAAAAAAAAAAGCAAAACAGATGGAATAGGTATAACCTAAGTTAGGAGGTACGTAATGCTATAATGTGATGGAAAGTTCAGCAATAATAGCAGAGTGACAAAGTCCTAGGCTGCAGCAAACAAGGATAAACCCAAATGCAGCAGCCATGGACACAAAAATGAATAAAATTTGCTTACCTTTAGAAGGAATACCCTCACCTCCACTGCCAACCCTTAAATGAGGTCTGGGAAGGGGTGGATCCTGACTCCACCCCTCCTGGTCACTCAGGTACACTGCATGCACCTGACCTCCCCTGGGTTGGCCCTGCCTTCCCACCAGGTACTCAATAACTGCTTCAAGCTCTGACTTAGCATTTCTGCTACAGAGGTAGTAATAATATGAGCAAGATATATTACAAGCAGATCTGCTTGAAACCTCAAGAGTCCTAGTAGTATCTTCTCCAGTGTTCTCACCAACTCCTTTTCCAGTTGCACCTATCAGCTAAGATCCCATCATCTGCTTAGAAACTCACAGTCTGATCTAAAAAAAATTATTTCCCAGACTTGACACACAACTGTTTCTGGTGGAGTTTGAGGACTAAAGGGAGTTATCAACTGCATGGGGCTTCATAACGTTTTCTTAATGACTTTCAGCTCTAACAGTATTACAGCAGCTCTTTCAAAGAGGAATGTGGCCTACTTTTTAGGCTGCCTGAAATCACGTTCACCAAATGTTTCTGCCGGCTCTGCCGGCTCATCATTTTCACAGCTACTACTAAAATTGCTTCCCACAGCCTGGAGACAGCACAATAAGAACACATAAAAGGGTTGGCTCTCACCAATTACACAGCAGGTCTCAACACGATACTTGTCTATCTCACAGAGATTGTGAGCCAGGTAGCTCAGCTCGGGCTTCATGCTCTAGTGAAACAGTGAAGTGAAGGTGATGAGTAAAGGATCATATTACAGTTTCAGACAAAGAAGACCTAGGCAGTGGACAGTGCACACGTTTCTGCTTCACAACTCCACGAAACAGATGCAAACAGAGGAATTAGGTAACAGCAATTGCTTTGCCAGTGTTTAATTTACCTCTGACAAAAGTATCATCATGGACAAACAGAAAGGGTGCTTACCCTGACATACAGCAAGTTGGAGAAAGTGTCCATATTTTCTATTCTATAAGGATCTTGTTTCCTTAGCTCATTAAAAATAGATAAAGCTTTGTCAATATCTGAAAAAAGAAGAGAAGATGTGAGAACAAGAACAACAAATGCTAAGTTTGCATTAAAAGGCTTATTCCTATTAGTAAATACCACTGACCTCGTATATTGTGGTAGGCAACTGCAATCTGAGAGATGATATATGTGCTTTTAGAAAATCCTGCATCAATGAGGCTCTGATACTTCTGCAGAGCCTCCTCTATCAGCTGGAGCTCTGTATAAATGTGTGCAAGAAAGAACTCTTTCATCCATGTATCTGGCAAGGACAGGAACTTCAACTAGCAAGAACCAAAGAAGAGGAGGAAGAGATGACAATCAGTAGTATTCTAAGAGCCACCTGTGGCAAAGAATCCATTATCTTCCCTCCCATGAGCTAGTAGACAGTCTTGAGGTAGAAGACTTTCCTGTAAGCGCATTCTTAGGCCATAACACCAGCTATGAAAGAACAGTATTAGGACCAAAAATTAATATTGAGTTCTTCCACAGTGGAGGCTAAAAAATGTCTAAAAATTAAGAACACTGGAAAATGAAAGGAGCGTTATGATGCGTATTCTAAAAAGTGTTACAGTATGAACTACATAATTCCATTTAGTCACTCCCAATCTACTCTAGTGACTTGAAATCAAAAACTGATGATTTTTCATTTGATCAATTGGTGAAGAAATGATTGTTTTCAAAGATGATGGCACCAGGCTTCTGCTTCAGCTACTGGCTTAATTTCTACATTAAATTCAAGACTCCTTTAAAACACTATTTTCTTCCCATCACTATTAAATAGATGAGGTTTTCTGTCTTTTTTTTTTCCTTGTAATAAACTACATGAACAGAATAATCTAAATAATCTCACAAAAATGAATGTCCTGTTCTTCAAAGATCAGTAAGGTTCTCTTCTGCACCCTCTTTACTTTTCAAAAATATATCTATCAGCCAGAATTGACTGAAGAATTACAGGAGTGGTCTCATAAACCCCATGCATAAAGACAAAATTCATCTTTTACATGAAAGTTCAATTCTTTGATACAGTTCATCTCATAGAGACTTTGTATTTGACAAGGGAATATCTACATTAGTGTTTAAGTCTGAATCAGTTTTGTTCTTCTGAAGTGAATTCCTCAGTGATGATCCCCAGAAGCACATTTTATTTCACATCATGGAGCTGTATCAGAGTATCTTAGATTCTCTCAGGAAAAGACTAAGTTCAAGAGACACACTCCCATTACTAATAGGCATCTAAGCCACAAAACCCTATCAGAGGACATTCAAAGTAATCTCCCCAAATCACATACAGTATGAACATCAGGTCTTGTAAGTCAACTGTTTCCTATATAGATTCAAGCTTTCTATGCTTTACTTGGTAAGTAACAAAGTAACTGACTTATTAAAGGCTTATCTTGTTCAGTGGTGCTCGCTGCTCCCATAACATTGCAACTAGGTTGCATGATCGTAACTGACAGAAAAAGCACAAATTTCCAGTCATTCGAAAAAAACTGCAGTGATTCTACACATACACCCTCAATTCACAAAAAACTGCGTAGTAACTGCAGAACTAGAATGCTCCCCCTCACACCCCCCAAAAAAAAACACACAAACCACAAACACACACCAAAAACAAACAAACAAACAAAAAACAAAAAAACACAACACAACCAACCTCAGGGTGAACTCATTCATGTCACAAGTGGCTTTAACAATATAATTTACAATCTTAGGCTGCCTTGTCTGAGAGTCTCACAGAATAAAGCAGTGGGCAACACTAATCTTCTGACAACTGAATCAGGTTAAACTCTGGAATTTGTTATAACCACTTGGCATCTCCCAAGTTTTACCATTTCTTTATCTGTAATCAAGTTGCAAAGTTCCAGCCAAGCTCCCCAGTGCAAAGGTAAGACATGAGTAGCTTCAACAAATACATCTATTGCTTCTTTAGACAGGTCCAGCTTTCGCAGCACAACACCATACCTGTAAAGCAAATTAATCAGTCATAAAACTGTACATCCACATAAATGTAGACAAATACGTTAAGAACACATGCAGACACTTACAGATAAAGGCCAAATCCATCCAGTTCCTGTGCTTTGTGCTTCTTACTGAGCTCAACTCTAAGCTCTCGTAAAGCTTCATTTTTCACCTGTCCTTTTTCCAGTGGTCCTGCATGTGAAGAAAGTCAAACACCTAGCTTTCATTCAGGAGTCTCAGTATGTTAACTGTGAGGTCTAGGGTATATTTAGAATCATCATCAACACGGTCAGAAAGCTTCCCAGTCTGTGACTATTTTTCTGTTATAAAAATAAAATCTCCTAGTCCAATGACTAGCACTTTAACAGAATAAGTAAGAAAAGAAATTCTGTAACCTGTATTAAGCCAATCAACTGAGAGAAAACGAAAGCAAATTATGTTACAGCCCACTGTTACTCAAACATCAATGGAAAAGCCGTAAAACCAAAATGATTTACATGAAGATGTGTTATTGGAAATTTCATTATATCGTCTCATATTCCTTGACAGTAGAGCCTTACCCAAACTATCCACTGTCTCATCATCCTTCTTCTTTTCCCCTGACTGTGGAGAACAGAGGAAAATCAAAATTATTTTACAACAGCATATAAAATGTATGCTACATTCTACATGCTGAAAGGAAGCAAAGCCAAGGAATTCAGTGCTTAAGGGCAACTTTTCCTTCTATCTTACCAGATATCTAGAGTACATATACAAGAAGTAAGCTTTCTGACTCTTGCAGCCCCGTAAGAAATATGCAGCTCTGTCATATTCCTTTAGATCAAAGTAAGATTTGGCTAATGTGTAGGCATCCAGATCACGAGCATCCTCCTGCAAGAACAAAGAAGAATTAAATACCTCAGAAATTCTGACATTATGTAGGAAAATCATCCACTTACAAGCATATCAATGAAACCACCTGGAAAGTTAAGAGAAAAAACAGCACAAAAACACAACAACAAAACAGGTTTTTTGTTCACATTGAGTTAAGTACCGTCAGAAAGCTCTCTCCACTCTTTCACACCATTGGTACTCATGTGAGAACAAGGATTCTGACTGGCTAGAAATATTTGAAATAAACAGTTAGGTTCCAAAAGATAAACTGTGGCAAGTTGCCAGAAGGCAAGAATTAGCTGTTCAAGCAAAATGATAACAAGTAAGAAAAGTACTCAGGAATTTCATATCCAACAATATTAACCTGCTCATTTAAACACAAACATTTCCTTGGTATCTATGCCTTGAACAATCTATTGGCAGAAAAGAACCTGGGGATTCTGGAGGACACCAAATTGTACATAAGCCAGCTACGTGTACACAAACCAACTTGCCACAAGGAAGGACAAAGGTATCCTGGGCTGAACTATGTAAAATACTGTCAGCAGGTCAAGGTAGGTGATCCTCTCGCCCCCACTCAGCACTGGCGAGGCCACATCTGAACTATTGTGTCCACTTCTGGGCTCATCAGTACAGAAATGACAGACATGCAGGAGAGAGTTCAGCGAAGGACCATGAAGATGAAATGACTGAAGCATTTCAAATATGAGAAAATTTGGAGAGTTGTGACTGGTTCAGCTTGTGGGAGGGAAGGTGCAGGGGGATCTCGTCAATGTACATAGATATCTGAAGGAAAGGTACAAAGAGGAATGAGCAGAGCCCTTCTAAGTGCTGCCCAGTGACAAGACGAGGCAACAGGTACAAACTGAAACAAAGGAGTCTCTGTAAACATCAGGGAGCACTCACACTCTGTGGGTGACAAAGCACTGGCACCAGGGCTTCTGGTGTCTCCCCCCTTGGAGAACCTCAAAGAACACCCAGACATGGTCCTGGGCAACCTGCTGTGAGTTGTCCTGCTGGAGTAGGGAGAGTTGTACTAGATGGATCTCAAACATTTTTGTGAAACACATTTATGACATGTTACACTGCAGTAACTTAAGGAGTATTACACCTACAAGTCCTACAGTATTTCTATGGAGGTGGTGATTAAGACACAACTCATTTTTCCTGTGTCCTAAGGAGCACAACTTTACTGACATAAAATAATTTAGACTGCAGTAACTTTTAAACCTTAGCTAAAAACCCTTAGCTAAGATGAACGCTGTGCGGTGTGATTTCAAGCGTAACTTACAGATTTCTCATTTAGGACACAGCAAAATGGGAAATTGAACGCTTTCATCTGGGAAGTACACTCAGGTCTGTCCACCTTCCAGGAAAAATATACAACAAAAAGGACCTTAACAGCACTACAAAGAGACCAGCACTGAGAAACGACTCCTGCACAGCGCTTGTCAAGAATATCGCTATCGCACTTCTCCGTAGCAGGTCTGGGGAGGACCGAAGAGAAGGCCGCGGCTCTGCCCACGGGAAGCTCCGCACAACCCCTCGCACGCCTCAGCCATCCCGCACCGACGAACGCAGCACGGGCTCACCCCGCCCCGCGCTGGCGCCCGCTAACGGCGCGGCAGGCGGCCAGGCCCCTCGCCCGGCGCTTACCTCCGTGAGCGCGGGCGGCGGCGGCAGCTCGCTCAGCGGCAGCGGCTCCAGGGCGAACGCCAGCTCGGAGGCCCTACGCGGAGAAACGGCCGTTAGCACGGGGCCCACCGGGGCGTACCCGCCCGCCCGCTCCGTGGCGCTCACCACTTCCCGCTGTGCTGCAGGCCGCGCTCACGGCTGCGCTCCGCCACGCTCAGCAGCTGCTTCTTGATCTCCCGCAGGTCCGAGAAGTCAGCGCTCCCCAGCCCCGCCGCCGCTCCCACGGCCGCCATCCCGCCAGCGCGCCCTACAGCCAATCACGGCTTCGCGAACTGAGTTCCCCTCCGCTCTGTAGACGCAGTCTTCTCATTGGACGAGCTCGATAAGTCTCGTTCCCAATCACAGAAGACGCGCTGAGGCTTTGATGCCTGATTGGTCAGCCGGCGCGGGGGCGCCATCCCACCGCCCTGCGGCCTGGCCGCGCGGTCCGGCGGGCGCGGAGGCGTGGTGTCTTCCTTTGGCGGGCCGCTGTCCCGGAGCACGGGAGAAACAGGAGACAACGGAGGCAGCCCTTCCAGAGAGCTCTGGGGAAGGGTCGGTGCATATAGAAGGCTTTTTGCGTGGTCTTCCCCAGCTTAGCAGCAACTGAAAGTCTCATTTATTGCTGACTCTTTCCAGCAACACCTTTGATACTGTTTCTCACAATGTCCTTCTGACAAAGATAAATATGTAGCACGGTCAGTGATCAGATGGCTGAGCCCAGAGGGCTTTGGCCCATCTGCATGACGGCCAGGTGCTAGTGGGACCTCACAGGGCTCCAAGTTGGCCCAGTTGTTGTCAGTGTTATTAAAATGATCCGGGAGCAGGACTCAAATGCACGCTGTGTAAGTTTGCAGGTGATACTGCATGAAGGGGAGATGCTGACTCCCTCCTGCCTAGAGAGGCCTTGCAGAGAGATCTTGATAAATAGGTCTGGGCAGTCACCAACCACGTTAAAAATCAACAGGATCAACTGCTGCACCCTGCACCAAAAATGGGGCAGGCCTGGCTCTGTGTACAGGATGGAGAACAGGAGGCCGAAGTGCAGCCCTTCATGAGGCTCAAGCGACAGCAAGTTGAAATTGAGATGGCAGCTCCTCCGGCAACCCAAAGGGCCATCTGTGATCCGGAGCGCCCCAGACCCAGCACTGCTAACTGGGCCATGGGACTGTCTTGCTCTGCTTGGTGTGACCTCACCTCAAGCATTGGGTGCACATTCACGTGCCACGATATCAGGAGGACGTAGAACTATTAAGTGCCCTATTAGAACACTATTAGCGCTCTCTAGATTTTAGCCAGATATATTGCAAGTTCAGTTGTAGCTTTGACTAAAAGTACTCTGCCAGCGCGCATACTTACACAAGATGTAAATAAAAATTCTTCATGAGTCCAATCAACCCACAAAATGCCTATGGCTTGTTTCTCGTTCCCCTTGCCCTGCCCCAAAACACAATTGAAAGAGACTCAGATTTTTTTCTGAATATAATTTATTTTTTGTTATCCTTACAGTCTCATGTTCTTCATATTTGGGGATGAGCTGTTAGAGTGAGTTGTTCTATATTCCAATAATTTGTATTTGATATTTACTTTATAATTGCACTGCTGTAAGTTAAGTTTCTAAAATGATTCAATGAGTGAATTTTAGCAAGGCCTATGAAATGATTTTATCAAAGTCGGTTTATCTTCCCTTCCCCCCTGCTGCGTGCTGTTTTCCTGGCTGGAGATGGTGAAAGTATTCTTAGTGTGCTCCATGAGATCTAAGTAAGAAATATGGAGCTTTCTGCAAAAAATGCACGAGGTGCTGCTACTGGTTTGGACACTTACTGAAATGCATGCAAAATATTCTTTGTGTCAGGTTCTGGATGTGTGCCACTTGGGCAGCTATGTTCTGGCTGCTTATATGATTGCACTTCTAGAAGAGCAGCAACTCTTATAGGTATGACATGCTGAGTTGTTTAAAGAGAAAACATGGATTTTTCTCATCCCTAACCCGGCAGATCTATGTAAACGCTGTTCCAGCAGCAGCCCTCCGAGTGCTGACGCTCGTGATTCCAACCGCTGAACAGAAGGTGGCGCTGCGAGCTCTTGAAGTGATATCCAAAGGCCAGAAGAGGGCTTGCGACGGCGAGGAGTAATTGGTAATTCGGTTTCTCAAGACTTGCCTCATGATGAGAACTCATAATTCTTTCTGTCATTCCGTTACGTAATAAATGTACCTTTTAAATGACACCCAAGGCTGGCTTTTAGAGCAGGAGAATAATTAAATACTCTGCATGAAACTGGTAATATCTGGAAGAGATACCGGCTGACTTAGCTGTGCTGGGTGCCGCTGGAGCTTATTTGCTGTGTCACTGTGCAGCTACCTGGCTGGGACTGGCTCTCGTCCCTCACAGAAACGTGGTAATAAAACCAATGAAAGTCAGTACCTATCCATTGTACCAATGTGTTGCATTAAAAAGATTCGATATTTCAAAGTTAAAAACTTCAAAAGCATAACCATCCCTCAGTAAAATCAAAAGCAAATGGTCTTTACAAATGATTAATTGCCTTACTAGGACAGGGAATTTCAGCTGTTGGCGGACGTTTCAACCACAGTTAGAAAATCTTGACTTCTTAATTACTTGAATTTAGTTTCTTTATTTTGCTTCTCTTAAGCTGTACTTTTGAATTTGTTTAGAAAATCAAGTATGATTAGAGGTTGTTTTATAATTTTACACTGAAAAACCTTCAAGTAATAAAAGCTTTTCTTTCACTGGTGCCTGTATTCTCTGTGCAACACAGCTACGCAGTTCCTGCCATTGCTTGTTACCATTTGCCAGAACATTGTTAAGACAGCAGCTTGGAAACCATGTGATCCTAAAATGAAAGGAAACCATTTATGCTTAATTTGCACCAAGATTGAAGATTAAATTCTCACAAACTATGAACAGTTTTCAAAAGACAGGAGATTGTCTAACAGGAGTGAGAAAGGTTACCAAGAAATCTGTATCAGCTCTGTGATGCAGTTGTTGAGGTCTTGAGCAGGAAACTTTTGTTCTTTGTGAGTACTCCTACCAAACTTTTCATCCCATGGAGACAGTCAGTTCTTTCCATTAGCGTTCTTGCATGCAGAAATGAGTTGAATTGAAACTGACTAATCAACTGAAATTTGATGGCAACTTCTTCAGAAGTACAAGCTTTATTATATACAAGGCCTTAGTAGGGCCTTCAGGAGGATCTGCTCCCTGTTCTTGCCAGGCACAGAGGTCAGACTGACTGACCTGCAGCTCTTTGGAGTTTTTTTTCCCCCTTCTTGAAAAGGGGGGGAAAGAAGTTATGTTTCTTATGTTTCCCGTTTTCCAATCAGTGAGAACTTCACCAAACTGCCATGACCTTTTAAATATGATGGCTAACAGCTTGGCAGCTTCATCCACCAGTTCCCTCAGAACTTGGAGATGGATCTCAGCAAGTCCCATGGACTTGTGCACCTTCAGGTTCTTTAGATGGTTTTGAGCATCATCTTCACTTAGAGTAGGTAGATCTATCTTCTCCAACTTCTTATCATTGCTTTCTCCAACTTGATGGTGTGGCTAGAGCCTTAATGGTGAAGACAGGCAAAGTAGTCATTGAGCACTTCAGCCTTCTTTGTATCACCCATGACAAGGGTTTACTTTTCTTCCAGAGAGGGCCCACATCCACCCTAACTTTCTTTTTATCACTGATTTACCTGTAGAATTTCTTCTTGTTCCCCTTGATGTTCCTAGCTAGATTTAATTTTGTCTGGGTTTTGCTTTCCTAACCTCACCCCTGGCTGCTCAGACAACTCCTTTGCTGTCATCCCAGTTAACTTGTTAACTTGTTCCTGCTCCCACTCCCTATAGAATTTCTTAATTTTTTTTTCTTTCTCTTTTTCTTTTTTTTTTTTTTTTGAGCCAAAGTCAGTCCAGGAGCTCATTGCTGATCCACAGAGGCCTCCTAGAATTTTCGCCTGCCTTTCTTTTTCTTGGGATGCGCTGCTTCTGGGCTTGGAAGAGATAGTCCCTGAGTATCAATCAGCTTTCTTGGGCCCATCTTGCCTCTAAGGCTTTCCTTCCGTATCACCCAGCCAAGCAGCTCCCTGAAAAGTTCAAAGTCTGCTCTCTTTGAGTGCAGAGCAGCAAGCTCGCTGCACATCTTTGACACCCTGAGGATTTCAAATTCCATCATTTTGTGGTCACTGTAGTCAAGGCTTTCCTTGGGCTTCACGTTACTCACCAGCTCCTCCTCCTTGGTGAGGACAAGGCCCAGCATAGCACCTTTTCTCAGGTGTTCCTGTACTACTCAGAAGAGGAAGTTATCATCAGCACATTCCAGGAACCTCTTTGATTTCTGGTGCACTGCTGAGATGTCCTTTCAACAGACACTGGTGTTGTTGAAGTCTCCCATGAGGACCACGTTTTGTGAATGCAAAGCTGCTCCTATCTGTTTACAAAGGGCCTCATCCACTTGGCCTTTCTAATCAGGTGACCTTTAGCAGACTTCTATGTGTCACTGTCAAAACAGTAGTTCAGTTCCAAAGTGATGTATAATCACACAGCTGTTAATATTCAGCCCTCTCGTTGGTAAAGTAAAAGAAACAATAGATTTATGATTGAAAAACTAACCTGCTTATTCTATTGGAGTATGAGAAGTGGGTGAAGAGCTCACATTAGAAATCAGACACTATGCAGGTGCAGAAGTAGGTCTGCTAACAAGGATGGCATCAATGAAAGCTTCTCTAATCTGTGCTAAAAAGTATCTGCCCTTGTTCTTAAGGGTGTTAATGCAACTTCAGTGTTGTAGCTTCATAGTTTTGGCGTACCAAAATTGTAAAAACGGTGAAAAAAGAAAATCGAGAACAAAATGGGGAATATTTGGAAAACAGAAGAGCGCGTATCATATAAGAATGAGAGGTTGCTTAATATATTACTAACAGATGGAGTTGCTGAACTGTGGGAGAATTACTTGTAAATAAGCAGGAAGAGAGAACTTGCATCCAGGAATCCTAGCATGATTTCTTTGAAAGATTTGTTATGTTATTTTTGTTTTTTATATTTTTTGAAATTTTTTATATATATATATATATATATACATACATACACACACACACACACACACTGTGCCAGTTTTTAAGATGGATGAGCAAGAGAGCTTCCTTGGCTGACAGTTATCTTGGCTGGCAGTAGACTCCAGACCCAGCATAAGATCCCTGCTTTAATCATGGGTCAGTTTGGTGGGTTTTTTTTTATTTGGAGGGGTGGGCAGGATCAGTTGTTTTCAAATTGTATTTTGTTCTTTGAGATCATAGGTTTAGTCAATGAAATTGTTTTTGAAGAGTCATACGCATACAATTCTGTAAGGGGGCTGATTTTCAGATTTTGTTCACCTTACACATTAAATTTAACCACCCTTCTTTAGGCACCTTCTGTGGTTAAACAAAAACTATTGCTCGTAGTTGTTTAATAGCTGTTGAAAGAGACTGGTTATTCAAGAGGACAGTTTAAAGTACATGTTTACCAAGTTCAACAGCCAAATGCAGTTCACCATTTGAATCAACAGTGTGTGATAAGCTGCTGGCGCATCAATTACCAGCAAGTACTCAGGCAATCAGTAAGGGTAGTCAGAGGACAGGATAACCAGAAAGGTATATGGCTCATTTGGTAAGCTGAGCTTATTGAAATGAAGTATAAAGCTGTATGCCTGAGCAAAAATGTGGTCCACATCTGTAAAATGGGGGGGGGAGGGGGTATTCTGGGAAGCATTGACAGTGGAAAGGATCTGGGAAGTGTGCATACAAATAAGAGAAAAATATTTTTCCCCAAAGGCTGCTCTTAGAACTAATATGTAGATAGCATCATCTTTGGTATGTTTAACCAGAAATAAAGAGCAAGGAAAACATTTTGCTTCTGTCCAAAATCCTAGCAGTTTGTCTCAAAGCCTGGGTCCTATTCAGATAACTTTAACTTTTAGTCCTCGCATTGTCTTTCCAGAGAATTATAACCTAATTTATATTGGGGAAAGTTTGGTCATCTCATCTAGGCCCTGAGCAGAGTAGGATCAACTGTACAGCAAGATCCAACTTAAAATTTATACCTTCACTTAACAAGGTGTGACTTTTTAATTCTAATTATGTGTTTTAGTTTTCCTCCAACAGAGTTGTTATTGGGATGGAGAAGTGCTGCACGGAGCCTCTCTAGCAAAAGCAGGTCTGTCATGGTGTAGAACAGAGTTAGTGATCATTAGTCTGTGCATAAAGATGAAACTTCAGACTATCTCCATGTGGTTCCTGTGTATAACAGTGCTAATACTTGCATTCTTGATGCAGTTGCTTGAGGTAGCACAGTGCAGGAGAGAAGTAGCAGAACCATTCTGGGAATGCGAAGTGGAAGACTGGGAGTGAGAAGAAGGTTGATAGAGCATCCAAACCAAGCAGCACTAAGGCCTGATTTAGTTAAGGTTACACATTTTACAATTAATACACTTTATGTTTAAGGTACTCTCACTATTAAGATGCTTTTTTCGTATTACTAGAACTCTAGAGACTTTCACATGTAACTACAGCAACCCTTCCGATTTGTCTTTTTGATCACTTCTCTGAAGCTGGAATACTTCCTGGTTACACGTGGAGTATGATGTAGTACAGTTAGAAGGTAAAACAGCAATAAAGAAATGTCTTCAGAATTACATATATCTTTAGAATAACATAATTGACCAGTGGTAGTTGGAACTGCTGCATAAAGGTGGTGCTAGAACAACAATGCCAGAAGAGGCAGTGGCAGCTAGAAACATACAGTAAGTTGTCTTTTTTGGAAGTCTAGAAATAGAAAAGAATCTTGTGACACAGAAAATACTGTGAGAGAATTGGACTGTAATACTATAATGTGATGAAAAGTACAGCAATAATAGTGGGTAGCAAAGTCTTTAGCTACAACAAATGAACACAAGCCCAAATGCAGCAGCTATAAACACAGAAACAAAGAAAAAACTGCTTACCATCAGAAGGTCTCTTGCAGACAGAGATCTCCAGCAGGATCCCTATGGCTTCACTCCTTCCAATCACTCAGGTACATTGCATACACCTGAGCTCCCCTGGATTGGCCCTGCCTTCCACCAGGTGCTCAATTACTATTTCAGGCCGTGACTTAGTACTTTTGCTACATGGACATATTGTTTTCTTCATTCCTTCATTTTCTTCATATTAAGCTGGGGGAATGTTTCAAAACCAAATAATGTGTTATGGTGCAGCTCAGTAAGCTTTAAATCTCATCAGTAATAATAATTTAATTGGTATTAAGCCAATAGCTGAAATAATTTCTTCTTTGATTCAAAGTAGGTGGCTTTTCTTCTGTCTATGCTTTCCTCTGTCTATTTTCCTGCTTTAATACTGAAAATTCCAGGAAATCAGTCTGTGACTCAAGCAATACAGTACTATGACATCAGAGTAGACTGTGTTGTCAGTAATTGTCTTCTTTTTCTTTCTCTTTCTTGGATCTGAATTGCTTTCTTGCAAGGTTAATTGAGATGAAGTGACATAAAGTGCTTCTGAGGACCCTGGAGCCCTTCAACAGAAGTATTTATTGTGCATGAATCACTTATTTGTGTCTGAGAAGTCTGTTTACTTATGCCATTTATTTTCTGTGTTGAAGAGACTTTATTTATTTGCAGTTTCTGGTGAGCTTGAATTTAGTATCAACTATGCCTGCATAACTAGCCCAAGGGCTCTGAAGAAATTCAGCATGTGCCATTTGCTCGCTATACTTTCCAATTAAGGCCCCTAGCATCACAATGAAACTGTAAAGAACTGTGCAGCGTTGCAGTGATTCTGTTGTTCACGAGCAATGACATTGTTGTTAAACTGCAGTTTCTGTCTTAATGGAGAATAGATTTGCCCTCTTTTCAAGATTTCAAGGCACCTATTTTAAGCAATCTTTAAAAATCATGGTTAGGCTGAATGCTAAGAACGAGGTTAGTTTGACTAGATTGTGTTTTGTGTGCAGCTAGGCATCTTGGAAGCCACCGAAGAGAAGAGAGACTAGAGACAATACATTCAGTGTTCATATCTTCATCTTGCAGGTGAGCAGTAGGACTCTGTGAATGATGAGAATGTAGTAGCCCACTTGCTACTGAGATACTGGAGCCGTGTTTCTACTGGTGCAGCCATCCAACAGAGCCCTATGCTGTTGCTGGAAAGGTTAGTCCTACACCTTCCATCCTAGTTTTGATGCTACTGATTGTTAATCTAGATGGTGACGAAGGAACTGCTTGAGCTGAAAATCCATTGATATTTTTCCATGATGTCAGTGGAATCAGCACAGGAGTGAGGGCAGTGAATGTGGGAAAGCAGACCCACTCCTTTTATTATTTGTGTAAATTTAAGTCGGAACACATAAAACCTACTGATATGCAGTGATTTTTCTCCCCTCCCCTTAGGAATTGAAAACATACTGGTTTAGATTGCTGCTAGTTTCCTCACACATCAAGGCTTTGCTACTGAGCAAGTCAGTGCGGGTTTCCAATGCCAGGAAACCTTAAAAATATATATATATATATATCCTTTCAGCAGATCCTTATTTGTATTTGGTCTGTTCAGGCATTTTTCCCCATTTTTCTTCATATTTGGTCAGTCCATTATCATGTTTTAAGGCAATAGCATTGTGTACAGATTGGAAGAGTAATTCTGGCCCTACAAAATAAATGAATGACTAGTACCCACATCTCCTCCTGACTGCAGAGGGAATTGTGATTGCTCAGCATATCGCAAAATTAGAATGCTTATTAGCATTTCCATTTTGCATCTCTGTTACTGAGTAAATATAATTAATAGAAAATATGTCATCCTTAACTTGGTCTTTTTAAATAAAACATAATATTTATCCAAGATTCCTTTGACCTGGAGCGTTTAATGTTTTCTGCATACTTCATTAAGGAAAAAGCAAGTATAAAACACTAAACCATCTCCCCAGTAAAAGAATGTGTACTCTTCTGCGTAACAGAAGAAGGTAATGAAGGCACAGTACAAATTAGAACAGTATATATTAGAAAATAAAATAAAAATGGACATGGGTAGTTGATAAAAAAAATATGATAGTTCCTAAGATACTAAAGGTGCTAGCACCCTGGGTACCTTGGTAGAAGTTGTTTTGGAAACTTATCTTTATCTGGTCTTGGCAACTATAGTCAGGTTGTGAGAGTTGATGAGCATCACCAGTTCTCAAAAGCAGGAATCTTAAATGCGAGCAAGATAGAATGAGAGGGCTCAACAAGGTCATTTTGTTGGTGTTGTGGGGATTTTTTTTTGTCGGTTTTCAATATCTAGAGTAAAAAAAAAAAAAAAGTTTGGCAGATAAGAAAATGGAGAATACTTGGGAAATTTTTGAGGTGGAACTTCAGGGCTCTGTGCAGGGAACACAAAATGAGAAAATGTGATGAGAAGAAACTTGAGTAAAACTTGATGCATTGGAAGCATTTTGGGATGACTAGAACAAACCATCATGATTTGTGAAAAAATTTTAGTTCAGAAAATGCCAAGTAACAGGTTTGATGAGCAAAGCAGGAATTATGCAAGAAATGGCTTTGTGTGATATTTGGTAGTCTGGAACTACTTTGTGTTAGATAAGTCTTTTTAGCCTGAAGCAGTAAAGCTGTTTGCTCATTCACATGGCTCAGATGCTAGATTGGAACACAGAATATGAGTTTGGGTACAGATGCTGTGCACCAGCTTGTTTGGATTTAGGTCAGTTAAACTGCCTTGTAGTTACAGAGAAACAAAATTCATAGAATCACATAATCACATAATGGTTGAGGTTGGAATCCTCATTTATAGCCTTATTTGTGCCAAGAGAATACTGCTGGCTTATGGCTCACCTTCATGTCCACCATGTCCTCCAAGTCCTCTTATGCAAAGTTGCTTTCCAGCTGACAGGGTGACTGTCAGCATGTACTGGTACATGCCTTAAGAATGTAGTATTCTTTCTATTTCATAGGCCCATCATTAGAATAAAATTTCAAAGTGTTTTTTAAGAGGGTAAGTTCTAATGTGCTGGTGATAAAATTAATTTTAATTAATTTTCCTGCATAGTTACAATTATTCCTCAAATTTTAGCAGTTCTTTTGAAACTTTATGATTTGTAAGCCTTGCTTGAATTATGAATTTCTGGGATGCTGAATATATTCAGGTAAACAGCAATTCTAAATTACAAAGCTAATTGCACTAGAATTCCTAGCTTTTTAACTGAGTTGTACTGATTCAGATGGAAGATAAAGTTGAGCACATGCAGACTTCTGCTATGTTGATGGATTGCTGCAAAAGAGGTTTCTATTGTCACTGGATCTGATAAAAACTGTAAAATTTATTTCCTTGATGTAAGAGTGTATCATATTAAACATCCTGAGGAAAACGAAGTTAAATATTACTAAACCATGTTCTGCACATAATTGACTTTGTTTTCTTTAATTGAGGGAATGATGCTGTTCTCAAACAGAATTTAGTACTTCAGAATTGTCTTGTGGTTGTCATATTACAATGGATTAGAAAGTCGAAGAAACCAGTGATTTCTACGATGTAATCTATTTCTGGTTAATTTTCTACAGTTCACCAGATATTAGTACTCCAAAACCTTCAGTTTAATTTGTGTTTTAACACCAGCGCTTATATGTTGTGTTAGTTCAAGTCACTGAAATATTTGGCTTCATGATTTCAGTAATACATGCTTGTAAACTATTTTCAGAGTTTTGTGACACTCGGTGATGAGTGGCATTCCTCAGGGATTAGTGTTGGGACCGGTGCTATTTAACATCTTTGTAGGTGACATGGACAGTGGGATCAAGTGCACCCGCAGCAAGTTTGCAGATTTGCAAGGTTGCAAGTTTGCACCAAGCTGAGTGGTGCAGCTGCCACTCCAGAGAGAAGGGATGCTATCCAGAGATAGGCTTGAGAGGTAAGCCCATGCCAATCTCATGAAGTTCAACAAGGCCAATTGCAGGGTCCTGCACCTGGGCCGGGGCAATCCCAAGCACAGATGCAGGTTGAGCAGAGATTGGCTTGAGAGCAGCCCTGAGGAGAAGGATTTGGGAGAGTTGGTTGATGAAAGATTGAACATGAGCTGGCAATGTGCGCTTGTAGCCCAGAAGGCCAATCATATCCTGGCTGCATCAAAAGAAGTGTGACCAGCAGGGCAGGGGAGGTCCCCTCTACTCTGCTCTCGTGAGACCCCACCTGGAGTACTGCGTCCAGTTCTGGAGCCCCCAGCACAGGGAGGACAAGGAGTTGTTGGAGCAGGTCCAGAGGAGGGCTATGATGATGATCAGAGGGCTGGAGCCGCTCCCCTATGAGGACAGGCTGAGAGAGCTGGGGCCTTTCAGCCTCGAGAAGAGAAGGCTGCAGGGAGACCTCACAGTGGTCTACCAGTACCTGAAGGGGCCTACAGGAAAGCTGGGGAGGGACTTTTTATAAGGGCAGGTAGTGACAGGACAAGGGGAAATGGTTTTAAACTGGACGAGGGTAGATTTAGACTAGATATTAGGAAGAAGTTCTTTCCTGTGACAGCACTGAGACGCTGGCACGGGTTGCCCAGCGAGGGGTGGATGTCCCCTATCTGAAAGCACTCCAGGCCAGGCTGGATGGGGCTGAGAGCAACCCGGGCTCTGGGAGGTATCCCTGCCTATAGCAGGGGTCTGGAACTAGGTGATCTTAAAGGTCCCTTCCAACCCACACCATTCTCTGATTCTATGAAAGCCTGCTCTTGACTATTGACACTACGGTCAGATGACATTTGGAATTCATTAATCTTTAACAGCTGACCTTTAATTCTAATAAGCAGCAGTTTATACATAAAATATATTTACTGAAAGATTAAGTCACTGAAGTGCTAGCTTTAAACAGAAAGAAAATATGGTAGCAGTTTGAAATTTACTTGGAGCAGCCTGCAGAGAATTCTAAGATCTTACTGCCTCCACTAAGAGAACAGAGAGGGAACGGCTGGTTCTGGGTCTCCCAGCCAAGCAGGACAAGAATTGTGCTCCTCTCAGTGCCTCGGGACAATATCTTAAAGTATTCTCAGTGTCACAAATATGAGCTCAACACACTCTAAGTCAGTATACCTGCAAACTTAAAAGCAGTTAGTTTAGAAAGACCAAAGAGACATCTTACATTGTAAAACGTCCACAGAAAGGGAAGGACCGAGTCCCAGACAAGGCATGCTGCCAACCAAGCACTAGCTCTGTCCCATCTCACTCAGGCTCACACCACTCACACCGCTGAGCTAAAAAAAATTCACCTTACCTTCTCACCTCTGGTCTTCGAATCTTCTTTTTCCTTCTTTCTTGCCGCTGTGATAAACTCATTAAACAAGGCCTCTCGATCTTTCATCTTTTCAATTGCCTTGAATCTCGAGTCTTTAGCATGCTTGGCTGCAAATTCACTAAAAGTAGTTCTGCAACAAAATGGCAAGTGAACTAATGTGGCAGAGCTGTCTTTGCTTGGAAGCAGGTCCAGCAGAGAAATATTTCTTCTGCTGGTATACATGCCAGAGCACAATGAAAAACAAAAAGACAAAAAGAAAACCCATCCTATGTTCTCACTATAGAGATGCTTGATCAATGAATTACAGAAAGGATTCCAGTGTAGGCACGCACACGTTAGACACTTGTAAGGTGTTGTTTTTTGTTGCTGTTTTGGTTTAATAGAGCTACCTGCAGAACATGCAGGTGGTAGGTGTAGGAAGAGAAACTACAACACAACCAAGAAGAGGAAATGAAAACTCAGCTGACTGTAAGTTGTCTTTTTTGTGGTTAAGCAGTTCAGCCACCAGTCTTGTCCAGGTATTTCACAGCTGTGAAATTAAAAACTTTGCATGCATTCACTTGCAGCCAAATCATGCTAAGAGTTCACCAAGGAAATAATCTTACTGTGTTAGTCACAATATAACACTGGCTGCTGAAATCTTCCCCTACAGTGAACACTGTATTGCCTTATCTTAAAACACATGGAGTTGAAAATACTTCAAACCTATGGGCAGTTGCAGCAGTACTGGGCTTTCAACCCATTATCCCCATAGCATTTTCCTGACAGTTCTCTCACCTCCAGGGCCAGATTCCAATCTGTGCAGTAGATATAGTACTGCCACTTACCTTAAAAAAAACCACTATTCTGCTTTTTCCAAGCTCTGATGCAAATCTGGCCCCAAGAATACGTGAGACACTTATAATCATACGAATGTTTTCATCACAGCATGGAAATAATTAGACTTGGAAAATCCAGCCTACTGTTGCTGTAGGGTAAATTGAAACAAGAAGAGAATTTGGTAGCTTATTCAAAAAGATTAGAAAATGAATGTACAGCTATATTGAAGAACAAGAGCTGCTTAGGTGGAACACAAACTCTTGAGCATGTTGGACTGAGATAGATGATTAAAAGTAGTCTGACGCTCACAGAGGTACAGCAATATCTTTAGACAAACACTGAAACCAGAAGACAAAGGATAAGATTAAACAAGACAGTTGTCTTTCAGTTGGAGTTCTCTTTCCCACCCCAGTCCATAATTAGGTAAGAATTAGTCCCAATACGACACACTGCAGATATCTTGGAAGCTGAGAACACTACAGCTAACAAGAACTTTTGACGTTAGTCTGTGAATGCTACATGGGACTCACTGATCCATTTTTTCTTAAAATGTTCTCATGACTCCACTCGTCCTAGACTACCGAAATTTCTGCCCTCGTTAAATGAGCAGACTGGTGCTTTATAATAAGAGTTGTTAATCAGACTTGAAGTCATGTAAGAATTTACATAACACTGGGTTCCACCAATTTCCAACGCCGATCACTAAAATAATTAAATTGAAGCAAAACAAACAAGCAGTTACTTCACTGTAAAAGAATTAATGCCAAGTAAGCCAAGAGATGCTGAAAGAGAACGCTCACCTGTTGACATAAGCACCTATTTCATGAACTCTATGTGAGAAAGTTGTGAAACAAACATTTCTAGCAATATAATCTTGAACGTTAGTACATTTACTGTTATCATTTCACTGTTACCATGCACGCCGGCCTGGGTGAGAAGGGTAAGCAACAATTTTCCTATTGAAGTAATCAAAACATTCTGTCATATTATTATTAACACACTTTTAAACAGAAAAATGTCCCCTCAAACTCTCAAACTGATGAATCTTCCACAACACTTCTCAAATATTCTTTCTCTACAAATATTCTTAGGAAACAGAGTTATTAAAGAACAACCGGTGGATCTTGAAATCTCTCACATTCCAGAGAACATTGTGGGAATTTCTTCAAAATGACTAAAAATACATAAAACGTGATCAAGTTCTATTATTTTATAGACTAATATAGTAGGCAAAAAAAGATTTTAATACCTCGTTTTTCTCCTCTTTGACCATTTTGAAGGAGGTTAAAGAAGTTAATCTACCTACCGCCACCCAAAATACTCGGTTCTTACAGTGCTTATGCACATGAATGACAAAGAAGTTCCTACCTCGGGTTAATCTTTGATTCTTCCATCATTTTCTTGAAATCCTCCTTGGCCTGCATTATTTTGTTTTTCTTCTCCTTGCGCTCTTCTTCTGCTCGGGTTTTCACATACTGATCAAATACCTATAGAAACAACACAAAACATAAAAACCCGCACCCACATCAGCTCTAGGCAAGGAGGGAGAAAAATCCCACTTCTTTCCTTTTCCCTTGGTCCCTTTCTCCCACCACAGAACCAATACAGACAGGGCAGAAAGAATGGTTACAAGTGCTTTGTACCTGAATATGTGAATTACTCCAATATACCGAACTCCAACATACTGAGCGCGTGATCTGACAACAGTGAACAATTCCTTACATGTTCATGTTAACATTTTACTGGGACATGTGTTTAAGCAAGCAGACGCTTCTTGTGTTTTTGAGTTTTCTATTTCTGTACATCCATTTAAAGCTTCTCGAGTGGAAACTTGCTTAAGAATAAATGAGGTGTTTGGGATTTTTAAATTATTTTTTATTACTATTATTTTTTCAACTGCATTAATCATTACTCCAGTTGTTGGACAAGATTCTGAAGATTCTGACCATTTCATTCAGGTTTTGGGAAGTTTTTGTATGCATACAACTTTTACTGCGCTAAAATGCTGTATCTTGAAACAGCAGAACTATCAACTGACTTCTTTTTGGCTTTTTCAATTTCATGACAAACCCTAATCATAACAAAAATCCCTTGCAACACTGATTACTCAGAAAAGCTTGCATGGAGAAAAAATAATTGACTGAGGATTCAAATAAGACCTGCAGTAGCTGGAAGGAGAGTGAATTTGACTTCTTTACCTGTTTTCTTTCTTTAGGGTTGAGAAGTAAATAACGAGGATCAAAAACTATCTTGTGCAGTTCTTTCTCCCACGTTGAAAAAGCAGAGACCTTTAATTAAAAATAAAGTCAAACTTTAACTTAGTCTTAACTTTCCTTGAATATACAGAGGTTGTACAGTTTTGCTTAAAAAATATAGGACACAAAAAGATAGAGACAAACTCATGGTGAAGTTTCCATCACTAACAGACGATGAGCTATGGGGGGTGGCCAGAGCAAATCCCAACACTAATTGGCTCTGAAAACTTTAAATAGTAACACACTTAATTACTCATTAAAATAACTACTGCTGTGTGACATTAAAAGAAAACTAAGAAGTCAGTCTTGAGATTTTATGTTCTTAGAAAAAATACAGAGCGGGCATTGGATATAAGTGTTATGATTTTTAAACAACAGTTCTGGTACAAGAGATTCCAACTTAAACAGGCTCAAGTTAATCTTCGGAAAGCTTTATTACAATTAACCCACGACACTTAGTTGTTGAAACTAAAAAAGGTCACTGGCAGCTGGAACCACTTCACATATTTAACTTCCAAAAAACCTGAATTTATACTCTAATAGTCTAATTTATTTATCAGAACTGATTGGTATAAAGGAAATTCCCGATTTAGTTAACTAAAAAGTCTCCCATTTAAGGATAAGGATGTACAGACTATTTACTGCTTTTTACGGAATTTTACTACTTACTGGAACTTACTGCTTTTCCCATGTAGGAACACCTCCCAAAACATTAAGTGTCCATTTCTTATTTATTTTCACTGGCATCTTCCAATTTTATGCTTACTTAACTTGGATTTTTTTTTTTTTTTTTTTTTTTGCTCTCTCCTTCCCCCTCACCTCCATCTTGAAATTATTTAATTTCACCTATTTAGAAATGAAGATGTTGCTGATTTTAACATTCATCGAAATATAGGTTATTGTACCAAACCCAACCATGAATTGGAAGAATGATGAAGTTGTTTTCCTTGCACAAAGTGCTGCAGGTCCTGAATTGGCTAAGAACTAAGATTTCCATCTGAATCTTCCTCTCACCCCTTCACTCAGTCACTCATTCACACACACGCTTATTTCCCTAA
>JAOWBP010004313.1:14132993-14145726 GCA_028571105.1 Tragopan temminckii
CGCGAGCCGTGCCGCGCTGGCCGACGGGGCTGCGCGTCACCTGCGCACCGCGCGGCCTCTCCGCAGCAGTTAAGTGAGCGCCGTTCTTTTTTACGGGCTGGTGTAGGAAGTCAGCCCTCAGCGGCTCAGAGCGTTGGTGTGAAGAGTTTGTAAAATAAATTCTGACGTCCTTTTCCCAAAGTGAGGCAGAGCCCGATGAGGGCGCCCCATCTACCTGAGCTGCACAAAACGGGCAGCATCTTCTCTTTATTTTTTTTCTCAGTATACAGGTGTAGCACAAAGTCAGGAATGCAAAGATGGGCCCACGCTGGGAGAGCTGCCTGCCTTCCTCCCGCCAACCAACCACC
Organism: Tragopan temminckii; assembly: GCA_028571105.1. Lineage (NCBI taxonomy): Eukaryota > Metazoa > Chordata > Aves > Galliformes > Phasianidae > Tragopan > Tragopan temminckii. Next base: position 14,133,341 of record JAOWBP010004313.1, read on the forward strand.
TCAGCGTATCCACTGCCGCTTTCCCTGCACCTGTGCTCCCAGCCGTGCTGTGCTGCAGCCCCCCAGGGCCCTTCCAGTCTCCCTGGGGGCTGTGAGCACATCAGAGCAGAGCAGGCCAGGAAGGTGCATTCCGTACGTCTCAGTTGTTCAGCCTTAACTTGACACAGCCACGGAGCCACAGGGGTTGCAAGGGACCTCCAGGGCTCCCCCAGCCCAACCCCACACAGCAGGCTGCACGGGAACACGTCCGGGAGGGTTTGGATGCCTCCAGAGGAGGAGACTCCCCCACCAGCAGCTGGGCTGGGGCTCTGCCACCCGCACCACCAAACAGATTCCAGACGGACACTAAGCTCTGTGAATGTAAAGTGAGATTTTTTTTTTTAAAAATGCTGCTGTTTTATTTTTTCTTTATACAAACTAAAACACCAGAGGTCATTGAATCCTATATTAAATACATAAATTAAAAAATAACCATTCATAAAACTTTACATACAGTAAGGATTCTCTTCTACACATTAATACATATAATACAGATACGTGTCCAGTGTTTATCAAAGGGTCATTCTGCCAAATCATTAACACTTCTGTTCTGGAGTAAACACCAAAAAAAAAAAAAGGAATAAAATTATATCTAAAAACAAGTGCTGATGTGAAAAAGGGCAGGGAAAAACAATCAAGTAAAAAAACTTTCAGTCACCAGCCACTGTATGGCTGTTCATTGAACCTTGCCCTAATGAGAAGAAGCCTGGCCTATCCAGTCCTCATGGAGTGCCAGGAAACTGAAAGCTTTGGAGTTTCAGAGGGTATTTCCCATTGAGATGACAGCAGGGAGTTGGAAAATGGAGTATGTGCGCAAAGAAAACCAAAATAAAATAAAATTTACATGGGTCTCCAGGCATGCCAATGAGAATAGAGCTGTGAGCCAGGCTGGTAATACTGCAAGAAGCCCTATTTCTTTCTCAAACCAAACCGCCTAAATTCATCTCACCAATTAGGTCTTTGTCTGAAGTGCTTGAATTGAAAGAAGTGTCTTTGAAGTGTCCTTGAACTCTCCTGATTTGGTGGAGGAAGGGGAGAAAAAGTGGCAAGTTTGATTTTTCTTCAGCTGACTTTCATCATGCATGTGCCTCATCTACTGCTGTGATGGTTTGGAAGTAGTGGAGTGCTGTGGTCCTGCTCTAGTACAGACAGGAGGAATCAGGGCTATGTTTACAGTCCTCAAGGACTGAAATAAATTGCTGTGGGTTTGCTGGCTGATTTGAGGGAGGGGCTGCAGAGACTCATTTGAGAGGACTCTCAATACCTTGCCTCAGAGAACATCGGGAAAAACAGATAGCCTTGGATGACAGCTTCAGGACAAAGAATGGTGGAGGGAAGAAGAAAAAAAGAGAAAGCAAAATAAGGAAAAACAGAACCACAAAGGAGTTGCACATAAGATGTAAAACTAAATCATGAGCGTACCAGTTGTTGTAGCTAAACAAGTGTAGATTGATTTCCCCATACCTAGATTGGAAATACACTTTCATAAACTATAGCAATGATTTCCTATATACAATAGGGACCAGACAGATAGATGTGCATATATATGTATATGTATGTATCTATATAATATAGATACATATATATATAGCCAAACATTTTGTATCAAACTCACTTTTGTCAGGCTGAGAGGAGGAAGCTTACATTTTACCAGCAAGTGTGTTTTAGGCATGGCTCATGTAATGCTGCAAGGAGAATAAAGCGGCTGTTGTTCAGTTCTCTGGAGGGACTCTAGCAAACTTTCTAAAGTTTGCAACCATTTACATGTCACACCACAGTAACCTGTGGATGCTCTGCCACCTCCCACACCTCCCTAAGCCCTTGGAAATACAGTACCTGCATGCATATGTAATAAGAAAGAGTAAGGGAGGGAAAATCAGGCAACAGAAATGAGCACAAGATGTGCACAGCGCAGCTCAGAGGGCTGAAATAATGAAGCCTGTCACAAAATCAGCAAGGTATGTTCTTAAACCAGACAATGTTATCTGTGCTATGCTTCTGCCCTGCGATTGTCTACAACGAACATTTCCAGTATTCTTTTTTTTTTTAAAACCAAAGCAGAGATGGAAGTTATTGCACCACCATGGAAAACACATGCTGTGCTCATGCTTCTTAAAGATGAGCCTGGCATTATAACATCTAAGGAGAAGTTTCCAGGCTGCATTTACTTCCCATATACTACTGCAGCCAAGTACTAAATGAACTTGTACTCCAGTAAGGGAGAAAGAACAGTGGAAAGGGGAAGGAATAACCAGACAGGAAAAAAAACTTTTTGCAGTCAACAAGAAATTGTGAAGTGATCCCAATGTGTCACAGGTGTGGGAGGAGGCTCTCAAAGGGCCTGACTCCAAAGTTTCACGACTGAATTGGCAGCAGCGCCCTTGGAAAGCACAGGTGATAGGTTTGGGCCAACCTTACCCATAGATTCTTCTGCAACACAGAGCATGCAAACATACCAGCATTCATGTAACATACCTGCCTACAAGCCTGTTAAAAAAAAATAAAGTAAAATGGGGCCAACAAACATATAGCTAGTGCAGAAGTCAGTAAACCCCTTGACTAAAACAGACTGCTTCACGCAGCTCCATTCATTTTGCAATTTAAATTAATTTTAAGGAGCAGAAAGTTGCTAGTAGCTGCTAACTTTTAATGGAGGGCTCCAGACATGCATGAAATGAGGATCTTCTCAGTCTCTGGACAAACAGAGCCCAGTGTTGGACATTAATGAGTAAAAGCTATTCTGGCTCTAAAACATCTGAGGGGCAGGCATCCTCTACACTAGATGAACTCCGTTCCTGCTACGGCCAAGGAATAGCTTTTGCCCTACTGAGTTGCTGTGCAAGTTACTTCACTGCTTTGTGCCTCAGTTGCTCCATCTGAGAAAATGAACAAGCAAACAAAGGCAAGACTCTTTGTAAAGCACTTTTAAAGCTTCTAGTATGCTTCTAGAGTCTGTGTGCGTAAAATTTGGAACGTGCGAGCCCTCTTTTGAAGGTTTAAGTAACGCACAGGCTGTCTTCTACATTGTTATATGAAAATCCATTTTTTTTTTCCCAGCTGAAATTAAGGCTCCACTGTGGAAGACATAGCTCAAATAAGCTTTGCCACAGGAACCTGAAGTCTGCACAGGCAAGACTCCATTTCCAGGGAAATAAAAACAGAGGCAGAGAAGTGTATTGCCATGCCCAGCTCAATACAGCACCCCATGAGGAAAGGAAAGATGGAAGCAAAGATGCATCCAACAGACACAGAAGCTTGGCAGGGTTTGCTGCAGGTGCCAGCTCTCCTTCGGGTTTGCTTTTTATCGACTGAAGGGACATGCAGCTGCAATGGCACTGGTTGCCTTAGAGAGACAGCAGGACTGGGTTCCAGACTTGGCCATGAAAGGGATACGTAATATTTTGAAATGGAAATGACTTCTACTTATTCTTAGTTATGGAAAAATCTAAACAGACTAATGACGCTACTTCTCATATCTAGTAAAGATGTTTTCACGTGGCTTTCCCCACTGTTTGGTAAATGCATTCTTGGTCAAGAAGCCAGCTAACAAAATCAGTTTGACAAGCCAAACCAAAACATAAGGGTTTCTTACGCTCAGTGGGATCAAGGCTGGAACAGAATATCTGAAAGCTGATGCTTTGTGGATCATACAACAAAGACACTGGGGACTGCTTTCTTTCCTTTCCCCTTGAACACATCTTTTTCTTTCTCAGAAGCCACGCTGTAAGTTCAATCCAGTGCGCCTCAGTATATTATTCTTTTAGTGAAACCAAAGATGGAAGTCTGAGAAGTATCTGACAAAGGACAGGCTTTTCTTCATGCATGTAGTATGAAGAGATAAGGCTACAGCTCTGCCAGAAACATTCCTTATGTCTCACATCTGATTCTTTCCTTCCTCTGCCATGTAGAATGGTGCCTTATAATGACCTCAAATACAAAACATGGTGTCTTGTCCTGCCCACAGTGCAATAAGCCAGAATACTTTTTTTTTTTTGCCCCCACATTGCAGCTGTCATTGTTCCTGAGGTGAAAACCAAAGGGAGAGAGAAAGAGTCTCCCTACAGTGAGAAAGTCCAACAGTTCAAACAAAACACTTTATGGTCAGTATCTCTCTGCACATCCTAAGTGTTTCTCCTGCTCTTTTCTCTTATTTTTCATCTGTTTGTGGGATGACAGTGTCACATTTAAACAACTGCCCTGCACAGCAGGGATAGATTTTTCTGTTGTAACTTTGGTTCCATGCCCAAGACACACTCTGACTCAATCAGCTGAAATTGGAGCCTTGCTGCTTCCCTTTAGATTTTCTTTAGCAATGTAGGTTGACAGTTTATATTTCTTCCCCTTTTGTAATTTCAACATATAGAACTTCATTAGATGCAGCATATATCATAGCTTTAGACAGGAACTGTCCATTAATGAATCTTGAGTGATGGCTTTAAAATACAAGGTGGTTGTGGTCTTGGCTACAGGTTGTTCATTTGTTTGTTTTGTTTGTTTTTTTTAATAGATGTAAACAAGGTTCTCTTCACTGGGGGGTTGGAAGCATTTACTTTTCTAGGGACAAATCTGTGTGGTCGGGTGCTCTAGAAGTATAAGAAAAAGAAGAACATCTGTATCAGATAAGTGATAAGTTATCTGCCTACCTATCCAGCTGACAAACAGTATCTATCAGCAAGTTGAAAGGATTTTTTCTTACATTACCAGCTAACTGGACAGACTGTTTCTGCTCCCCATCTATTGGACACTACAGAGTACAGCCTTCTGGTCAACAGAAGTTCCCACAGGTATCCTCAGGCAAATAGTTACACATCAGTCCATGGAAAACTGTCAGTGTCAGTAACTCTTGTACCAAAGTTGCCTAAAATTTACCAGATACAACAGCAGGTGATACGTTTGTGGCTTCACCACAAGTCTAGGACTTTGGCTGATTCAGCAATGAGTCAAATGCAGACTACTTCTGATTCACGGAAATCTTTCCTGTATATGGAGAAAAATTCTGGGTTTCAGATTTGAAATGTGGGAGAAAACAGCTTAGTTTTTCTTTGCTTTCTCAGCATTAAAATCCACATGGTAAAACTCACTAAATGTGAAACTGATGCAGACCAGACTTCCTTACACAATCAGAAGTGAATATGTATATACACAAGCATAGAAAAAAATGCAGATAGTAAACTCCCAGGAGGAGCTAGAGAATTCTGGTCTGGATGCTAAATACTGCTGCATATGGCTTCATTCACACACACTGCATTCTGATCTTGTTTCAAATGCTTGTCCATCCTAATCTCAAAAGTACAGCAATGAGCTGTGCTAATCCTGTCAGAAAAAGAAACCAGAAAGAATCATCTGCAGTTGTATCAGTTTGCTCTAAGAGTTGAAAGACTGTTAAAGGATAAACTGGAGCAGGGCTCTCACAAAACCAAAGTTTTCTCGTTATCGAATGGTTCCCTAGGTTTATTTCAAGGAGGTGCTGTGGGTTTTTGTTGTTTTATTATAGATCTGTTTGAAGTCTCTTGTAAGGTTAATAAAGTCAACATGCATCCAGTGGAAGTCAAGCAGCTTTGCAAAGATCACCCTAATGGTATTCATCTTGGTAGTTCTAAGAACCAGAAACTTAGATGGCACAGTGAATTATACCTGCTATACTCTTGATTATTTGATATTATGAAATCCCTGTTGGCTTTAGTTTTTGCAATTACAAATGGCATAGTATAATTAGCAAGCTTTGTCAGTTCATTTACAAGAATGTTGGACAGCGTTGGTCTGGCTGCAATGCCATCTGTTAAATCAGTGTGATCACTGTCCACAATGAACTATTACAAATTGACAACGACTTTCCAGATTCCCTGACTCTGTACGTGCACAGGAACACACGACAGTCTGATCCTCAGCAGTGTGCAAGAAGTACTAGCTTTGAGGAGAAAAATAATGTAGTCTTACCTTTTCAAGAGGCACATTGACATCAAGGCCAAAGAATAAAGGCAAGAGAGAAGAACAAGAATAGAAATAGAAACTGCAGAAGAAAAAGACAGCATAAACATAAGAAGTCATGGCATTATAAGCACCAGGATTAGTTCTTTTTGCACTCTGAAGGACAAGTAAAGTAATTCTGTGTTCAAAATACACTGTATTTCCCTAGTTACATCTCAAAGTGTCACATTACAAACAGATGTGATTTATTTCGGCAAACTAGAATTTGCACCATACTGAAAGCCTGAGATATAGCTGTCACGGTAAGCCACTGTGGGATGATGGAAGACAAAGCTGGACATCAAAACTAGCATGAGTAGTATTTTAAAGTAGGTTAAAAAAAAAAATTGGTGCCTGCCATTTACGCTGGAAATAACCTGCAACTATATGTATACACACACACACGCAATGTTATACAATATCAAAACCTAACCATTATATTTTGAAAACATTGGATGTGTTGTTTTAATCATATCGATCTCCGGGAATGTGAATTTTTATGAATAAAAAATTCTGTGGAATATTGACACTAAAAAGTCTCATACTCAAGGTCTCCATATGACCACTGCATAAATTTTATTTTTGTTTTGATTTTCATTACAGATTATGATCTATTTTCATGTTGTGTATTCAAGAAAGACAGACAGTTCTTGTAACATGAAAATATTGACAGAAAAGTGGAAGGAATTATGTGTATCAAGTTTTACATTGAACTCATTTGTTTCACTTAAGGAACATACATACAAACTGGGGGGGCTCACTGGCACTACAGTCATTGTACTGATAAAGCCATTATTATAGATTACATATGTACTTTGATATTCACTAATATGACCACATGGGCAAAGCTCTCACTGGAGATGTATCTTACATCAGTATAGCATTTCTAGAAAATACATCAATGGTAGGATTATGATGTGCCCACACTGATCTTTCTTCAGCAATCCTACCTAACCTATCAAAAACTAAGACAAGTTAATGTGACAAAGTAAAAAGCAACACAGCTCTGTATATATTTATGTGTATTCTTTGTATATATAGGGAGAATGTGAATATGCAACTTGACAGGTCAGTCAGGAGCAAGATTCTGGTACTGCATTCATATTGCATAATCAATCGCAAACTTCAGTAAACAAGACAGCATTAGAACCTGAGTTCCCAAAGAACAATCTCTGTACCTTCACTGACTCTCATTTGCTCCTTCCTGCTCACTACCATCACCCTGCCTTAATGGATGTACTGCTTGCAGACCAAGACAGCATCTCACCATCAAATAAAGGTTTCAACATTTGGCCCAATATCATTCACCATAATTAAAAAGTGTTCAGAACTTATTTCCTAAAATGAAACAGTTTGTTGTGGAATAGACTTTAATCTTAAAGTCAGAATACACTAAAAGGCAAAAACTGAAAAAAAGGCATAGTAGAAAAGCACTAAAATGTACAGCTGATTTAGGTATAAAAAAATCCACGTAGTTCAAAAAAATTAGGTCATTACTTTCAAAATAAGCCTGCTTCAGAAACAAAACAAAACCAACCTTTTCCTCCAGATCCTTAATTTGTCTCTTTTGGATGTCAGTTTTATCTTCTAAGTCTCGGATCCTCTGGCAATTAGAAAAGAAAACAACTAGACTCAGTAGCTTTGCTTGGCTGAAAGCAGCTGAACATTCAAAGTGATAAAAGCCCAGAAATTAATAAATTCACTTCTCTGGCAGGTATAAAACTTACGGAGCACCACGATTCTAGCCACTAGCCCTGCCTAACAGTGACTTTACCTCATGTACAACAACTCAAAATATGATGTTGTGCATATTTTACTGCATCCTCAAAACACTGGATATTAGCATCAACAGTGGATCTGTTTCATAGTATTGACTTTATTAATCCTGTGGTAAATATATAGAAAGTGTACAGTTGTGATTATACTGTTAGAAATATATCAAAATTAAGATTTCTCACAGTATGGCGTATTAGAAAAGGACTAAAATGTTATCAGATGTGAGATGTTAAATGTTTACGGCTAACACTAATTCTGTGGTGAGTTAGGTGTGCTAAACTCATACTCAATGTGTTTTTAGCAGAGGTAGATACTTCTTCAAAAACTGTGTAATACAACTTAAAGTTTAGCACAATGGGAAAAATGATTTCGCAGATTTACGGACTAAAGAAACAAGACCTTGAGTCTTTGTGTCTTTTTTCTACTTAGCCAGAGCCTATGGCAGATGGCCAGTAACAAGCAGAAACCCACAAGAGGCAGGAAAAAGATACCTCTCCTACGCAGCATGCACCAGAACGATTCATGCAGTTCCTATTGAGACAAGTCCAATAACTAGGGTGGCCATTTTTATGAATGAAAACTGCTTGGTTTAGAATTTTAAGACTCAAAATACTCCAAAACACCACTCCACGAGCTAATATTAAGGGTTTATGTGCGCAGTAAAGACATGAAGTAAAAAACAACTCAGGAAACTAGATGTCAGGCATGCCTGCGACCTGGAGCCTGCCTAGATTTGGCCTCAGCTTTTATTCTTACACAGCAAAACTGCATAGATCTGCATGTGCTTTTTTCTTTTTACCTGATGAGCCTGCTGGAGCAGCTCCATCCTCTCCTGAAGAATCTGGCAATCATATTCTCTGCTTTTTCTCAGCATCTGGCGTCTTAGCTTTTCTACTGCTGTCCTGAGCTCTTCCTGCTGTTTTTCAGTGAGCAGTTCTCCAAACTTTATCACCGTTTCTTGCTGCAAAGCATTGTACAAGGTGGCCTCAAGCTCCTGGATCCTCTGGTCGATGCAATACCGAAAGTCAGTTAGAGAGAACATTTTTTTTATTTTATTTTTTATAAAGTGAGGACAGGGAGTTGTGGCAGATTCAGGCACTTGCATGATGGCCCCTGTGCTTAAACATGCGTAAGTGTAACAAGCAGAACTTACAGAATGGCCCAGTGCTTAAACCAAAAAAAAGTGCACTTTTATTTGCATGGTATTCTAACATTAATTTTCACTGACATCTCTTGGTGACTTTTTTTTAAGTGGTTATAGTGATGATCAGGAGTTGGACAGAACTTTCATATGTATTTTATAATTGCAATTAAAAAGATGAATATTTCACCAATTCTAAAACTGACCCACTGCACTACAAATAAGTCTTAAAACAAGAGAAGACTGAAAGTCAGTGCTAGTCTACTTTTGCTCTTAACCCTGCTAGTCATGGGTACTGCCATTAACTGACAAACTAAATATGCTGAACTTGTGTGGTTGGTTACCAGACCTATGTATCAGAATTCAGTACAGCACTGTTTTACAGCAGGAAAGTCTTGCTCTTTGTGGCACATCATCTTCTTGCTATGGCATACACAAAATGGGCCATCTAAGATTCCAGATCTGAGTTCTAGTTGATTGCATTGAGTCCATTCGGACAAGTTGACATTAATGAGCAACATCTGTCTTTAGATGATAGAAGAGTTTTGGACTTAAGGAGCTCTGCCTTTTTATGATGTGCAAGCAAAACCTAGGCACCCTTTTGAAGCGGCACAGATGCATGGGTAGTATGTCAGATAAAAGATACCAAGAGGAAAGCAAAAACCTCTCTTCTTGATCCAGCTGGAGCCTGTGTCACACTACAGTGCCAACCAATGTATGCTGTAGCATTTCCTTTGTACATACCATGTACGCCTGGTCAAGAGCTTGCTTCCTGTAGTCTAGTTCTTCCTCCAAATAACCTTTTATTTTGCAAAATTGTTCCTACAGCAAAGGATCATTTGGACAGAAAAATGAGTTAGTTACTCAAAGTGCTTTGGGAAATTTTATTAAATCAATGGATATCTGACTTAGGCAGGACTAGAAGACTGATCTACAGCTTACACTGGAGGGTTATTGGTATTTGGCTATCTCAGCTAGAAGAGTAGGAAACAAAAACAGCTGTGTTTGCTTTTCATGATAATACATCTTCTACATAAAACTAAATCCATAATCTTTTTGCTGATTTTAGTGGTGTTGCTTAGCATTTCAGTAGTAGCATTTCAGTTTTTCTGTGTAATTTTTCTAAAGACAGCAGCTCTGGAGGCATGGACAACACCTTTTGTTGTTTCTCTTATTTTGGAATAAGTGTGAGAGTGCAATCAACTAAACAGGAACTGAACAGGCATTTTCATGATCATGTTATTTGGAAAAAGATGCTGTGTTTAACTTCTCAGCATAACTTAGCTTAATCAACTTGAGTATGGACATGCCAACTCGTGTTGTTAGGCTAATTTTAAATGACTTCCAATAACTAGAATAAGAGTAGTATAAAAGTACTGTAGCAAGTTTATCTGTGAGTGTTTTACCTGAAAGATTATGTGGGTTTAAAGCACAATGAAGTAAAACAGCATGAAAATTATTTCCCACTTATCAGTAGAGAATAAAATGCAGTAGAGAATAAAGTACAACTACTAATTTTTAAACTTTAATTGTTAAAGTTTAACGTTAAGGCAAAGAGTGTGGTCAGTTACATCTCTGAAAATCACCAAGCAGCATCTGAGTCTTTGTATTTTTTAATAAACAGTTATCTTAATATAAAAAGTTCCCAAACGTCAACTATTTCTCTTTCCTTTATTCTGCTGTTGCATATGAAACAACAGTAACTTTATGGATTCACCAATAATCACAGAAAGCCTCCATACATGTTTTGCCAAAAGACCAGTTTCTAATTATTTTGTGGCACATGAAGTAAACATGACATATTCCTAAGAAGTCTTTTAAAGAAAGTTTGCCTACCATATCGCTTTCCAGTTCCATCATCTTCTGGTGCAGAGCAGCCTCAGCTCCCTCAATCTGCTGAATCCACTGGAGGCAAGAGAATGAGAGCTGTAACCTGCTGTGTTTTCTAGGCAAGTAGGCTTGAATGTTTTATTTTACTTTGCATTTCCAGCTATTCTGACCACATTGCTTGTGTCTGGTAAATCTGACATTTCTGCTGCTTTAGCAAGGTGTTTGGGACTGTGATTACATTTACATTAAGGTATTCCCATCCTTGCAAAATCTCTAGTTGATACACAGTAGTATAAAATACTGCTAGCAGAGTTTTTTTTCCAAGGACTTGCCTCCTATACTAGAAAGTTTGATTATATTTGCAACAACAGAGCTGAAACTTTACAGCATTAGATGAGACATAACACTTGATAACACTTGAGAAAAGCAAGCACACATTTTACCTTTTCTGCCAAAGACAATACAGTGGAAGCCTGAATTATGGCCACTTGCTCTTCATTTCTTAAATTCTGTGAAGAGAAAGAATAAAAATATTTGTCCTAGTTTCCTACACTGATACAGATTATCCATGCTATACACACTAGGTCTACATCAAAATGTCCAGGGTCTGCTAACATAAAAGAAGAATGCTTTATTCCTTCGCAAGCTACGGAATGACTATGTTTTCACACTGTTGCACTTTAGGAGAAATCTAAAGTTAGACCCATTTGCTCTTGGGGTAGTTTTGCTAAACCAAATTTCCATTAACTTCTTGAAAAAATTAAGCTAAAACTCATCTGTTTCAGTTTGCGTGGAGACAATCATGATCCTTCTTTTACTATTTCTTATGCACTCTCTTAAAGCATATCTAATGTTGACCACAGATACAGGATGTTTTCTTCCACAATGCAGCAATGTCTGCTTAGAAAGCCACACAGCATTTGTATTTCTTGCCTATTTATGAAACTTTTTTCAGAGAAATCCTAGACATGATGAAGATGTGGTGGGCTTATACTGCTAAACTAATTCATCACAAGCTTTGCTGAGTGCCTGGATTGCAGTCAGGCCCGGTTCCAGATGTCATCTGGCCTCTGAACACACATTCTTCCCAGTCTACTAAACCAGCTGTTAAAGCCGCTGCTTTGTTACACGTCCTCTGAATACAGAAATCCAACAAAAGCTTAAGTTAGAGATACACGTTCTCTAGAGGAACAATTCCAATATTACATGATTTAACAAATACCTTAGAAAATAATCATAGTTACAGATTTCACTTATCCTCTATACAAAATGTAGCTTGTAAAGGGAAAATATCTCCCTCTTAACTTACCCCATTATCACCTAGGATGTCTAATTGTTTTATGAGGTCTGGGATGCTGACATCCTGCAAATAGAAAATAAGATGAAGGTAAGGAATGCACATTTTTTATCATGTCTGCATTATTTGTCCTTTCTATGAAAAATGTTGAGATAAAACATGGAAATGCAACATACACTGATTTCAATTGCTTTTGCACCAGGTTTTGTAATCATAATGAAAACTACAACTACAACTCCATATGTCAAATAAGTTTCAATGGCATTCTGGGGTGCGTTAAAAAGAGCGTGGCCAGCAGGTCGAGGGAGGTGATCCTCCCCCTCTACTCTGCCCTGG
>JAOWBP010004313.1:14172402-14182637 GCA_028571105.1 Tragopan temminckii
GTCCACGTGCAGCGCATAGTCACAGCAGGCCTTCCCATCTGCCCACTCCCGCCACTTCTCGAATGCCTCCACCAGACTGGACTCGGGGTCTGGCACCACATGGTCCACTGCAGGGTGACAGGGGGTCATCAACAAAGGCTCCTCTGGTCAGATGTCCCGATGTGCACCCCTCCATACCCCTGCATGCCACAAGGCATCTCCACCACACCACACTTGTCTCCCAGCTGTTTCTGGACAGCCCTCAGCATCTCCATGACTTCTGTTGTCCCCTTCAAGTGCAGTTATTGGGGGGAAATGCACACAGCTTTTACTTAACAGCCTCTGGCAAAGGACCATGGGCTTTTACAGGCATCTGCAGAGAAATGAGCTGAGAGCTTCAGGGCCTCATTCCTCCTCACCCCCACTTCCACCTCATTAACACAGTCTCCTCCCACACTGCAACACTAATGCATCTATTACAGCCTACCACACCACCTCAAGCCCTGCCACACCATGCTTTTTTTGGCCCAAGGGGGAAGGAGAACTGGCAGGGAGAGGGCAAGAAACCCAGTCCTTTACTGGAAGGATCAATAATTGCATCCCATGTATCCCATTTCCTGCATCCCATGAAAACCTGCAGCGCACATTGCTGTGGCCATTGCACAGCAGTAAAGCTTGGATTTGCAAGCACCGCATGCTCATGGTGCTTTCCACTAAGGGATCTCAGAATCTCCTTTCCTTTTTCATTAGCACTGTTTATTTCTGAGCAGTGCAAGATGCCAGGACATTGCTCTGTTTCTCTGCTCAGCATCATCTGAGCATCACACTGCCCTATTTTTACTTAACCACGCAGAAAAAAAAAAAAAGCATTCATTTTTTTTTGTCCCTTTTTGGGGTTCTTGTGGGCACCAGCAGCTGCAGATGTTGGAGGACTGCAGAACACAGGATCTGAAGCTGTGCAAAAGCCCTGTACACATTTTCATTCCCAGCACTAAGGGTCCCACAAATTCATTCTGCACTTCACAGTCTGCATTAACAGACTTCCCAGAAAAGATGAGCATATCATCATGAATCTTTAAAACAAAGAAGACCATGAAAAGCAAGCAGGAAAAGAAATAACTGGGCATCATTCCAAAAGTGAAAGAAAAACAAAAAATTATTAAGACTGAGGAGCTTCACTTGGATTGAGATTTTATTGCAAATGCCTTCCCCAGCTCAGAACAGGAGCATGTCCAAAATGCACTGCAAAAAAGTGCTTGACTGGGGACACGGGAGGGGACTAACCAGAGCTGGTTCACATTCACACAGCTATCCTGATATATACCCCCTTCACCCCCCAGGGGCTGCACTTTGGTAAGCCTGTCTCTCACTTTGGCCTCTCATTGCTCTGCCTCCCCAAGAGAGCTCAGAAGGTGAACTGTGCCACACCCTATGGTTTACTGCTACCCTGCACTCAAGCAGAAGGAGAGTTGATGCTCTGAGAGGTTTCACATTTTAATACCCAAAGGCACGTTTCACCCACTGGTCAGGAAAAGTAATTTTCAGGGCCCTCTCAAACAAAAAGACCCCAGAGCTCTGCTCCACTCAGACGCGCCCTGCCACAAGTTACTGGTAGCAAAAGCTAGAGCTGCACACTTGGCTGCACTTTCTGTTCCAATCTCTTTTCCATTAGAGACGCCAGCAAGGCAGGGAGAAATGTGGGCTGGCCTGGCAGGGACAACAAGCATCCTCGACTGAGTCTCTGAAAAACCATCGATGCCAAGATGGCCCTCTGGTCTCTGCCACTTTGCCTGCACGTTTCTGAGCTCCCAGAGAGACTTCCCTTCCCAGTCTTCTCCCCTATTTTCCCAAGAATCAGATGCGTTTACGTTCCTAACTGCCTCTTCCAGGGGGTAACAATGACAGTGTTGCTCATCTTCCTCCTTTCTCCAAAATTGCCCTTAAATCTTCCCTGTCAGCTGTCATCTCTGTCCATCTTTGCTGCCCTACATAGGAACTTCAACACAGCCCTCTTTGTACACCCTTTGAACAAAAAAAATGTATCTTCAGAGGTCATGGAAGTCAATATTAAACACATCCCATGCAGAGTTACAGAACTGAATGCAGCAGTGCTTCGACTCCTCTCAAAAGCACACAAGCCTGCTGGGTGTTGTCACACATATGACCTGCCCGCTGCACTCACTGATCATTGTAGTCCCACCAGCCAGAGCTGCTTTCGTCCCTTGGAAGAAATCATCCACTGCTGTCATCCCCTTGTACGGCATCTGCAGGTGAGTGTGGACGTCAATTCCTCCGGGGATCACCATCTTCCCATTGGCTTCTATGGTTTTGACCCCTCCAGGGACAATGAGATTGTCTCCAATCTGCCTGATGAGACCACATCAAGACAGTGAGCCACACGCAAAGGAAAACCAGACACCACATAACGGATCAACAGGTCAGCAGGGAAGCAGGCCAACCCCAGCCCAGCAGCAGTGCCCTGCTCCTTCCCAGGAGCCAGAGGGGAGACCACCTCACTGAGCAGCCAACTGTGAGGTTGTCCGGTCTGCCCAAAATCTGCATAGTCCTGGGAGAGCTGCCATCTGTTCACCTGCTTTAGCAGTGTCTATCGTGACACTAGCTGTCTGGGGCAGCACCGGCTCAGGGTGGCCAGGAGCATGGTCTGATGAACGCTCAGCTCTCTGCACTGTTTGGTGAGGAGGTCACCTCATGCCCCACTGACGAGGAGCCAGGCACCTGCAAGCATTTCCAGAGCAGCAGTCCCACCTGCTCAGCTGGGACAAGTGCTCCCCAAGCCCTGACACCAGCCCTGCCTCCAGTAAGCTGCACCCCTAATCTCTCCTCACTCCCGTCCTTCTGCCCACCTTAAGTAAGGCTCAAGTCTGAGGCTTACTTACAGAGAAAGATGATTTCCCACTGTAATGCCACAGCTGCTAGGCCAGCTCAGGGCTCGGCAGGGTCTGGCAATGCTGCTCTGAGCACAAAACCCAATGGGCAAAGGACAGACCCTCTCCCCAGGACCTTCCCTCTCACCTGCTGCCCTCGCTCACCCCAGAGGATGCTACCAGCAGGCCCACACAGTAGTGAAGGCAAGACCCCAGGTACACCAAAACACCTGAAAAGAACAACATTAAAACTCCACTATACATCTACTCAGGGCTCAAAGTGCTCATACTGAAAGCTCTCAGGAAAACAACTGATATTCTCCTCCCCGGACACATCAGTTCTTCTGCAGGCCAGGGCACCTGAATGCGGGGACTCCCTTCACTCAGCCCCCCACCCCCTCAATCCCTTTATCTGTCCATATGTAGCACTCAGCCTTCAAATCTCTTCTTTCAGAAATCCTATTTTCATCAAGCCTTCCTCAGTCTTTCCAGATAAATCAAGATAAAAGAAACATTGATTTTACTAGAAGACTTCTGATTTCCTTGATATGCTGGGCAGGTAATTGAGCAGCAAACTCCACTTTTGCATTTAATTCAACATATCCACTTCACAGTTTTTTCCTTTAGAATCCCACAAGTTCTGCAGACAGAACTGCTTACTCCAGTGTCCTCATGGCAATACATCAGCAGCTCCTCCCACCATTTTTTAAGACGAATCCCTCAGCAAAGGATTTAAACTGCTCACTGTATTTTTAACAGAATTCATTTGCTGGAGTGTTCCAGTTCCAAGGCAATGGAATTCTGCAGCCTCCAGGCTGCTGACGAGGCCAAGGGATTTGCCAAGGAATATCCAGAGGATCTGTTCGACTGCAGGACATGAAGCTGACGCTGGTACGTGCTCAGGTATGTGCAGCAGTCAATCAAGACTGCTCTCCTCCTTGAGCTAAAAACAGCCTCACAGAAACACAGTCCCACTTCCTGAAAATTATTTATCTACTGATGGATTTTTAAAAGATTAGTATTCTCCTCTTAGCATAGAGCAAAAAATGGCTTTTCAAGTCCCTCTGCTGCAAATTGTCCCGGTTCTTTCAGTTCACCCAGTTTGGAGCTGGTTCCCATGAAAAATTTGCTAATTTTGAACTGCAGCTTTTAGACAGCAGAGTTATCATTGCTTCTCTGTAACAGGTGAAGAAGCCAGAGGGACCCAGAGGTTTGCATGCTGTTCCTGAAAACCTCAGGGAGGAAGATAACCTGCAGCACAGCACTCCTCATTAGTGCTAATGAATGGGATCTTGGGTGGGGTCACTCATGCTAACACTGGTGACACAGGGAAACACAGGAGGCAAAGACAAACTTTGTTCCTGATGCAATTAGATACAGCTTTGTTGTACAGTGGACGCTGAGTCACAAGGTCACCAGTCCAGCTGCAATTCAGACACTGGAGTCACTACATGAACACATCCACATATAGGTGGAGAGCTGAGCCTCCAACCAAAGTGAGCTGTGACGTTTCAACAGCTGGATGCAGGAAGTAGGATGCAGACTGCATCCACAGAAAGCCAATAACCATCCAACCAGAAGCTAATTTAAGGGGAGACAGAAATAATACACTGTGGAAGTCCCATACTTACTTTATGAGACCATCTTCCATGTAAATGTCAGCATAGAATGACTGATCATCGTTGACTATTCTCCCTCCTTTAATAAGGAGACGATCACTCTGTGAAGAGAAAAACACAGCAGAAGTCAGCAATAGGCAACACACGCTTCTCAGCTGCCAATGGAGTGCTTCTCCTGGGTGCTCTCCTACTGCATCACACAGCTCACTGCAACAGCAGATACTTCAGGAAGTTTGCATCACAAAAACATTTGGAAAACAGAACAAGCACAAGGACTGAATGGCACCCAGACCAGAAATGCTCTTACGTTCCCTCCTGCATTCACACTTTTGGACTTGGGCAACTGAGAGAACAGACGCTGTGCTGCACGGAACACTCTATCCTGAGGAATATGAGGTCCATCTTCTACCTCCCTCTGCACAAGTCTGAGTGCTGGCTGCGTGTGGTACCAGAGCAAACACCCCAGCCTCATACATGGGTTCCATGTGTTCAGGTGACATTATCTGCTTTTGCTGTTCCAGAGGACATGCAGACTTCTTGACTGCTTAAAACACATCCAGCACCGTCCCCAGCTTTCAACCATCCCTTACTTTCCCCTTTGCTCCCGCAGATGCCTGCAGCCCCAGCTTCAGGGTGTGAACCCCCTCCTCTCCCCATCACCACCGCAGTCCAAGCCCAGACCCAGCTGCTGACAGCCTCTGCAGAGTTCACATGCAGACGCATCTTGAGCTTGCACAGTTAATTCCTCTAAGGGAGCTGGGCTTGCTGCTCTGCATCTGCTACCCCCGGGGGGAGGGGGGAGGAAAAAAAAAAAGATCACTATTGCACAGTCATTCACAGCACAGAATCCCCTCACACTCTGCAGCACACAGCCGCCAAAGAGCGAAGGCTGGTGCGCATTGCAAGGCAATCTCACTCGCGCGGTTCAGACAAAGAAACTGGGTGGGGAAGGCAGCACACAGCACGGTGCGCTCAGCCGCTGCAGCTCAGCTTCCCTGGGCTCTCCCTGGCAGCACAGACAGCCTTCAGCAGCCCGAGGCTCCACAGCTGAGATAAGGTCACCAGAAGCACAGGACCGGGACCCTCAGCCCACTGCAGCCCAGGGCTGGTGCCTGAACCCTCACACCCACAGTCCTCTCCGAGCAGCAGACCCAGCTCAGTTTTCCTCTAGGTCTAGCGGAGGTTTGCATGGAGCTAGCCAGCAGGTCACTGCCTGCACACGGAGTTGCTACCTTGGCTGGTGGCATCAAGGTCACGGGCACCTCTCACTTTCATCTGTCTCTGCTGCAGCCCAGCCAGCCATGCTGACCAGGAGCACCAGGTCTCGGCCCTCCCAGCTGCACACCTCAGGGGATGCCCAGACTTGGGGCCACGGACCTCAGACACAGACAATGCTGCTAACAGACCACTGATCCTCCTCAGTACAGGGCACTTGTCCCCCCTTCCACTTCTATGCAAATGTCATCTCATTAACAATACTGCAATTTTAAGTTCAGAAAACACTAAAAGAGTGAAGTGAGACCACAGACATATCCTTGTAGCCTGTCAGTCACAAGGGAAAACAGCTGAGCTGTGGCTCCTAGGGATGCAAAGGACTGGTATTTAAGTATCACTGTGAGAAAGGCAGATAGCAATTACCATGCAGCAGTATCAGGCACAGGCTGTAAATCAGGGCTATGATCAGAAACACAACACTCCAGTTAACTCTACGTACAGTTTCTCCCATTTCTCCCGTATGCCGTGGCAGACCCTTGTTTGTTTTAGCTAGCCTGCTGGAAGAGAAAAGAGCTAACCTGCCCAAACCCAAAATCACAACCAGACTCCGGTACATCACACCCACAGCCTTTGCACCTCCTGACTTCCCCTTCTGAAGTCCCTGGAGTCCATTCTTGTCAGAATGCAGAAGCGGCAGCACACGCTGATGCTGACCACCTCTTATTGCTCATCAGGACAGAGAAAGGGCACATGGGCACTGGTGGTGTGGGAAGAGGAATGGAACACTTGACAATTGCTGAATAAACTGCTAATATAAAGTCAAAAAATACACCCACATGCAAATGCAAACAGTCACTTTGTGGCAGACATGAAGGGCTGCTCAGTGCTCAGTTAGCTGCTAAATAAATAAAGTTGCTATATTCACTACAGCTGCAGCACAAACAGGGCCTTTATTCAGGGGTCAGGCTCTGCCATGGGGCCCGCCCCATGCCTGCCCACCACAGCACCCTGCACGCAGCAGGAGAAGGGCTGAGCTGGTACCCACCCGTTAACAAGGAGGAAGAATACAACAAAGTAATATAAGGAACATCCTGACGACACTCCATCTCCAGGCTCTCCATTATTCAGGGGAGCATCCAGACATCGAGAAGCCAGGAAAGCAGAAAGGAAGAGGATGAAACAGTTTGGAGGAAATGAATCTGAATTAATAGGCAGCTTCTGCAGCACATGCATCCAGAGTGGCCCCAGATCACAATAAGCCCACTGTTCTCCCATCAGAGCTCGGCTGTGCCTCTCCACACCCACCGCATCCCCCGCCAGGCCGTGTCATTGGCACTGTCAGCAGATGGGAGGCAGCCCCTCTCCTCCCGACCCACCAGCAGCACTGCCACGTGTGCCAGGGCCCGGCATGGCAGCAGGCAGTGGGCAGCACCCCGGCTCTTTGCAAGGGTCACAAGTGGGAGCAGCACACGGCTGTGAGGTGCCCCAGGGCACAGCGCCGCGGCTCTCACTGGGATCTCTGCCACCCCACACCTCTGCCCTGCTGGGCAGCTCCATCTGTGTGCTGGACACTCTGTTGCTCTGCCTGCTTGCATTTGGGATCAGTCCTAAGAAGCTTTCAAAACCATTACCCGTCTCCTCATGCCCACACACTGCTCTCGATGCTCTTAAGCATCATCTGGCTATCTGAGAGCCTGAAGTATCAGGAGGCTTCTTAAAATCTCTTGGTGTGACGTGTAGCAGGAAAAGGAGGCAGCTGCTTCCAGAGGGATGCTGGATCCAGCCAAGAGCACTGCTCACCTCACTAACTAAGCACAAGGGCATCGTTAGGGTAGCACAGAAGCAGGTGCATGGCTATACTGCTCTTTACCTTGAAAAAAAATAGACACTAATTGCAAAGGTGTGACATCAGCAGCTAACTGTGTTCTTATTAAGGGACTACAAAGGAGTGTTGAAAAGCCTCAGGCTGGAATGGCAGTGCCAGCAGAGCCATGAACTAACTCCTTTTTCCTCAACACCTATGGCCAGGTGTGGAACAGAACTGCCCAGTTGGTAACTGAGGCTTTTCTCCCCATGCAAGACGCCAACCAGCCCTGTGCAAACCTCTTTATTTCTAGAGAGGCTACAGACGTCGCAAAGCTGCTGCCTGTGGGCTGTGATGAGATGGCTGAAAGGAGTGAGCACAGCCTATACCATGAGGAGATGTGGTAACTCCAGACCACCTGGGATAGAAAAGGCTTTCGTGACCAAAACAAAAAGACCAGAATATTTTGTTCCAACCAACAGCTCCACTGATAGCTATTCTGTGAAACTATGGTAAGGCATTTCCCCTCTTTGACCCTCTACTTCTCTTTCTGCAGGGATAGGAAAATCTACAGTCAACAGAAGGAAATATTTTGATTATGTCAGGGTGTGGGCAGCTAATAAATATGCAGAAGGTTTGGGATGACTCCTGAGCTCAGTGCCACAGCATCGGCACACATCTGGACAGTAGCACTACGTCTACTGGAGTCTGATGCACTGTGTGCAAAGTGAGCTGCAGTGAAGAGCTCTTGAGCTGATGAAGCAGGCACTCAGAAAGCCAAAATATTTCACTGTCCTCCCTCCTCCTCTCCATTTTGTAATCCACACTGCCACCAACACACGTGCCCAGACTTCCAAACCTTCTTTCAATGGCCACAGCTCGCCTGCAACACTGTCATGTGTCACTTTGATCAGGCTCTTCCAGTTCAGGTTGGGAATAATTTCACACCAATTCACCCCACACAAACAAATGCAACCCTCACTTTTTCAAACTGATCCATCAGACAAACACTGTTTTTTTCACAGATCACTGTCAGAAAATAGCCTCCAGTTGTGACAGCAACACTGTTGAGTATGAGAAGAAATAGGATGGGAGCACCTGTGCATCTCCAGAATTGCACAAGACGGTTTAAACAATAGCTGCCAGGAAGCAAAACCACTCTGATCTCCAATACCTCCAAAAAAAGTCAAGTCTGCCTGTTCCTGGGGCAACAGGCAGTGAAGGCACTACTCTGCAGGCTCAGCAGCGCTACTAGTTTGAGACCTACAGGTGAGCTACTGCCAGTACAAGGTACTTTTAAGAGCTTTCAGCTGTGGAAAGGTCCCTGAGCTATCCCCCATCCTAATGGCACAACACAGCCTCTTCTAACAAGCACAGCTTAGCTGACGCTATGCGTCCTGACAGGCAATAACAGCCCCTGAGATGGAAATATAGGGAGGAAGAACAAACAAGTGAAATCATGCCCAGGGGAGGCACAATCTGCATAAAGCAACTGCAGTGCCTTTCTTCTAGAGAAGCCACCATAGCTGAGACTTTCTTTATGCCACACTATTAAAAGAGAGAAGACCACCCAGTCCATGACTACTTCATTGCTTACCCTGCACCTCAAAGCACGTGTTCAGGACATATGGCCACTTGACCCAAATTTCAGGGCAAGTGCCAGGGGGCCATCACCAAGCTGCATAAGTCACAGGAGAGAACTACCTGCGGTGTCAGCTTCAAAGATGCCATTCGCTCATAGCAATTCAAGCTTCAATAGCTGAGGGAAGGATTTAACAGAGAGAAATAAAGCAAGTTGCAAGGCTTTGTCACCACTGCAGTCCTTGCTGGATTCCAGAGGATCAGGAACCAGCCCCACATACCCACAGATCTACACCTGTAAGGTGGACTGCACTTTCCTTGTGGAATGAACCCCAGAGAATGCAGAAAATCCCACCTGCAACAGCAAAGTTCTGGTCACTGTGGTCTGGGATACAGAAAAAAAGATTTGTGAAGAGAGATTTGTGAAAAGGCAGTATTGCTTGTTAAAGCAATTGGGTGGAGAATCTGCACTGACAAAAGAATTTCTCTTTATAGTAGCTGTGCTTCTTTGGGAGCTATTTGCTCGCACCTGTACATTAAAAAGAATAATGAAGCTCTGCTCTCTCTATCCTTTTTCTTCAAGAGGCCAAAGCTGTCCTCAGGAGGAAAAACGGGCAATACAAAGTCGGCAGAAAGCCACCAACAAAAGATGAAAGACCTCTTCGCTTCCCAAAAAGAAATCCCCACGTGGCTCCTCTAAGGGAGGGCAGGGGGGAAAGCAGCTGCACCCCACGGAGGAAGGCACGAGATGGATCAGAGCATGAAAACCCGACAGAGAGATCAGCACGGAGAGGCACCGCTGCGACTCCGGTGCAGCTGGACTGCCCGCAGCTTCAAACGAAACATGTCAGCCGCCTTTCTTCCCGCTGGGTGGTGGCACAAACGCGCTGCGTTCATAATAGGTGCGGTCCCCCGCTCTACTGCACTAGCAGCGGGGACCGCCGCACCTGACGCGACGAGAAAGGAGATGGGCTCAGAATCCAGCGCACCGCCTGCCAGCACAGCGAGCATCTCGCAGACCACGGACACAAACGCACCAGCCGTGCTGCGGCCCCGCCCGGCCCCCCGCTCGCCCACCCCACCTGCGCTCCGGCCGCGCACTGCCGGGGACAATGGGAAACGGCGCGGAGGGTCCGCGCTCACGGCCCGGCG
>JAOWBP010004313.1:14182737-14197567 GCA_028571105.1 Tragopan temminckii
CCGAGCCGCAAGGGCACATTGCTGGCTCATGTTGAGTTTCTCATCCATCAAGACCCCCAGGTCCTTCTCCACAGGGCATTGCACGTGGTATTTCCAAGCACAGCAGTGAGGTTGCTCCATGCAGGGGCTGCAGAGGCGGCCGTTTCCCCGCATGCAGCCCGGCAGCTCAGGGCTGGGTGCCCAACTGCTGCGCAGCCACAGCACGCAGAGCGTCCTGCAGTGCCGGACCGGCGGCTCTCAGCCTTTGTTGGAATGGCACTTTTCCACGAGGTGTGAAAAATTCCCTTCTCCCATATCCAGTATGAGCAAAGAGCTGAAAAAGGAGAGGCATCTTACGGGAACACTGGGAACACTGGCAAGGCTGAGGAAGACGAAGTTGGACACTGAGGATGGCTCCTATCTGACATCCAGCCATTATTGCTGTCCTCTCTGGCATTATTACTGTGCTCATTTCAGCTGAGCTCAAGACCCGACAGGCAGAGATTTCAGTGGGGGGGTGGGAAATGTGCAAAGAGATTTTGTTTGGAGCTGCCTTGCTCTGAAAAGATTTCTGAAAGAGCTGAAACGATACACTAAAATGCTTTCCTTGTTGCACTTTTCACAGAGGCCGTATCATATTCGCTCCAACACTTCCACAAATGAAATTGCTCACGTATTTAAGACAGCTACAGTGATGTATCCTGCTGCTTGGTCTGAGGAAATGGTGATGCTGATCAAAAAGGTGAGGGCTGCTGTGGGACTGGAGCACGTCGGGGCTGGGATCGCACTGCAGCCAGCCGAGTCCTTCCACTGCGCCCCACGGCCCTTGTGGGAAATGGTGGAGATTCATTGAAAACTGTATCCAGACTCAGTGCTGGTGACCTTCAGGTAGTACTGTATGACAAACATCCAGCTTTTAATGACAGAGCTCGTTAAAGCCACCATCAGCCAACAGCACTGCTCTCTGTGCTAATGGTGATGGTGCTCATGTTGGCAGCCCAGGGTGGATCTCTCCTGAGGACACAGCGTTCACTTCCAGGGTTTCTCCTACAACTTTGTCTCTCTGGAGTGATGTAACTTAGAAGTGCCTATACATATGTCCACAAATTTGACTAAAAACTTGCATAAACATTTTATGATTTTTTCCGATAATGAAAAGATTTGCAAAAAAATGCTCATAATATTGAAATCCTTCAATGCCATGAAGTTTATGCAATTTCATGTGGTCAGGATGGGAGGGCAGGACAGTGGGAGAGTCTGAGCAGGCACAGCAGTTTCATTCTAACCTCTTTCCTTTCCCTCCTGCTACAGTTGCTCGAGACAAATCCTGACAAGCGTTTTTCTCAGCTGAAAGATATCCAGGACTTTCCCTATCTGTCAGATGTGAACTGGAATGCTGTTCTCCAGAAGAGGATAATGCCAGAATTCATTCCTACGGTGAGGCAGTGTTAAGTTTGAAAGGTCCTTAATGTGCCCAATCCCCATCACACCCTGCAGCCTGCCCTTCAACCAAACTTCAACGTGTCTTCAACCAAATCAGAGTGGGAATGCCTCACCATTTCCGCAAAACAGCAGGTGCCCTTAGCACAGGGGAGAAGACAGGCAAGAGCATGATTTTCACTTTCTGGTGAATCTAATGAGGGTTAATGGGTGGTGACTGCAAGGAATGGGCACCCCAAAGGTGATCCACTCTGTTTATAGTAATCTCAAAGTTTCTGTACACAGACTTGGACTTACACGGCCATGAGCACCATTGGCATTGCAGATAAAATACAGGATGCTGTCGGTTTTGAGCCATCCTCCACTGAACCACCTTCTTTAGCAGCCCTGTTTAGGACCAGCTCTCCTAATGCAACAAATAATGAGCAGATGAGGGCTCGTTAGCAGCCTGGAGATCACTGTCCATTACAGAACTGTTTCTTCCTGAAGTGACTCTCCCTAACAAGTCCATTGTTCACAGGAAAAGAACAAATACAGTAGATTCAGGTTTCTGACTCTTTTTAAATCAAATTAAAGCTGCACAGAGGTAACATAACCCTCTTTGAAAATAATCCAAGGACTGCTCTGTGCAGTGATGCTCCAACTGTTTTTCACTTGCAACCAAACAAATGGTGAGCTAAACCACAAATATTTAACTGCACGTATTCCCCCTCTGTCAATCAACGGCTTTCTCTGTGGTGGATGTATGTGTATTGCTTCAAAACTCATCATGCAGGATTCTGTACGGCCTCTCAACAGAGGACGTCACTTTGAAGCAACCAATGGGTTAAATGTAAGTAGTAAGTGTAAAGGGAGCAAACACACCTTGACGGTGCTCCCCCAGCTGAGGGAACTGCTGAAATATATCGGATGTGCAGCAGCTGTTTCAGCTATGTGTGCAGTTCTAATTAGTTCATTTTTTACAAAATTCAGATTCCAGGCGCAGCCCAATTAATGACCCTCCAAGACCAGCACTGCTCACTTAAGGCAACCTTTCTCTCCCCTCCAGAAAGGAAGACTGAACTGTGACCCAACCTTTGAACTTGAAGAGATGATCCTGGAGTCCAAACCTCTTCACAAGAAGAAGAAGCGCTTGGCTAAGAAGGAGAAAGACACCAACAAAAGCAATTCCTCACAGGTAAGAGCAAGCAGGTGCATGTGTGTGGTGAAGGAAGGCTTTCATTCTGTGTGAAAGCCAACTATAACTTAGCAGTACCACAGCAACCTGTTTGAACTGTCTCTTTTCCTTTTGACCACCTTCGTTCCCAAGAGATCCCCCCATCCCTCACCCAGCTGCACCCCTCACAGTGCATCAACCAACACACACTATTGCTTTTCTAAATCTCCAGTTAGGCTGTTTCTGTTTTGTATTAGCAGAAACCTTTCTATTTTATTTCCCCTGAAACATCCTCTAGAAAGAGGGAATGGTAACTTGTAAACATTTGCATTGAGAGTTTCTAAGATGCAAAACACTCCAGAAGCACTGTGCAGCTTTCATGGTGCTGGAGAGCCTTTTTGGGTAGGAACTCTTTCTTTGGTTCTGTCTCAGGTGCTGCAAAAATAGAGAAAATTTCCAGGGCCAACAGTAACCTGAGAAGAGTCTGTGCTTTGAACATGCAAGCTGGTATCAAAGGGCAAGCTTAGCCAGGTCCTGCGTTTGAGATACTGTCCTACACAGGAATTGATGTCAAAATTCCTACTGGCTTCAACAGTGTCAGAATTTCCTCTGTAGATCATAAGGAGCGCTTTGGCTTTCATGAAGCTTCATTATTTTTCATGCCCCTTAATTGTTCACTATTGAACATTTCTGTAATAAAGTAATTTAAAGGTCAGATGTGCTTTTGAACATCTTCAGTACTTAAAGATGGATTGGGCTCTCAGGGCTTGACCCTGTGTGGGGTTTGGCTTTCTCATGCACTCCCAGCCTGCAGCCTCCTCCATTGGCACTGAAGCCAAACACTTGTTTTCCATCCCAATGGCAAGAGCCTGGATAAATTGCAGCGTTGAGACAAGAGCCATACGTTTGTTTGGGAGTACAACTGTGCAGCTAAGACAAGCAACCTGAGCCTGGATGGCTTCTTTCATGTAGACCTTCCACAAGAAATAGCATGATATAGTTCCTGAGCTGTTGCCTCTCTCCTGCACTGTGCAGGAGCTCTTGGGGTACACCCGAGGCCTGGAAGGCTTTGCTGCGTGAGCACTTCTATGCTTCTGCAATCTGAGCTTTTTCTGCAATAGAAAAATCCCTGTGGAAACCCAACATATAATTTGAAGCCTGTATACCTACTGAGCTCTATGTGAGGAGGGTTGTAATGCCATTCTCCCAACTGCAGTGCTGGTGTTGCTCTGGACCTAAAGATATTGCTGTATCTCCTTGAAAATGCCCTTACAACATCTTTTTGTGTCAACTGTGAATTTATTCAATTTTTCTTCATCTTTTTCTATTCAAATGTAAAAGGTCTGCCATCTTCAAAAGCACCTAGAGACACTCCAGAGGGACTTCATTGTTTTCAACAGAGAAAAGTAAGTACTGATAAAGAGGCAGCGTACCAGATGCTGGCACAGAGCAAAAGCTTTTTGCCAGTGAACAGGGATGGACAGCAACATTGCTCCTGCAGGTTTGAGGCTGGGCTGGTATCCGGTCCATAACAACCCGGCCCCAGCAGAGTTCTGCTGTGGCCAGGTCTCTGGGGCCAGCTGCCCCAGCAGCAAGGAGGTGCCTAGAGAAGCTGGTCTGGGGCAGGCAGTGGGAATGGGCAGCCTGCAGGCATCCCCAGGCCCACCAACAGCTCTGCCTCCTGTTCTGCCCTAGGGTGAGACACCAGCACAACGAGATCCAGCAGCATGCAGCATTGGCCAAGTGCAGAGGCATGCACAAGGACAGCCAGAACAACCACCTCTGAGAACTGCAGCCCTGGCAGCAGGAGGCTCTGGGACTGCCCCTGTCGCTTGCCACCATTCGTTAGAAACAGCCCATGATTTTGCCTTCCATGACAGCAGGAATGTCACTGTGTGAGAAGGGTGAGCTGCTCAGCACTCTTCCACTGGGGTTGGCCAGTTGGTATCACAGCCTAGTTAGTGAGTACCAGGCACCCACCTGCAGGAACACATCATCACCAGCCCTTGTCACGGTGGGATCTGCAGCTGTGTGCCCTGGCTCTTTGGGCCAGGATTCCTGCATGGGTCCCTACATGGAGCTGATTTTTCCAGGTGGAAGACACTGCTCTGACTTGCGGTGCCTTTACTGGCACGCAGCAATGGCCTCAACTTGCAGAGATCTGTAAACATCCTCGGGAGGGCTGGTGCTGGCAGCAAGCCTCTTCCCCAGCTGAGCAAGGGCAGCAAGGTTCCATCCATGCCCCCTCTCCTCACTGCTTGCAGAGCCACCTGGTGCAGAGCCAGGCAGGCACATAGCTGGACAGGGAAGTGACACCGTGACAGCCAAGTACTGGTGAATGAGTAGCACCCCAGAGCTTCTCCAGGCCATCCTGAAAAACCATTCACAAATGTTAAACTGCTGCAAATTTCTGAATCTGATGGGGTCGTGGCTTCCAACATCAGAGGTAAATTTGAATGTGTACTTTTCATCTCTCTGCTGTTGTCTTCACACTTGATTTAAGCAGCAACAGCTGTGCTCTTGGTGCAGGCTTTGCCAAGAGTGAGATTGACCAAAGCATCTCTATTATGGTAAATGCTAGGTATTACGCTATTATCCAAATGCTTTTGCAGACCAGACCTTTCACCTCTTTATTTGACATTCTTCCTAATCTCAACAATATAATAAACATGTAATGAACTGTCTGTCTCCCATTTGCCCAAAGGTATTCTTGTATCCCCTGTGCCTTCCTGTCTCTCTCCTCTGGCTAAATCTAATTTTAAAAAATCCAAATAAAACAGACAGCAAATGAAAGACTCCTTCCCAGGTAATCAAAAGCCACTGTTTCGTCTGAGGTCACTTACAGTGCAAGGCAGAATAGGTCTGGGAGGGCTGGGTAAAGCCAGGCTGTGACAACAGCCATACCTGTCACCTGCAAAGCACTGGGCTACAGCCACCTAGGAGAGGTTCACACACCACAAACCCGGACAAGGGAACTGGCCCTGCTCCTGGCTGGGACAAAGATCAATGCTGTTGTACTGGCTGACACAAAAAAAAAAAACCCTGAAGAAGTTATATGAGAACACTGCACCTTTAAAAATTCCCCAAAAGATCTCTAAAACTATCTCTGAGGCACAGTCTCAGCTTAATCACTAACAGGCAGCAGCAAAAAATCTCTAATTACTTCATAGCAGAAGTTCACAAAACTTCCAAGTATGAGCAGCCCTCCCCACCCCGGCACAGCTACGCTGGCATGGCCCCTTTAAGGACTGCTACACAGACAACTTGTCCTGTCTGAGCTACAGGCATGCAAAAATAAATATTTCAGGGTCAAATACTTCAGGGGAAAAAAAAAGCGGATTTATTTAGCACTGCCTAGATTGACACTCAATTTCTTCTATTATGTAAAAAACAATCTAATTTTTTTGGATGCTTTGCAAGCTTGAGAAGGCAGTGACCCACAGTTGGACACCACCTGAAAGAGAGAAAGCAATTAACTCACAGCCTCAAAACCAGCCCCAGCTGGGAAGGCCTGGCCCACGTCACCACACAGCTGACAGGAACAGCCCACAGCGGCCACAACAGGCTGCAGCCAGAGACTGTCCAAATGAGACTGTCCACGGCCAAACTGAACGGAGTCTCACTGGCACCTGCTCCAAGCTGTTCAGTTAATACTTTTGCTTTTGCCCAAGAAGCAACGTGGTCCTAATATCCACACTGGCACCCCAGTGCTGCACACAGACTCCCTTTGGCTGTACATCTCCCTCGGCTCAAACAGCCCCAAGTTGCTCCAGGAACCCTGCACACATCCTGCCCCTGGGACACGGCCTCTATGCCCCTACTGTCCCCAGGGCCAGGCAGGCACCGCAGCTCAGAGTGGAAAAAAGCAGCCATGACAACAAGTTGTTTGAGGAACAGTTGTTTGTTTTTTTTTTCCTTTCTTTTTTAATAAAGTGTACAAAGTCGTAAGTTTCCTTACATGAGGTGCTGTGACAGCTGTTACAGAGATGATCTGGGCTCCTCAATGGGCATCGTGGTGAAACACTGCTGAGCGCCAAGACAAAGGAACAGGGCGCTGCCCGGCCGGGGCTCACAACGCACCCCCACCTGCCCACAAGCATTCAACACCAACAACGACCTGAACCAAGTGACCTGTCTGAGCGGCATGCATACAAAAGGGAGAGGAAAAACACAACCCACCCAACCCACAACAACAACAACAGAGTTTTAAGGCTATGCATAAAATAAAATGAAGCAACATCTTTAAAGCTAGGTAGCAAGTAGCATTTGTGAAACGTAAGGCTTGAGGCTTACTGATTCTTCAGAACAGGTTTATTTGCTTTTCCTTCTTAAACACCAATGTACCACTTTTTCTTCCTTTGCTTGCACAGGGATCACTCCCCTCTCTGTGTGGGGCTTTAGCTGAGGGAGGTTATGTTGGAGCGGCCTCCTGGCGGTGCCACAATGCGCTTGCTGGCAGAGCGAATGCCTTCATCGATCTGGGTACCTGGAGCACCAAGGGAAAGGGAAAGTGACGCTGAGAGGACTTTTTTCACTCAGCCACCAGGAAGGCTGGGGTCTTGCCGAAAGACTCTGGGCCACTGATGGCAACCTCTCTGCCTCTGACTGAGGAAGGACCCCAAGGAGAGCAGTGTCCTGCACAAGCAGAAGTCCAGTGCTGCACTATGGCTGCAGCCTGGCCCCCCCCGGCCCAGGGTACCATGCTCTGCCAGCCCACCCAGTGCCATGCTTACCTGACAGGCTGAACCCTGACTGGTGGAGGTTCCTGACAGGGGGTGTCTGCCGCGTGGGGGACCCCCGGGTGGATCCCACAGGGGTGCCACCCTTGGGGGTGGCAGTCAGGTCAAACACAGGTCCATCATACATGCCCCGGGGCACAGCGTGCATCTCCGCCATCTGTTACCAGAGAGGAATGGCACAGTGACACCGCAATGCTTCTGCAACCCCTGTGAGCCCACCAATGCCGCCAGCATCCCGGTGCATGGATTCCAGGCTCCCTGGTCCCAGTGCAGAGGCCACTCATGCTGCCAGCCCCGTGCTCACCTGTCCTGCATGCCCGAGACCTCTCTGCAGCATGGAGGTGTCTCAGCCCCACTTCCTGCACAACAGCCTCCCACAGCGTGCTGAGGGACTATGCAACAGGCAACCCTTTGACATGGGTTTACTTTATGCAGATAAAGGCCCTTTTTGCTCAGTCTCCTTGTTTTTAACTCAACTTTTCCCTTCAGGTTCCTGCTGCAACAGGAAGGCAACAAGGGAGCAGTTGGACCTGCAGCACCCACTGCTGACTCAACCCCAAGTCCTGCCACCATGGTAGCACACCACTAGCACAGAGGTCACAGCTCTGCCAAGCACTTAGCAATCCCCAGTAGGTTCAGCACACACAGGTTTACAGCACTGTTTCCAACTTATCAGATACACTGGAGGGAAAACAATTAGCTAGCTGGGAAAGGGGCAATTTGGGTTAACAGCTTCACAGCTCTTTCTGCTGGCATCCCCATCTCCTTACCTTTCTCCTGGCTTTAATCCGCTTGTAGACATAGTCAGGGAAAGGGCTGCAGGGCAGGAAGCGCCCAGTCCCCTGGGTCACATGCAGGTTGCCGTCCTCCAGCATGATCTTTCCCTGGCATATGACAACCAGTGGGGCCCCACGCAGCTCCATCCCTTCAAAGATGTTGTATTCAGCTGCCTGCAGCAACCACGGGTGATGGTCAGGAGAAACATGAGCACTGTCTGCCCACTGAGGGCTGCTCAGTCCCCACACCTCATTGACAAAGCCTCCAGGGCAGAGAGAGCACACCTGTAATAGCCTTGTTGCCTCAAAGGCCACCTGCCCTTCACCAGTCCATCACACCAAGAACCCACCTCCGCTGAGAGAAATTTGGACTCAGAGAAGGAGAAAAGCCCAGTGCAGGCCTGGCACAGGGAGAGTGCAAGGCAGCTTGGGTGAGAAAGGTGCTGCAAGCAGAGCCCAGGGCTCAAAGGCATCCTACCCTGCAGTCACAGCTGCATTGCCCAGAGCTGGAACTTGGTCCCTGCATCTACCAGCAGGGCAGCACCAAGCTCCTTGCAACAAGATCACTGTGCGTAGCACTTCCCACACCCATTCCCAGCATGAGCAGAGGGCTTACAGACTGGTGGGTTTTTGCCGTGACGATCTTCACTGCATCAGGATCCCAAATGACCAGATCACTGTCTGAGCCCACAGCTATTCTCCCTTTCCGTGGGTACAGGTTGAAGATTTTTGCAGCATTAGTGCTCGTCACTGCCACAAACTGGTTTTCATCCATCTTTCCTGTAGCCTGCTCAGACACAAAGAGAACAAAGCACCCTTTTGGGGAAGGGAAGAGGAAGAGCCCAGGTCTGGCATTAGACAGACCAAAAGCTGGAGCTGTGTTCACAAATCATGGCTGTTCGCCCTGTGGCAGCTGTTTCTCCTGCTCCAGCTTGTTTCAGCTCACAAAGCCAGAAAGGAGACATGCCACTGGGCACTCAGCCCTGCTGGGGCAAGGACATGGTGCTGCCCATCAAGCCTGTCCACTCGCTGCTGGGTTGGCTCTTACCACTGCTTTGTCCCAGATGACAGACATCCGTTCCTCAATGCCATTGGTCCCCTCTGGGATTGCCGTGAAGTTGTCTTTTCCAATTGCTTTCTGCGCAGTGCTGAACGTGCAGTGGGCACTTCCTGACACCTGCAGGTCACCACTGGCGTGGTGGTAACAAGAGCATCCTGAGCCATTTCGTAGTCAGACAGAGGCAGAGACATGAGGGACTAGGAAGTCCTCTGCGTGTGGGCAGCCCCCTCCCAGCTCTCTGTCACTCTGCACTCCTGTTTTTGTGATTCTTCAGCCTGCTGACCCCCACCAGCAGCCCTCATAGTGGCTGAGTCCCCTGGGCAATGGTGGCAGGAGAGCTCAGCCACACCACACTGCCTGCCTGGGGCACAGCCAGCACCCTGTGCACAGCAAACACAGTTCGGAGTGGGGGATATGTCCTGGGGAACACAGCAGCCTCTGTGCCAAGCCAGAAGGTGTACTTTCCTAACAGACTATGACTCACATCAAGCTAGAGGGAGAAAATATCCCATTGTGAGTTAGACAAATGATTTCTGGCAGCTTGTTGGGTCTGCTTGGGAGAACAGCCCTTCTGCCATGCGAGGAGGAAGGAGCCCTGCCCAGCTGAGACTGTTCCCCGTGTCCCAGAGAGAGCCAGGGCTGCCAGGACAAGCTCACTGTGCCCTTGCTCAGGGTCCTCTGTGTAGAGCCACTGCTAAGATGGGATCCATCCACCCTGGTCCAGCAGTGTCAGCAAAGGGCAGGAATGGGCAGAGCCAGCAGCTGCCAGGAGGACAGGACAAGGAGCTGAAAATCAGCTGGGTCTGAGGGGAGCTGGGGACACAGCTGCCACCAGGTGGAAGGGAGCAGGGCCCAGGCTGGCTCCTGGAGCAGCTGGGAGGGAAGGGCCTGCAAGTGCTGGACTCCTGGCCCCAAACCTCTGATGGCACAGATGCAGCAGCTCTGCACAGGGCCACGAATCAGTCCTAATCCACTGGTAATCTCCATCTTCCTCTGATAATTTCTGCCATATGTCTGACTGACTGCAGAGCCAGAGATCCAGCCTGATGACAAAACTTCCTAATCTCCACCACCTTTGCTCTGGTGAAAGAAAACAAACCACTCAGCCCAGCTGAAGCCCTGCAGCTGCTTCTCCTGCCAAAGCCTCAAGAAAACAACTGGGAAAGGTACTGGGACAGAACTGCATTGACTGCAGGGCTCAGAGGTGCTCCTGCCTCTCCTTTGAGGTCTGGGGTAAATTTGGTATTGAAGCAGCAGGAAAACATCAAAAATCAAGTTCAGGAGTTGGGCTCACATTTCGCTGTTTCACTAAGACCTGCATCTATCTCATATGCCCAGATCAAGCAGAAGCACATGCTGCTCACTGCCCACAGCAAAATCCCAGGCAAGGTGCACACTCAGACCCCAAATGCATGGGCACCTCTTCTGCCAGCCAAAGCAACTCCACACACATCCAGCACTGCTCCTCACTGGGGCACAACCCCAGCTTATCCCTCTGCTGTCACACCTATTTCTGACCTGGCATCCCATGCTCATCTCAGAGATGTTTCCAACATTACCTCAAAGGTCATTTCCATTTGCAGCCCCCTAGCACAGAGCAGCACTGCACACAGCATTCAGCTGCAAACACAGAGCAGTGGGGCTCGCAACTCATTTGTGAGCACAACCAGCAAGCGGGCACTGCATCCCTGGCTGTGGTGCATGCCTTTCCAGTGAGGGGATGGAGGACAGACAGCTTTGAGGGAAAGGTCACCTCAAATTGCTGAAGTGCTTCTATTGTTTGCTCTCTGCTTTCAACAGATCCCTTCCCCCACTCCCTGCCTTTAGGGTGAAAATCATCTACTGTTCCTGCCAGACGTGCACAAGCTGTCCCTAAGAGCCTCATACTCCTTGCAGACTGTTCTACTGTTCACCTGTGGACAAAAAGCCAGAATGCTATTTGGCAGGTGGGTCCCCATCAGCTATGCCACCTATGCCCCCAGACCTCCTCATGCACAGCCACATCCCAAGCCTCAGCTTCTGCTCCTCCCGCAACCGCATGACTTCTACAGCTTGGTCAATGCTGTCACTGACAATTCTGCATTGTCTGGCCCTCATTTCTTTCCCTTCTTCAGGGCATTTAAAGCAGTTCGTGACTGCGTGCCACAGTATTTTTCTCATTACTGGCACTAAGCCTTCAGTGCCTCCCTTGACAGCCATTTCATCAGGCAGCTCATTAAATCCCTGGGGTGAAATGGTTCATACTGGAATAGTGTCTAGGCTACCTGAATACTCCCTGGCCTCCTCTCTGACTACTCCAGGCCAAAGGTGCTGCCTCCCACTCGCAGTCACCGGCAGAGCCACCAGATCAGGCACAGCCTGCCTGGCTGCTACTGCTCACCTGGCCAGGAGGGAATTAATGTAGTCAGGGGTTGTGGGGTCTGGGCTTAGGGGGGGTGAGACCACAAATGCTGCAGCCTTGGCCCAGTTCTTGCTCCAGTAGTGTGTTCCATCAGTCCCCAGGCTGGCTGTGATGGGCTCACCGAACACCACGTTGCCTGGAAAAAAGAGCAGAGAGGACACAGGTCTGGTGACTACAGCAGTCTGATGCTTGTCTGCCTGTTTTGGCCTCTAGAGCAGAGAGGAGGGACTGCTGGACCAGAGACCTCTCTGCTATCACAGGCACTGTCCCAGTCCTTCAGCTCCAGTTACAGAGCATGATGGTGGTGCAGACCTGGTGCCACAGAGGCTGGGTTTGTACTCAGCAGCTTCAACCACCTGCATGTGGATGGTGTGAGTTTCCCCACAGAAAGCCCTTCACAGAAAGCTTTAGTCTCCAAGAACCTCCCTGACCCATGCCCACACCTTGATGCTACCTGATCCCTGTAGCCCTTTGCAAATCAGGTAAAACCTCAGCCCCCCCTAGAAGGAGTAGCAGCTCTGGGCTGCTCAAAGAAGGAGTCTGAACACAACAGCCAGGGCAACACCAAACCCAGGACTTCAATGGCAACAGTGTGGATGCATACAGCATCAGCTCACCCTTTTTCCTGGCTTGTGAGATGAGGTCTGCAGCGCTTCTGCTCATCACTTTAGTCACATAGAGAGGGCAGTTGGTCTGGCTGGCAATGATGATGGCTCGGAAGACAGCTTCTGCTTCCAGCTGGAAGAGAGAACAGTGTGGCTACAGAGGAGCAAGCACAGCAGGTAAGGAGGGCTCACTGCTGGCGGTGCTCCCTCTGGTACCTGGGGAGGCTCCAGGGCCCAGCCTGCAGGCCAGAGCCAAGCGGCACTCTGCAGGGCTGCAGCATGGAGCCGGGCTGCCACTTGTTCCCCTGCCTGGCTCCAGTTCTGTCAGCAGACACAGGAGCTCAGGGCCAGCTGCCCACACCTGGCAGCACTGCTGCAGCCAGCACAGGCAGACACAGCCCTGTCTCTCTATGCATTTGGTTTAATCGGACATCGCCCTGCTGATGCCTGGGGTGCTGCAGGCTGTGCCCTGGTGTGCTGCTGGGGCCCAGCTGTTCCATGAGTCAGCTGCTGGGTGCCCCGCTGGAGCAGGGCACATTTTCACCACACGGTTATCTTTGAACTATGACATCAGCCCTTGCTCAGCCTGAGCTCAGCTCCAGACGTTCTCTAAGTGTTAGCTCTGCAGCTTGGCTTCAACCTTCAGCCTGAGACAGTTCAAAACAGAAACCTTAAAAAGACAACGCACCAACCAGCCGGGAAAGGCAGGCACTGCAGCTGCTGCCTGCAGCTGGCAACTGCTCAGTGGTCCCAGCAGCAGTGGGCCACTGCGCTCAGACAAACACACCAGTGCACCTCACACACTTCTGAGCACCATCCATCAGCACAATGAACACAGTTTTCTTCTGCTGCTTAAGAACTCTTTTGAAAACAAAGCAGCACACCTACAGACTTGAGTGGGCTTTAACACATGAACATCACTGAACACCCTTCAAAACTGATCCAGTCTGGAGCACCATTCAGCACTACCGAATCCCTAGCATCACCTGCTAAAAGAGCATGTCTTTAATGCTCACAGAGGTCCTTCCAGGACACAGCAGATCCTTGGACCCTGGGTCACCCTCCCAGTGCCTTGCCAACCACCGGCAAGTCTTCAGGAAGATAGCACATCACTTGCACGCCACTGAATGTTTTCCCAGGTTGAAGGTGTGCTGGAAGAACACTTTCTTTTCGAAGATAATGATATCTGGGTTTGGCTGTACAGACTGAATCTAGAGCTTTCTTGCACTATTCTCAGTTGCCTTAAACTTTAATGCCATTTCAGGATCAAACACTCAATAATGCTTTATTGGCTTTGGACAAGAAGTGCAGTGCTGTCTTACAATAACAGGACAGTTCTCAAATCCTGGCACAATATCCTGTAATTGCAGGTTAGCTTCCCAGCTAGTGGCATCAGGTCTAAGGCCATAAAATAAAATAAGTGTACATTTACACACAGAGGAACTATGATCTACTGTTTTTTACACTGAGTCTTTTCTCTTTACTGTCTCATACTTCAAAGACAGTAAGCATTGCATTACACTACGCTCTATCATTACCAGTTACCACACAGTCAACTCCTTATACTGTTAATTTAAGCCAATTGATTTTATGTCTGCAGACCCTGAAGTGTATATCTGTCACTGTGCTCCCTACTCAGTTCTGCTGTTGTTTTCGTCTTTCGCATGCCACAGAAAGTTAAAAGCAGCTCTCAGCACGGAGCTATCTCAAGAAAACCTATCTAAAATTAGACACAACTCAGATTAACAGACCAAACAGAAAAATATCCTGCAGCTAAAATTAGAAATAATCTAATTAGTGTCTTCACAATGACTTGTAGCCAGGAAATTCCCCCTTTCCTCCCCTCCCATACCTTCCACCAATGGCTTTGTCTGTCTGACTTCAAAACCCACATTAGACCCTAAGCAGAGATTAAGCAGGAAGAGGCTGGAATCTGTCTGTGCTCAGACACATGAACAGTGACCTTTCAGAGTCCCTAAAACTTGCCTTTCTGTTCTCCTCTGGCCTCTTACACTCTGGAATCCCATAGAAAATGAATGCTGCCAAACCTGCCCCAAGTGCTGCTACAGCTGTACAGAATTTTTTGTTGATTACTTAATCCCTGAACAACTCAGAAGCCTTCATTTCTGGTAGGAGAGTCCAGTTAGGTGGAAAAACGCTGGTCACAAAAGAGCATCTCACTCTGTCTTGAGCTGATATTGAACAAGACACTATTGTATTTATACACATGTTTAGCCCTGCTGCAGTACACCCTACTACAGCTCCTTGGAAAAGCTCTGACGTGCACTACTCTTTGCCTTACCTCCTCGGGTCTGCTCAGCACGTGGCCCTCTGGGCCAGTGATTCCCATCTCCAACATCCTGGCCTGTTCCTAGGACACAAAAAGGACAAAGGGATGTTATCAGGCTCCGAACCTGCCCCCCACAGATGAGCAGACCCCTCCTGATGGCCCAACAGAGCTGTCACCACACTCTGTATTTAGGATAGGCAGATAAACAAAGGGTTGCTCTTTGAACCTCGCAGAGGCTAGTATGAAAACATGAAAAATTCACCCAGATGAAAAGTGTTAATCTTCTCCTGATAGGAGTAAAAGTGGCCATTGTTGATGACAACACACCAGGCAAAAAGAAGCAAACAGCCTCAGGACAGCCCTGTGGTACCAAGGAGCTATCTC
>JAOWBP010004313.1:14254081-14267767 GCA_028571105.1 Tragopan temminckii
GACGCCAATGCTGGCAGCCCAGGCCCAGGTCGGTGCCTACACACCAACAACCAGCAGTGCCGCGTCGCCGTCAACCTCCTCGAGCACTCAGTCCTCCACAACCTCTACCACAACCACGGCCACGTCGGTTTCACAGACAAACTCCAGTGAGTACCTGAGGGCTTCTCAGCTTTGCACTGTAGGGGTGCTGCTTTGGGGAACTGCTGCAGCAAAAGCTTAGTATCCAGCAGGAAGCAGTTTCCACATCGAGTGGGATGTGTTCAAAGTACAATATTTAATCCATAAGAACATTGCATGGGTTTTGTTGGTTTTTTTTCCTGATTTGGAAGAGTTAAAGTAGTACTGTGCTGGGGTAGATGAATCTCTGTCAGCGTGCAGCCCTTTTTCTTTAGGTCTTTGTGTGTTTTTTTTTGTTTTTTTTTTATCACATCATATCAAAGCTATTATACATCCATTTCCTTTTGACTGCAGTTAAAGCAAAACTGGTTTTAAAAGTATCTCACAAAAAAAAAAAAAAAAAAAAAAATTGAGGTAGGAATTACAATTGTACCAATTTCCTCTGTTTCCAAAACTGTATTTGTTGCTTTAAGAGGAGATCTTTCAGTGCTGTTTCTGGGCTACGTAGAATTGGTTGATTGCAGAATGGAGCTGCTTCTGATGTCTTATTTTTACCACTAGTAGCTTTCTAGCTGAGCCTCATAAGTTCCCATTTGCTGGAGCTGCACAAAAACGGAAAAAGAAAGTCCTTAGCCCCATTATTATTCACAGATAACCTTTGAATAAGAGTCTGAAGATTACTGCTGATTACATGGTCTAAGTCTTTGCTTTTAAGGATTTTCTTACTGAGAAACCCCAAGAGTTTAGAGGTCTTGATTTATATACAGCATGGACATAATGAATGTTTATATGTAGCAGCTACATCAAACAGTAGTTTATAATGCGCTTTGGCATAAATATGCTCACAAATGCCTGTAGAGCATCGACACAGATTCTTATCTTAGGTACTCAAATCTATCTGCATGTGTATGTCACCAGCAAACAATTGAGTAAAATCACAGTGTGTGGACAAAGCAAGGCATGCTAATTAACAAACGCTTTGGTTTGTGTTCTACCTGTGTGCAGGGCACTGAAAGCACAGCATCTCTGCTGCTCTGGAAGCCTGTTGTGTAATAGCCCTTGTTGTGGCTGTGCTGGCAGAAACGTGTACAGTGGGCCAGGCAAAATTATCTGCAGAAGATGAGCAGTTGCTGTGCTGTCTGAACTCCAGCTCTAGCGCACAGATGTGTCCCACTGAAATATTTGACCTTTATGCTGTCACAACAGAGAGAAGTCAAGCTTAATTTTTTAACCCAAACTTCTGGTATCTTTGTTTGAAAGCAAGTCGCATTTGGGTAACCCACAAGGTATGCTTTGTTAGTCCTGGAAGGAGGTCACTCAAGGAGCAAAAAATCTGCATTGCTCAAAACTTTTCAGAGCTTTAATATGAAAGATAAAGCTGTGATCAGCTGCTATGTTGAAATAGGTCTGGTGTCATCACCTGAGGCTGCGGCCATTTTTGCTGAGAAACTGGAAGCAGGCAGAAGGTGAACGTTTGGTGCTGGCTTAGATTTCTGAGAACTGCTCCTGGTTTTGACGTCGCTCTTCATGCACCTTCTCTGAAGCAAAATGTCTTGATACTAAATGCTAAGAGTCTGTTCTGCTTCTGCCTGTTCTACCTGCTAAGCTTTGTCTTTGCTTTCAAGAACTGTGACTGTTGGTGTCTGTGCCCAGGTGATAACATTTTATCAGTTGAAATAATTTTACAACTCTTGGGCTTGGCCTGTAAAATTCTGGGGCTTCTGGTGGGCTCCATCATCGTCTGGTACTGATTGATGAAGGCCTTAAAACAAATCACGTGCTCACTCTTGGCTCTGTTTCCCTAAATTTTAGGCGAAGAACTCTCTCTCTCATCCTGAAGCACTTAAGAACAGCAGACCAAAAATCTTTTTCTAAGTAACTTAATACTGATACCTGATTGGGAGTGCTTCTGGTTATGGTTAAATAAAGAAGGCACCCAGGGTGCCCGTATGTCATGTGCTTATAAGTTGGGTTTTTTGTTTTTTTTTTTTTTAATTAACACATTTTTCAACAGTTCCTCCTCTACCAAACCTCAGAGTATGAATTTCAGGGCTGGTCATTGACTTCGAGCCATCAGGTCTCTAGTTTCTGTTTTGCCAGTGCTTTGTCATGTAGCACTGCTCCTGGTTACATGCTG
This sequence comes from Tragopan temminckii, assembly GCA_028571105.1. NCBI lineage: Eukaryota > Metazoa > Chordata > Aves > Galliformes > Phasianidae > Tragopan > Tragopan temminckii. The sequence continues at coordinate 14,256,336 of JAOWBP010004313.1, forward strand.
ATTTCAGGCATGCTACAGGGATTGCTGAATTGAATGCTGGTATTGTCTTTTTCCACTGGGAGGCACTGAAAACCAAGAAGGCTCTTGCAGCTTCTGAACAAAAAGTACTTTCCTTTTCCGTGCTTAATTACACATTCCTTAATTGACATTTTTCCATTCTTGGATCACAGATTCATGAGCATGGTTTTAAATGGACTGTTGTCATGCACGTGCTGGTTATTACGCTCACTACAATGGAACCTTTGTTAATTCAATATAAGAATAAGCCTTTTCCATTTGAAACTTTCTGTAATATTCCCTTTCTGTTCTTCTGAACAGGGATGCAGAGTAGAATTTAATGTATTTACTGAATGAGCTCTGTCCTTTGCTGTACTCTTGCCACCACTATACAGTCCCATTAGGAGTAATGAATGGTACAAAGTAAAATCTGAAATGGACTTCCTTTGTGAATACTTAGTGTTACAGAGAAGGCAAAAGCTATTTTCTGTCCAAGAGTGTCTTCCTGTTGATTCTAAGCATACCTGCTTATGTAACATCTGCTGGGAAACAGAGAGCCAGTATGTTTGCAGTGAATATATTGTAGTATCTGAGATACAAGGTGTTCTTTGTTTTTTTTGTTTTGTTTTGTTTTTTATCAGCACCTACTACACAAGACCAGACCCCAAGTTCGGGTGTTTCAGTTGCCACACCATCAGTCAGTGTTTCAACCTCTGCTCCTTCTGCTACACCTGTGCAGACTGTACCCCAGCCAGTCCCACAGACATTGCCTCCTGCAGTTCCTCATGCAGTACCTCAACCAACTGCAGCAATTCCTGCTTTTCCACCAGTAATGGTACCTCCATTTCGTGTCCCCCTTCCTGGCATGCCTATTCCACTTCCAGGTAAATTGGCAAACTGTAATTGTCTTGTCCGCTACATGTCCATGTTGTCAATTTGTTTGCACTCATGTGTCCACTGTGTATGGAACTTGCCTGAATCCTCTCCACTTAGAGTATTTTTGAAAGAATTCAGGGATAGCAGACAGACTTTTTAATTAACAGTGAACATTAAATTTTTGACTACTAATTCTTTGATATCCATATCAGAAAATAGGTACATTTAAACATGTAAACGTTTTTGGTTTCAGATTGTTGAAAATACCAGAAAGTGTTTAGTACAGTTCTTGTCTTACAGCATGTGTCTATCTCATCATCCTATTTAAGAGTGAGATTCTGGACAGAATCTATAAGTGACTGAGAATATGGTAGGACTGCATTCTACTGATTACAGTTCCACTTTAATTTTATTCTGCTTGCTTGATTTAGACCTAGAGTCTTGTGTTTAAATATTAATTCGGACATGGACTGTACACCCCTCCCCCCAAAAAATAGATTAAAATAACTTGTGAGCAGGAAAAGTTACTATTCAGATGCATTGCCCTTGATGTCAGGTGTTTTTAGCTCTCTTCTGTTGCAGCTCTCAAGTATGATGCTGAAAATTGAAGCAAAATGTGGAGATTTAAACTGGGGACAATTTAAATGAAGGTATTCAGGATGCGAGATTTAGATGTAAAGTCTACTGTGAAGAAGTCTTAGGTGGGAGCTCTCTGGTGTCTAGATAAATGAAATTTTATCAGGTTTTGATCAAATATTTAGTTAGATACTGGAATATTTTAGGCTGGCAAAACTTTGGGCTTGACTTGCTGTTTGTAATCATTGAACGAGTCCTAACTGATTCTTAATTACTTAAATAATTCAGTTTGCAGTGAGTTCCTGTTGAGTTCCTGTTCTAGTTCAAAAGTGATCACCTTTTTTTTTTCCCTGATGTGCAACAGCATGAACTATGCACTGATGGTTTTCTGTTGCAAGGAAAGGTTTTAGGTTGTGGTTATGTTGGATATGAGTTAGTTTCTACTTACAAGGAAGGACTCTGAGCTGCCTCCTTGTGCTTTTGTACGGACAAAGCAAGGTGACTCTTTCTTCTGTACCTTCAGTACGTGGGTGCAGTACATAGGCGGGGTGCTCTTAACCTCCCAGAGAATGGATTGGATGAAAAATAATACTCTAGGACACTTCCCACGCCTTCTTTTATCAAAAGATAGAAATGTCAAGGCAGCTAAGATGGATATTAGTTTTGCTAATTAGTTAGAAATGTATGGAATAAAAAGCATTTGTTTCAGAGACAAGAAGAGAGGACTGACTTATAGTTGCTCTTTTAAAAAGAGTATTTTTTGTCAAACAGTGGGGTTAAGCTGTTGTCATCTGTGCTGTGCTTGGAAAGGCTGTCACAGTGTAGCTCTCACTGTTCTAGGATAGGCGAAATTATTATTCTGAACATAATAACCAAGGCTGAATGAAAAATAGATCAAGGATACAGGGAGAATGCCGATGTCAGTGTATTGTGATGTTTAGAGACCAGCAGAAGTGGCCTCAGAAGCGGTCAGCCAGCTGTTCTTAGCAGCAGTTCAGTCAGGAAGGGATCAGCAGAGCGTGAAGGGTTTGTGCATGTTGGGGGGATTTAATCAGCTACTGAAGTGTGAGCTCTGCTAACGTGGGGAAGGTTAAAGCGGCAGAAATGGGTGCCAGTGGAACGGGATGGGGCTGTGTGGTTGGTTTGGTGTTTTTTTGCTTGTTAAAGAATTTCTTGAGTATTGCAATACAGAAGGAAAGACAGAGCATCAGTCTTCTTCTTAAAATCATGTTTGAAAACATGATTCTTCCAAAGCTTTCCTGGTACTGTCTTTGGTGAGATGAGCCTTCTGGGTTGAACTCATTACAAATATAGGAGGATAACTAGCAGCAAAGAGTGTGTTCTCAGTAATGAGTCTAAGTTGCTAGTTTGCCTGATCACAGAATAAAAACAGCTTAATCCTTTCAGCCAGCTCTAGCTTGATTGTAATAGTTCATAACCACCATCAAAGAAAAGGAAATCTTTAAATTACTTTATAATAAAAAACGTGGAAAGAAGTTAAGATGACTCTGAGGCAGTACAAGCTGAATTCCAAAGGGCTCACAAAGTTGTAATGTACAGATATTTGGGACTTTCAGCACCTTACATAAAGTTAGCTGGATTGTTCTCAAGTTGCAGAGACAGAGCTGATGAATGCCATTGCCATGTGATTTCAAAGTTACTCTCTGCATTACACTGTAGTAAGACGGAGCAATGGAAGAGTTGATAAGTGATATCTCGTAATCTCAGATCTTAAAAAGTAAGTCTGCTTTCTCTTAATTCGTCTGTTAAAAGGTAGCTGTATGTTGGAGCTTGGCAGAGGAAACAGCTCGGGTATTGCTCAGTGTGATCTGCACTGCAGGATCTCTGGTCACAGCGATCCCGCAGACGGCACTGTTTGTACTGACCCCGTTAAGACATGCTGTAACTTCTGTAACAAAACGAATCTTCTCATTCATTTTGAAGTACATAACGTGATTCCTCCTAAATTTAGACAAATACTTCATTCAGTGCTGTTTGAGTCGATGTTTTTGTGTCTCAATTCACACTTTTTTTATAAAACTTGTTTTGGATTCTTTCATGGAAGTATTTAGTAAAGATCATTGCAATTCTATCTCCTCACAAATATTTTTGAAATAAATTGGCAATATTTTTAGTATGCTTTTGGTTCTAGATCTCTACTGAAGAAAAACAGTAGTTACGTTTGTTATAAACACAGGGGTTTAATTTCACTTTGTACTGGAGGTTTTCCAGCTTTGCATGGGAGCACTGATACAGGTTAGGGGAGGAAGTTTCTGAAGCGTTTCCGAGTGTCAAAACCTGAGTAATGCAGAGAGAACTTCTGCAGTTTCATTCCATACCTGGAAATGAAGGGTTTGGGGAATGCATTCTCCTTCTCCCTGTCTAATTTCTTGCTGAGTTTTCCATCTAATTGAGCAGGATTTGATGCTTCCCCTTTGTGGCTGTGCCATTTCTTAGGAGCTGGAGAGCAGAGAAGTTCGTGCTGTTGCCTTTTGAGGGCTGATGTTGTTTTTAGAGCATTTTCAGCTCGCAGCTTTCTAGGAAATGAAAAATGAGGACCGTGTCTGTTGCCTCTGCAGTAGCACAGTGCCGTGTACCTGTGCGGCTTCGTTGCTTTTACTACTGCACCCCTTTCTTCCAGCCGCAGCCTTCCCCCACCCCGCGCCTCCTCCAGAGTGCTGAGTGCAGCTCTCACCCCACAGCTCCCCTCTGTGCTCACCGGGCTGACTGTCCTGCTGCCCTTCCCTCCACTTTCCAGGCACAGCAGCAGCACTGATAGCTTCACTTTGCTGCTGCTGCTCGCATGGCTCTGTCTGAGAGAACGCTGTCCGTGGAGAACATCTCCGTTAGCAGAATCTGCTCCCATGGTGTTGCCCCTGCATGCAGGGCTCTGTTCCCCCCTGAATGAACTTAAACCCCTGAGTCATCGTTCAGATGCACACTTATTTTTTCTAAGCAGCATGCCAGTAATTGCTGAACAGATGGTTTAATGGAGGTAGAAACTGTTGCTACAGCTTAAGATTAATTTAAAATTGGATCTGGCATAAAATATCAGTGTAAAAAAAGTTTGTTCTCTTGCCGGGAGGCTCTTATTGGCTCTGAATGGCATCCCAAATTGTGGCAGGAAATCTTAGCACCCAGACTCCCAGTGGTAGCTGACGTACCATGGCAGCTTTCCAACATGCTTGCTTATCCGTTTTGCAGGTGTAGCAATGATGCAAATAGTCAGCTGCCCGTATGTAAAGACAGTCGCTACCACCAAGACCGGTAATTTTCAAACCCATCTTAGTTCGTTTTGTCTGTAAGTTGGCATGGTAGTGAATGTTGTGGTTTATATTTTATTTATTTATTTGCTTCTCCAATTGATTGAATAGATATATAGATGTATATATACACACTTTATTTTCAAAACCAGTATAAATGCAAATATCATGTTTGGCCAGGAAGTAGCTTTCCCAATTAACTGTTAGCGCCAGCTAATTTTGTACATCAAATCCAGTACAGTGTTCTGTAACCATTGAGTTCTGTGATAACTGTGTCCCTTTTCATGCCCATACTTCTTAGTTAGTAGTTTCCTGTGTGTGGATTTTTGTTTTCCCCCCCACATGTGCAGTGACATGGTTGTGCTCGCGTGTTGGTGTGTGTGTTTGTGTCTTGATATGAAACTTACCATTTTTCAAATTGTGCATTTAAGAAAAAGCCATTTACTGAAATAAGTTCATGGCAATGTGTAATGTGTACCTTTTCCCTTATTTAAAAAGAAACGATTTTCACATAAATGTTAAAAGTTCAAAATTAAGATCTCATAGTGCTAGTCATATCCAGTTTGCTTTTCTAGAAGTTATCACTCAAAACATGGTCAGTATATCCATTTTGTTTGATTGAGCAGAGAAATAATAATGTAGCATTTTGGTTCTTTTGTTTTGCATATTTGCTTGTCATTTTGCTTTAGGATGTGAATAAAATGGTTTTTTTCCAGTCTTTACTACTAAACAGAACCATCACAAACTCTGAAATAGTTTCATTCTTTTTGCTTTTAATCCAAGGCTCTCAGTTGATGCTAGGATGAAGTCAGGATTTAAGACTTAGCAGAGTTCTGCTCCGTAATGTATCTGTGGCTCAGAGTCAGGCCAGCATTGTTTCTTTTCACAGCAACTTTAGGAATATCCTAAAATGACAGAACTATTCCGCAGTTTAAATCACTCTAGAGAAATAATAAAAACTTACTTTAAAAATACACCTCATTTTGACGTATTAAAGCAAGCATCTAAAGCCCAGCTGTCCTTGTGCTGCGCAGAATTGAATATTAATTAAAATTAAGTTGTATTTACGTAACTTTCCTGGTAATATGGGCATTAGTGTTCCTTAATACGTAGGAAGAAAACTTAGTAACAATGCATTGCTTTCCAATTTCACGTAGAAAATAACCTTTTTTGATGTGGGATGATTACTTGTAAAGTCAGTCAGTAACGTGCTAGGTTTGGGATCTTTGATATTTCATTGTCACTTACTGTTTTGTTTCCTTTTCTTTTCTCTCTTGTCTCCTTTGTTTGCTCCCCTTTCCTGTAGGTGTCTTGCCAGGAATGGCACCTCCCATCGTACCTATGATCCATCCTCAGGTCGCTATTGCTGCTTCACCTGCCACACTGGCTGGAGCAACAGCAGTCTCTGAGTGGACAGAGTACAAAACAGCGGATGGAAAGACATACTATTACAACAACAGGACTTTGGAGTCAACGTGGGAAAAGCCCCAAGAACTGAAAGAAAAAGGTACTGTTTTTTTAAATATAACTATGTAAGAGAGGCAAAACTGCTTAAACTATTGATGGTTGTGTTTGAAATGTGAACAAGAATTTGTCTAATCCCCCATCTGTCTTAAGTGTATCTTTACATCTTGATTGTATGGATCCATTTAAGTCACTTATGAGTCTGAAAGTGGCAATTTAAGATGCACCTTTCCACTCCTGTAGAATGTAAGTACTGTACAGACTCGCAAATTTGAGAAGACCTCAATTACAGGAAGATAGAAAATGGGGGAGGAGATCATTTATTTTAAAGTTTGTAAACCAGGGAAAATAAAAGTCATCAAAATTCTGAAGGCTAAGTGAAAGGCTAAGTTTGTAAACAGTTTTGAAATGTGAAGAAAAAGGAAATTGCCTCCTGTCCACTAAGTCTGAAGTTGTGCTCTGGTCATGTTCTGTGACTTGCATTTGTTCTAATCCACTTTGTGTCTGTGGGTGTTGTTCCTTTGGAGGAAAATATGTGTATCAGAAAGAAGGAAAAAGAGGAAAAATCTCATGGGTCTTATTCAGTGTGTAAAGTCTTTTTTGGGGAAGAAAATCCAGTCAGACCAGAAAGTCCTTCCTTTTATTGTCTGATGGTTCTTTCGGTAACAAGAAGTCATTGTTTAGACATATGTCAAACATTTATACAGTTATTTAAGTAATTAATATCCATCTTTCTAATAATTCAACTAACTCTAGCCCGTGTCACTCAGTGTGACATCTGCCGTTTTCTTCAACACCTCCAGGGACAGTGACTCCACTGCTTCCCTGGGCAGCCTGTCCCCATATCTTACCATCCTTTTTGAGGAGAATTTTTTCTTAATATCCAACCTGAATCTCCTCTGGTGCAATGGGAGGCCATCACCTCTCATGCTTTTGCTGTTGGCTGGGAGCAGAGGCTGACCCCCCCCACCTCACCACAGCCTCCTTTCAGGGAGCTGTAGAGAGTGATAAGATCTCCCCCGAACCTCCTCTTCTCCAGATTGAACCATCCCAGCTCCCTCAGCCACTCCTCATAAGACTTGTGCTCCAGACCCCTCACAGCTCCCTTGCCCTTCTCTGGACGCGCTCCAGGGCCTCAGTGTCTTTCTAGCACAGTACTGGAGGTGCAGCCTGACCTGTGCTGAGTACAGAGGGACAGTCACGTCCCTGCTCCTGCTGGCTGCGCTGATGGTATCTGATACAAAACCAGGGTGCTGTTGGTCTCTTTGGCCACCTGTGCACGCTGCTGGCTCACGTTCAACTGACTGTCAGCTAACTGCCCCAGATCCTTTTCCTCCATGCAGCTTTTGAGCCAGTCTGCCCCTAGCCTGTAGCGATGCATGGCATTTTTGTAACCAGAATGCAGAACTCGGCACTTGGTCTGAAGGGTGGGTACATTCAGCTGGCTTTTTAATGGACTGTCTTACAGTATTTCCGTTTTCAGTCCCAAATAGATCTTGCTACTGGAGATAATCCCATCTTTATAAGCAGATGTTGTAAAGTGCAAGAATGGAATGTGGTGAAAATACATTAAAAATAAGTTTTGTTTTTGCTGTTGTGATTGGACGATCATACTGGGAAAAACACAGTTGTTTCTATAATTGTTTGTTAACAATATTAAGGAAAGTTTTATCTTTATGCAGAAAAAATGGAAGAGAAGATTAAAGAGACAATTAAAGAACCTACAGAGGAACCTCTACCAATGGAGACAGAGGAAGAAGAGCCAAAAGAAGAACCGATAAAAGAACTTATAAAGGAGGTAAAAGACCTTGCAACCAAATAGTATCGTCATTTTAGTTCCTACATCCTGCAGGGGTGGATGCATCTGTAGACCAGGCATTATTGACAGGAAACATGGTTAGTAATCTGAGTTCTTGAATTTCTGGGGTGATTTTTGAAAACCCTTTTTTTTTTTTTTTTTTGGCCTTATAGCGTTTTTTTAAAAGAAAGAGACAACTTTAAAAGAAAAACTACAGTATGAGTTAAGTTACAAAATTAATATGAACATAGCAAAAAAAAAAAAAAGGTAATCTGATTGCACAGATGAAATCATCTTTTGCTCTTCTTAAAGTGTTCACAAAAATGAAACTTTTCCTTTAAAATCCTTAAGTAGCTATTTCTTTGTTTCTTTACTACTTTGAAACAAAACTTACACGTTTTCCATGTGCTATAACCAATCAGTTTAGTTTGTTTGGAAAGCATGTGCTAGAAGATGTTCAGTACTTATGCTACAGTAAAAAAAAATTAGCCTTCTTTTTTTTTATTTCCCTGGAAGGCATTTTGTCATGCTGAAAAAGCATAGGTTTTGAAGATGCCAAGGTGCTTGAATGAAAATAAATGAAATAAATGTTTTTATATTAATTTCTGTGAACTTGTATGTACACTTCTCAGCAAAAACGCAGAATTCAGTTATTATTTTTGCTACCCCTGTGTTCTGTTTACTTTTGAGGTCGCAGCTGGTTTGTTTATTTCTGTTACAAAGGTCACTGCAGACTTTCGACTGTTTCATGCTCCACGTCTTTGTTTTGGATAAGTGAATTTTAAGAACAAATACGTATTTCTTTGCTCCTGCATTTTAGTCCTTGATGGACTATGTCAAAGATTTGTGCAGATCTAGAGAAGTATTTAAGTAAGGTTTCAATGAAGTCTAAGCAAGTCAAACACTTGGAGGTTTTCTAGATTGAGTTTTGGAGCAGCACTTACAGTGTGATGAAATTCCATTGCTTTTGTTTGAAGTGTGGTTGAGGTGGAATTGTGAGCTGGTGATTAGCATTGTTTCAAAATACAATTGCTTGTTTAAAACAAGTAAATTACCCTGTAATAAACAAGTGTTTGCCTAGCTATCATTGCCTAAATCCTGTAACTTGATTTTGTTGTTTGTTTGTTTCTTTGTTTGTTTGCTTTTGTCTTGAGGAGCCAAAAGAGGAAGAAATGACTGAAGAAGAAAAAGCAGCTCAGAAAGCCAAACCAGTTGCAACCACCCCTATTCCAGGAACCCCATGGTAGGTACTGATTTTTCCTGCAGCCTGCAACTGGAGGACTGAAACATCACAAGGAATGTTGCTAGATAGGTAGAACAAGAAATAGTGCATGAAGATCCTTTCGTGGCACACTTCTGACTCAAATAACATTGGATTCCTTCAGGCAGTAGTCTTTGTAGCACAGTCTTTGTATCTCACGCTCACTGCAGTTCTGTGAGGTACATTACTAGCATAGATTCCATAGCTCATTTCCCTTCATCTGCTGCCGATTCCTCCTGATCTGGTATGAAATTCTGGCCCCCAAAATTATTTTCTACTTCTGCCCTATGCTTTGGGGAAGGAATAGGTGCAGCTGCTGACCAAAAAAATCCAATTTTTTTAATGTGGAATATTCATATGGCAATATGGACACAATATAACAAGATAAAATGAGACATTTTGTTTCCTGTTAAATTTCTAGGTGTGTGGTGTGGACCGGTGATGAGCGTGTTTTCTTCTATAACCCTACCACACGTCTTTCTATGTGGGACAGACCAGATGACCTTATTGGAAGAGCTGATGTAGACAAAATTATTCAAGAACCTCCTCACAAAAAAGGAATGGAAGAAGGGAAAAAACTCAGTAAGAGCATTCTTTTCACCTTCCTTAACAGTCTGAATATAATTTATCATTTATTTTGTGCTCATTTTCAAAATTAGTAATGTCTAAATAAGTGACAAAAATGTAGACATATCAAAAAATGCATATAGCTTTGAAATTTCTTCAAGAAAGAAGGTGGGAATGCAAGGACATTAGCTGCAGTACAGTTTGAAAACAGCTGCCAAGAACAGAGAGCACGTAAGAGGCTGCTCAGTTGAGGCATCTTTCTGGTATGAGTTGTAGTAAATGATCCTGGGATGACACATTGGCTTGGTAGTTGGAGGAGGGCTAAGTGCAAGTACATAACCAGGAGATCCAGATGTGCTTTGTTAGGCTGTTTAGTCTGAGTTATTTCCTGGAAATACAAGGTCAGTGTTCGTTATTTTAAATACAAAGCCTGCCATAAATCTGTTAGTCCCACCAGAACATTCTGATGGTATTTTTCTGGAAGCAACTAAGAATGCCTCTTCCTTTATCAGAATGCAGTACTGCATGTATTGTCCACCCTCTGATTTTTTGCATAAGGCTTCATGTGTGAGTTATCAAAGATAAAAACCTAAAGTAGCATTGAAATCTCTTACAGTTAGAGAAGAACATGAATCTACAGAAGAAGCAAATGAGGATGAGCCAATTAAAATTAAAAAGCGCAAGTAAGTTTTGAGTTGGTTGTTTATCTTGCTTATGAATATCTGCACAGAGTCCAACAGTCTAGATTTTAATAGCAATTATTTCTATAAGATTTGTTTTCACTCTGTTGTGGTAGCTTAAATGTTTTATTTCCTTTTTCACATTGTTCTCTGTAATGGAAGCAATAGGCATTACTTTAGTTGGAGTTACTTCTACATGCTATTTTAAAAACAGTTTCACAGTTTTGTTTGTTGTTTTGTACTCTTAGGGCTGATCATAAAGTTGTTCATAGTTTGTGAGTTTGTGTGTGGAGCTAAGCAGTTTTGCCCATAGTAAATATAAAGCACCAAATTGTGCATTTCTTTCCAGAAATGTTTTGATGGATAAATATATCACTTCTATTACAACATTTTCTGCTTTAATCACTGTAAGGTATTCTCAGTTTGAATTAACTCCTGTAGTCTTTTTCACAGAGCCTCACAGTCTTGAACAGGAGATGAGAGAATTAGTGCAGCTAACCTAAAATCTATTGCACGTCTGGCGAGGCCACTGAACACAACCAGAATGTGTTAACTTCTTAGGCTCGTTTGTTGGCACTGAAGTTGTTGAAAATATCTTGGTTACTTGAACTCTTTCAGTATGAAAGCATTCCTACCCAAGTCTCAAAGAATGGTCATGACTTGTAAGCCTATACTTCTGAATTAACCTGTCCTATCTGTTGTGTGACCTGTTATCATTCAACCTCTGACCCGCAGGGCTGACTTAGTTCTCAAGTCATACTGTATATCTAATTTTCTTTTTTTTTTTTTCCCAGGAAGGATGATAACAAAGATATTGACTCAGAGAAGGAGGCTGCTATGGAAGCTGAAATTAAAGCTGCTCGAGAGAGAGCCATTGTCCCTCTGGAGGCTCGGATGAAACAATTCAAGGACATGCTTCTAGAAAGAGGGGTTAGGGAAATAAGCGTGTG
>JAOWBP010004313.1:14276194-14294683 GCA_028571105.1 Tragopan temminckii
CGCCGGTCGCTGTCCGGGCCGTGGGAGCGCCCTGAGGACGGGCGCGGCTCCCCGCGCACGGTGCGGCCGGGGCCCGGCGCTGCCCGGGGCCGAGGGCTGTCGGTGCGGATCGGCCGTAGCGCAGGGCTGCCTGCACGCGGCGCGCCAACAGCTTGTGCGGATTGCTGGGGCGGCCTGTCACACCTGTCCTATGCCGTGTGGCTTCTGTGGGCACCGAGGGCCAGAATACGCGCGTCCAGAACTCAGCTCGGTTTGTTAGGAGCGCGGGCGACAAGAAACGTGGGGCGTCTCAGTGGTTGTGCGCTTGCAGACACGTGTGTTTTGCTACAGGAAACTCAAACTGAATCTCTGGAAGGCTTTATCTTAAAGTGCCCAAAGCAAAGCACCTCCTGCTCTCCCCCTGCCCCTGTGTGCCATTTGCACACGTGCTGGTGCATATCTTCTGAGCAGCGTATCCCATGGCAGGTGGCTTCCTTGCCTACTTTGTTTCTCGTGGAGTCTCTCTGACACTCGGTCAGATCCCTCTGAAGGGCTCCCCGGGCTCTGCTCCCCGCACTCCCATCCCTGTTCCCCTCCCCGCAGCTCCGTGTGAACGCCTGGGAGGAGCAGAAGGGTCACAAAGTGATGGATGGTCATCTCCTCCTGTTCAAACATAGCACTTACAGTCAGTTCCACGTGGTCGCTGCCACGGAATACATTTAGCACAGTTTATTTCTTTTTGTCCATGTGTGCATAAGAAGTGTAAAATCTGTAAATTTTGTGGTTTCTTTGTGGTTAATTGCTGCATTTTACGCGTTTTTAATTGGATCCTGGGAACGAGCAAACTAGTGTGGAGCAGAACTGCTTGACTGACAGCTCATTAAGAAGTCTTTTCCTTAACCAGTTGTTGTCTACATGAGTTTGTGTGTTTGTTAATTTGTTGAGTTTTTTCATCTGAGATTATTTTGGAGGCTGCACGCTTCGTACTCTTCCTTCATGTTTCTATAGCTGATGTTCTTTTCTTAAAAAGCATGTTGAGATTTAAAGGTTTAAAAAACACAATGAATCATTGAACTGCTTTGGGGTGCTGCCTGCTTTCTGATGGTTTACATCTGCATCTTCTTAAAGAGAAGCAAAATGAGGAGATAGTGCTTAATCAAATTGCACTGAATAGTGGAACCGAAAGCAATATCCAATTTAAAGATTAGTGGCAGAGTATCGCTGCACAAAGTCGCCTATCTTTGGCCTTCATGAAGCTAGATGAGGGCTTAGGTGAGGAGCTTAATGATTCTGTGCTAGTAATTACACCCTTTTTTGCACTTTACCAGTATTAAAGGACTAATGTAAAATTTGTGGGCATGGAAATCTTGGAAATGAAAACTTCTGTACATTATGCACAGTAACTTAAGCTGTACGGAGTGTATCTCTGTGCGTGTTTAATGTGTGCTTTTGGAATATATTTCTCTGGGCTATATATTGTGTATATATTAAATGTTACGTGTATTTTAAAACCACTTTAGTTCTTTAAGACAATTATGCAGTGACTTTTCTTCTCATTCTGCAATTCTTGTATGGCTGTTCTTGGTGGTGGTTGCAATGCATAGAGAAAGTTTAGAAAAATGTGCCCAGTTGCCCTGGAATTGGATCTTTGTAAAGAGGCTGAAAGGTATTACTCTGGAGCAGCCTCAGAAAGACTGGGAGAGCTGTCAGCTGTGGTGGGGCGGGGGTGGTCACCAGACAATTAAAGTATTTTACTGTAGTTAACGGGATGGGGAGAGAGAGAATGCTAGTTCAGTTATCCTGGTGCACTTGTGTCAGCAGGTGAGCTGCGTGCTGGGTTTTCTTTGGTGGTCCTTCTGTGACAGTCAGTCTCCAATGTACAGTGGTTTTGGTGTTCTTCATCTGAATCAAGAACGGTTCTTTCTCTCTGTAGATGTGATGCAGACCCATCAGCCTTAGCCAACTATGTTGTGGCATTAGTTAAGAAAGACAAACCAGAGAAAGAGCTAAAAGCTTTCTGTGCTGATCAGCTGGACGTCTTTCTGCAAAAAGGTACTGTGAATCACATTTGGTTTGGGGCTTTTTGTTTTAGCACAAGGTCATATTTTTGTAGCCTACTCTTATTCGTGGGGAACAGGAGGAACTCTCCTCAATTAAAAGCTACCACTTGAGTTTTGTTTTAAAATGTCTGTCATACTGCTGGAAGTTTCTCTGTCAGATGTTTGGTGACTTCTGAAAACCTGACCCATGTTGAGCTTTTGGAGAGCTGCTCAGGGCGGTTTGGTTCAGATTCAAGGTGTTAAAATCAACTGTTAATTTTATTTGGTAGGCTAAGCATAGACTTCTTTCCTTGATCATAAATTCCAATCACTTTTGCCTCTTAGAACACTTCAAAGTTGTAAATGTGATTGAAAGAAAAGTCTGTGTTTTTGTCTGTGATGCATTTGATGATTTTTTTCTGTCTAAGAAGACAAGGTAAAACTCCACGAATGTAATTCCGTTTTCTTGAACTATTAATCATTAATCTGAGTTACTGCTGCTATAGCTGTAAGCAGTCTATCAAGGGGTTTTTTTTCTAAGGGCTTTCCTGACAAATCCATTCCAAACAATGGACTTAAATCATATATTAATATGATTTATCTTAAATCATTCATTAATATATGATAATATTTTTGTTGTTTTCTCTGTCCTCAGAAACTTCAGGTTTTGTAGATAAACTTTTTGAAAGTCTGTACACAAAGAGTTATCTTCCTTCTCACGAACCCACGAAAGTAGAAGTGAAGCCTGCAGGTCAGGAGAAAGAAGTCATCAAGGAGGAGGTAACCATACTCATTCTCTACCTGCCTCTAATTTTGAATGTAGCCATCCTGTAACAGTTATGGGACAGAACACAACAGCAAAATCCACTTTGTTGCGTTGGGACTAGTGATCCTTACTGTCTCTGTGTATCTGAAGGAAAATGAAAGATAATATTTTAAATATTTTAAAGAATGTTTTAAAATCCCTTTGTGAAGTCTGCCTTTGATCTAGGTTAGTAGCATTCAGAAATCCTGTTCTGTTGTCCCTGGTAGTATGAACTGACAATGATCTGAAAGGATTTCAGAGGTGAGGAAGAAGGGAAAACATTCTATTCCTTACAGAATCTTAAAAAAATGGAACAGGAAATGTTCTGGAAATTATTTTAAATTTGTTCTGTAATGCTTACAGTTGAATACTGAGGATTAATTACTGAAAAAAGTGAGGTAGCATTCATTTGCCAGCAGTTCTTGCTTTTGTCTTGCTTTTAACCGTTATTGACAAAATTGAAAGCATTCAAGTTTTTGAGAAAGCAAGGTAATATTTTTGTAAGTATCCAAACCCCTTTCAATTTCAAATCATCCTCACTTGTGTTTGGTACTTCTCTTTTTCCTATGTTGGTAGTATTCCGAGGGAAGAGCTTTGTGTCTGTGTGTTTTTATAACATCCTAATGTATCGCCTTTGAGTGAAGGCTGGGGAAAATTGCTACAGAAGTAAATTTTCTTTATTTCAGTGTAGTCCTAGCACAATTTGCAAGATATTTTAGGCTACATGTGTGTTTCCTTTGCTATGGGAAAGATTCAAATAAAGTCAAAGCAGATAAAACATTCCAGTTCTTTCCCTTTCAGGGATGCTTATGTCGGGAAGTGCTAAGAGCAAAAACTGTTGTTCTCTTTTACAAATGAACCTTAACAAATGTTGTTTGATGCAAGTATTCTGAATTGGTATTCAAATTTATTCTTTTATTTGTGAGCCTAACATAAGATGAAGGAAACACCTTGCTGGAATGAGTTGTTCTATCTTCAGTGTTTGAACTGTTGGACAATCTTGATGGTAACAAATAATTGATGATCAAACTCTGTTGGTCAACTAAAACAAAGTTGTATTATACTGTATTGTGGAAAGTAGATTGTTATTTGGGAGAAATGATTCATCAGTCCATTTAAATCAAAGCTGCTACTTGTTCTTTCCTTTCTTATGTCCTTTTCTGTTTGAGGATTAGCTCCAGAATTCCATGACAATTTATTGTCATTGTAGCTTTGGTGATGGAAGGTTGTGATTTGGAACTACGGAAGGCTTTCATAGTTTGCTGATCAATTCTTCAAAAAGTGACATAATTTCTTAGTTTTTTAAAACTATTCAGTTAATTTAAACAGCAATTTAATGGTGGGAGGGGGACTGCTTTGTTTAACTGGTTAGTTTTTATTTTAATTTTGTTTTGGTTGTGTTTCAGGGATGTGAAAGAAGAAAAAGAATTATATTGATGATAGTTTTACGTGGCAGGACATTCAGTAGCTGTTGCACCTCAGGACCTTGATTTGTCATGCAGCTCAGTGCATTGCATGATTCCTGCAAATGGAGGGCAGAAAATAAAATGAGAATGGAAACATACATAAGCCTTGGTTGGAAGGAACCATCCAACCATGTTTTCAAAATAGCACCTCAAATTGGGCTATCCTGAGCCCTGTCAAGGCAAATCTTGAGTATTTCTAACAATTCTTCCTGAATAATCCTAAGCAGGGATGAATGAATCATTATTTAAGGCTGTCTTTCCGTATTGTTTTGATTTGAAAAAAATCTTTGTTTAAATAAAAAAGTAATGTTCACCCTTATTTTGTAGTTGTCTGTTAAACAGAATTTTCAAGAATCAGTTGAAGAAGAGCGGGATAGCAGGAAGAAGAAGCATTCTAGTCCTCAGAGAAGCCGTGCAGATTCCAGTGAACAAAGGCTAGTAGTTGAACCAAAGTGCTGATATCTTCTGTATTTCCCAGCAGTCTTTAGCTGAGGTTTTATGCCTCTTAGCTAGGTTATAATGTAAAACAGTGATTTACTGCCCACTTTCATCTGTCTGCAGTGTATTTCTGTGCTGATTGCATGTATGAGAACCCTATCCTAGATTTTGATCTCCTTGGGAAAAAATGGCAATACTTTTCCAGAAATGTTGATACCTAGAGATGTTGTCAGTTCCATTCTTTCCCTTGTTATATAAATGAAAATCATTGGTGGTGGGGGTGATATTCCTACTGCATTTCCCCTGTCTCCTCCACCAAGACAGACACAAATATACAGTCAACGTCATTCTTAAAACTTCTGTTTTTCTTCATCTATAACTTCCTCACAGTTCTAATTTTTGTTAGTCCTCCCTTGGTTGCTTTCTGTGAATGAATTTCTCTTTTCATAAATGTAGTCTACGTGTGTGTTTTTCTAGAACCAGAGAGAAAAGGAGAGATGATGGAAAATGGAGGGACTACGACAGATACTACGACAGGAGCGACCTGTACAGAGACAAGTCCAGCTGGCGGCGAGGCAGGAGCAAAAGTCGGAGTAAAAGCAGAGGGTTGAGTCGAAGTCGCAGCCGCAGCAGGGGTAGAAGCAAAGATCATGATGCAAACAGAAGTGTTGGTGAGTACTCAAGGTGTTGTGCTTTAGGGAGGACACCTAATGTCAGTGATGTGTGAGGACTCCTACATATTGTATAGTCTAGCAGGCTGTAGATGCCCTTGAGCGATCTGAGCAACTTTCGAGAACTTTGTCTTCCTGAAATCATTAAGATGCTGTTCATCAGGGTAGGATAATTAAGGAGATTGTTTTCTTCTTTGCTAACCTCTTAATTTATCCACAGGTGTATACCAGTGGATATCAGTAGCTGATATTTGTGTGCTCTATATGCTAACAAAGCTTCTGCTTTTTTTTGAAGATGCACTGTTTTTTGCAAAGTAGTGTAAATCTTTGTCACTTTGTTACTGTGCATTTTTAGTGAAGGTCCTTTCATACTGAAGGTCATTACCACACAATCCTTTATTTCTTTAGGGTTAATTCAGAACTTTAGGAAAGGCACAGATTACAAGTGTGTTTTGAGACCAGCTTAATTACTGATGGGTGGAGGTTTGCTGAGTTTATTCTCCCTTTCTACTTTAAAAGGGAAAGCTAAAATCCAAGAAAGTATAAGAAGTAAAAGGAAGAAAGTTCATTTTGTAAAGAAACCATCTAATTTTCTGATATTTAAAACCTGCCTGCATTATGTTTAGTTGTTGATCCATGGGTAAGACTAATCTTCAAAAACAATTTCATGTACAGAATAATGAATATGTAAGCAAGTGTCTATATTATTGTCTAGGGTTTTTATTTTTTTCTTCTAGGGCTCTGATATACAGAACAAATCATGAAGGCTTACCTGAATTGTTTTGATTTCATTTTGTTTTTTAACCAGAGCACCGTGAGAGATCAAAGTTCAAGAGTGAACGAAATGATGTTGAAGGCACATATAATCCAGTTTCTGCGTCTGCCAGTAACTCTACTGAACAGTATTCTGCTGCACAGTCTATTCCCAGTGCTGTTACTGTAATTGCACCTGCGCACCATCTTGAAAACACAACAGAGAGTTGGTCAAATTATTATAACAATCATAGCAATCCCAGTTCATTTGGCAGAAATCCTCCACCTAAGAGAAGGTGTCAAGATTATGATGGTAAGCTATCTGTTTTCTAGTCCCCAAATTCCTGCCTAGTTTTTATTATACTACAATTTCCATTTTTTTCCCAAGTATTCAAGTCAAAATGCAGAAGCCTTTAGAGTATTTTGTATGTAAAAATGCATGTATGTATGAGCTATATTTAACTGGAGAAAGAGTTGATCTTGCTGAGAGCAGTTTACTTTTAATTTGGTAGTTGCTGACATACAGATGTTGATCACAGTTCTGTATATGCCTTGGCAAATAATTCAGCAACTAGCAGTTCTGAAAAAGGTTTCATTGCACGTGTTTTATGATAAACAGGTGATCCATCTTTATTTTTCCACAGATTGTATGGTGCATAATGTATGTTTGTATGCTTTTATGGAAGATTACTTTGAGCTGTTCTGAAAATTCATGTGGTAGTGCTAAATCGTAGTTGTGTGTTTAGTATGAAATTCCAGCAAAAAAACTGGGATGAGGTTGTTTTGGTTTTTTTTCCTGAAAATATAATTTTTCTGTTTTGCAGAGAGAGGATTTTGTGTACTTGGTGATCTTTGTCAATTTGATCATGGAAATGATCCGTTAGTAGTAGATGAAGTTTCCTTGCCAAGTATGATTCCTTTTCCTCCGCCACCTCCGGGACTTCCACCCCCTCCTGGCATGCTTCTGCCTCCCATGCCAGGTCCAGCTCGCAGTTTGAGGATCCCAGTTCCACAAGCTCATCCCCAGGCACCACCTCCTGTTGTGCTTCCTGTACCAAGTAAGTGAAAGCACTTTTCTTTGTTACTCTGTCTTAAAGTTGTGGCTCTTTCTGAAAGGAAGGTACCTGTAGTTGAAGCAGTGAGTTGCAGTTTCTTTTCTAGCCATGTACTAGCCAAAAGATTGCCAAAATAATTTTGAAAACTCAGCCTGTAAAACGTGATGTTTCTTATAATCCAAATTGAATTAGATGAATAAAACAGGTTGGGAAGGGAAAAATCTTTCAGATCGTCTCATAATCCAAGTGTTGTTTGGATTCACAACTTTTCTGTTTTCTTATGCAAAAACAGAGAGGTCTGATCTCCTTAAAGTTTTAGTAAATGATGTTGGTACTATATTGTATGCAGTTTCTTAGCAGCAGAAACCCATGATCTGTTCAGCTGTGATCTCTGAGGCAGTACAGCCTTTTCTGTTTTCTCATTGTTTTATAATGTAAATTCTATGAAGAAAAATCTAAGAATATTGAAGGTGTGGTTTTATTGCTCTCTATTCCAGTAACACAATAAATGTTTTGACAGTTGTAACAGCTATGGGATGCAAAATAATTTCTGTATCGGGTTAACACCGAGCAATTAGTAGGCAGACTTCCAGAAGACATTTCCAAGTGGTTGTAGGAGGATTAATTAATAAATGAATCTTTGGGAATACAGTTGTTGTTTGTGCTAGTGTTATTTTAAAATGATGCTTCTGGTGAGATTACATATAGCTGTAATTTTGTGGAAGGCTCCAGTGGATCATTGTTAATTTTAGTATGTTGCATAGTGTATCTCAAGTGTCCTTCCTTGGCAATACAGTAAGTGGGGAGCATATGTGTGCTGCATACAGGGAGAAACAGCTAGACCTTGCCTGTGAACACCTTTTGCCTGTAGCTTTTGGTGTAGAACTGTAATTTTATGTGGTTTAAATGTTGCTGGTGTAGTGTCTTGTTTTGATTCTTCATGGCAAGGCTGAGGGAGGAGCTGCTTTAGCTAATGAAGTTCCAACAATAATAGAGCTCTATATATTTTTTTAACTCTTAAGCTTACAGCTTGATTCGTTCTGAGATAGAGGGAAAGGTGGTTGTAATCAGAGTAACCTGAGCGGGGCTTCTCGCCTACCTTAAACTTCTGATGTGGTAGAGCTGTGATTGTTTACAGGGAATAAATTAATTGCACAGAATTGTTTGCACGTTTTTATCTGTGGAGTGTTAGTGATCTGTTCTATGATGCCGTTGTAGGACCACCTTTAACTCAGTCCAGTCTGATAAATAACCGTGAGCAGCCTGGGACGAGCGCAGTGCCCAGCCTGGCGCCTGTAGGAGCACGGCTGCCTCCCCCGTTACCCCAGAACCTCCTGTACACAGTATCAGAACGTAAGCAATTTTTTATTTTTTCTTAAATGTGCTTGGCATGTGAATGTTACATTTCTTCAGTTTGTGGGATTAGAAGTTATTCCCTCTGTCTTCTTCCATTAAACACAAATCTAAAAAGAGTGCTGCCTTTCCTTGTGCACAGCGCATCATCCTGCTGTTGCTGTGAGGTATAGCAGCAGTGTTCTGTCACTGCCTGAGGAAAAGTGGTTTGTAGGGAGATTTTTTTTCATCTCATATTTTCCAAGTACCAAAACTGTAGCGTAAGGAAGGGATCCCTTCATTTTCAAACTGTTTAGTAAAATATCAGCATGGAAAAGATGCATCTGCTGATTTGTAATTACTGGGTAGCGTGGTCTTCATCTCTATCCTGTTCCGTGTATTATATGAGAGATTTTGTTTTCTTTGCTGTTTATCAAAATTGTCTCTACGTTTTTCATATACATTAGTAGTTTATTTCTATCTCCTTTTCTTTCCAGAATTGATGTAATTCTAGCTTTCTAACTAAAAGAAAAACACATGACATTTGATGGATATGACATCTTCTTTACAGAGCACAATTTTTTTTAAACATGTATTTTATGAAAGTAATAACAAAATAACTAGAGAACCCTAAGTTGTTTTATTAAAATCCAATAAAGTTTATATTTTTTTGTTAATGAAAAGAGTAATAACACTTTGACGTTTTATGCGAGGAGAGCTTCAGTTTATGGTTTGTGTCATTTCCTTTGTGAATTCTGTACTTTTTAGAGCTGCTCAAGAGTGATTTTTAGAGACCTGAAATACTTTTTACAGTCATTCAAGTATCTCAACAGGGTCTCTGTTCAGTTGGTCCAAATGCTTTCAGACTACATTCCCATCTGATTCTTTCAGCTTCAAAGTTTGTTCCAAGGGCTGTTTCTGTCTGTTTTAACTAACAAGGCATCAGTGACTTCAATTCCACTATGTAATTCTCTTCTCCTAAACATCTGTGGGAGTTGGATCTCATGTCCTGTTCTGGTATACTTACAGCTGATTGTCACCTTGCAATTGCATGAAGAATCTTGGGGGAGGAGGAACTTGTGGTTGAGCTCACACAAGTTCAGTGAAGGTTCTTGGTGGTGTCTGAAGCTGTGCTGACTGCAGAGTGTTGAAGTTCTGAGGCATCTGCTTTAGACTGTAGTCTTCATTGTCATCTTAGAATAAGGACATATAGAGTGTTTTGGGTCCTCTGAATCCCTCTGTTCCAGGATCTACTATGTTTCTGTGGAGGTTTTTGTTGGGTTTTATTCATTCAAGTTCTTGCATAGGTTTTCCTTTTTTATTATTTGAAAAATGCATTGTCCTTAATGTACCGTGACTAGATGAAAAATGTGAGTCAGTTCTGTCGTCTTGTCTTCTCACAGTTATCCCTTCTAATTAGCATTGTGAGCACATCACTAGAGGTAGGCAGCTAATCTCACTCTTATGTGACTTAAGAGAATTCGGTAGGTAAGTATGGGGCAAATTGCACGATTTCTCAGCTTGCTTTGATTGAAATAATTTAACTGCATTCTTCAAAAATCAGCTTCTGAAGTAATATAACCTGTTGGGTAGGAAAGAATGAAAATCTCTTTGCATCTTAGGACAAGATGTAAGAATAAATACTCAAAATAAATCTTCTGTTATTCCCTTTGAAGCAGTGTCAGGCTTGCTGAAGGTTGTGATAGAGGTACCTCATTTCTTTTTCAGGCAGTTTGCCATCCATACTCAGTTATGGAGATTTACATGCTTTTGGTAAGCAGTAACAATCGTTAAAATAGGAGAATATCCCCAAATATACTGGAGTGTAAAGGTTAAGGGCTTTTATAGCTATACACATTGTCTGTATGACCTCTCTTTTCATACAAAAGCAACTTCTTATTCTTGGACACCCATGCATTTCCTTAAAGGAAGATTGACCGTAAGTCTTAAGCTCATTTGAAAAACTCTTACATTTCTCTCCTTTTTTTTATAGATACATACGAGCCAGATGGCTATAACCCTGAAGCTCCTAGTATTACCAGTGCTGGTAGATCTCAGTATCGGCAGTTCTTTACAAGAGCACAAACGCAGCGTCCAAATCTAATTGGCTTAACATCTGGGGAGATGGATACAAATCCAAGAGGTAGGAAGGGTTACTATTTTTGTCTCAGAACATCAACGTTTATTTTTACATTTTCCAGGCTAAAAGCAATGTTTTTTCTCACTAATCTAGTATTTCAGAGCAATTTTCAGACATCTGAAAATCTGACATCTCTACTATTTTTTTTCTTTTTTTCTTTTTTTTTTTTTAATTTTTAACACTAATCTTAAATCAGTCTTATTGATTAAAAATAACTACTTGCTTGGGAATGTTAGAAGGGTTGGTTTTGTTTTGTTTTTTTTTAAATTATTATTATTACTGGTTGGATGGGTGGGTTTTTATTCATCTTTACCCTTCAAAGGTACTTTTTGGGTATTGGGTGCTCCTAGAAAGAAAACAAATGGTGCGGGAAGTTGACTTTAAAACAGGAGTTTGAAGCTGGGTTTGATTTGACAAGGACGTTTTTAAGAGCCTTGGCAGTTCTGATGGTCATGGTGAGGGGAACTATTGTGGCTTGTGCTTGTATCTGCTGGTCTGACTTCTTTTCAGCCTGGTGGTATATTTAAAATGATTGTTGCAGATAGCATTCTAGTTCTCCTAGCTCATGGAAATCCCAGTCTACACTTCAGTAATTCTGAATCATAAACAGGATGAGTGTGGATGTAGTCTCCCTAATGGTGACGTGTTCTCTCTCTTAAAAGAAATTTTGTACAAGTTAAAGGTCTTGAAAGAAATTTTTGTGTTTTCAGCATAGTTGTCTTTTTTCCTCCTGCTTTCTCCTCATGATCTCTAAGGAAAAAGTTGTTGTATTTCAGTATTTGCTGTCACACTTTGGTGTTTCTTACTTACCGGACATGAAAGATTTGCTTTGTTGTTTTTTGTTTTGTTTTGTGTTCCAGAATTTCCTTCCAGGGATGCACCCTGTATAGAATATTACTAAGTATTATTGCAGGAATCATTGTTGCTGTTTCCATCTTAATGAATTTCATAAAATCATGATTGGGTCTGCATTCTGATTCTGTCTAAGAACCCATTCCAGTTGTAAGGAGTTGTAAATCTTGGTGGTGGCCCTTCAGACCACTTGTTTTGTTGCCTTGTCAAGTGTGTGAAAGGTTTTCCCTAAAATCATCCCCTAATGTGAGAATGAAGCTGTATGCCGCAAAATGCCCATACTTTTTTCTCATCAGTGTAATCAGCAGAGCTCTGGCACATATAAAAATGATAAGAAATGGATTTACATCTCACACTTCTCTTTAGAAGTTGAGTATTTTGTATGGGCCAGTGGCATAATTTTCAAACCGAAAGTTTCAGTACCTGTGAGAAAAGCCAAAACTTCATTTCTTACTTCATTTCTTCAAGCTGGTACTGATCTTGAAGGTTAAAAGTCTCATCTTTTAGCAGGAAATACAAGCAGGACTAAATGCTTGTATTTCTCAAATGGATTAGTTAGGCTGGTAAGTGATCTCTGAAGTAACTTGGTAAGCAGAACTGACTGACTTAATAGTCTTCCTATTTTTTTATGTTTTTAAACTCAGTCCTATTTTGCTGTTTAAATGAGAGCTTTTTCAATGTTTTCATTGATGTGTGGTAAATAACACAGGCCTTTTTATTTTCCTCCAGCTGCCAATATTATCATCCAGACTGAACCTCCTATTCCCATTACAAATAATAGCAGCAATGTAACTAGAGTTGTGCTTGAACCAGACAGCAGAAAAAGGTCTCCAAGTAGTTTGGAATGTCCACCGTTGAAGAAACCATGGCTGGGAAAGTAAGAATTAACAGCTGCAGTTGGCTAACTTGAATGCACTTGATTGCTATCAATGCTGTAAAAACAGTAATTCATTGGCCTCTGTAATTTGAGTTAACTGAGTCAGAAAATGTGTCGATATAATCAGAGACTAAATATTGGGGAGGTTGTTGTTTCTAATCTCTGGAGAAAATTTAAATATGCATTAACTTTCTACCTTATTTAGGTATGTGCACGTCTCTCTAAATGACACTCTTGCACTTGTTTTCTTCAGGCAAGCAAATAATAACCAGAATAAGCCAGGTTTCCTGAAAAAGAATCAGTACACTAACACAAAATTAGAAGTTCGAAAAATTCCACCAGAATTGAACAATATTACACAACTCAACGAGCACTTCAGCAAGTTTGGAACTATTGTAAACATTCAGGTAAAAAAAAAAAAAAAAAAAAAAAAGCCCTCAGTTTTATGTCTGTATGTGGGTATTTTCTCCTGGAGCCTTCTGGAATACTGCAGCTAAACATTGTCCATGAGGAATCCTAGAGGAAGCTAGCAGGAGGAGGTCATCAAATTCAAAAAAGCCTTTTCTTTTGTTTTTGGAGGCCTGTTGTGCCTTCATGAGCTCTTGTTAAATTTGAAAGGCTTGCAGATTTGACAGTATCTAAACTATTCTCAGGTTTTTGAGCAGCTTGCATTTTTGAAAAAGATCTTCTAGATTCAGATTGGATATTTGGAAAAATTTCTTCTCCAAAAGAGTGGTGAGGTGCTGGAACAGGCTGCCCTGGGGGGTGGTGGAGTCACCATACCTGGAGGTGTTCAATAATCATCTGCATGTTTACTGGGGACATGGTTTAGCGGGGTAATACTGGTGATAAGTCGATGCTTGGACTAAGTGAACTTGGAGATCTTTTCCAACCTTGGTAATTCTATGATTCTATAAAACTCTGGTATGGAAGTCCTGCATTATTTCTTAGGATTTTGGCCAAGATGCTATGGGTGTTACCATGTTACATCCTAAAAGAAGCTCCAGTTCAGTGGTGTCCCTTGGAAAAGCACTGTGTAAACAAAGCACAGTTAGCTACATAGTTAGAGTACTGTTTTATTTTTACAGAAAACAGTGACTTCCTTCATCCTCAGTTTGAGGTCTGAATAAAGACAGATACCTGGCAAGCCTCTGTATTTTTGAGCTCACAGTTTAGCCCAAAAGATACTTTGGTTCTTTCTGAACCTTGGTAATGCATTCTAAAAAACATGCTACCTCAATCATATTGTACTAGGTATGTTTTCATTCCTGTGATGATTAATGTTTAGAGAAAAATACTTTTGTATGACTGTTAGATAAGCTTTTTGGGGGAATATGGTGAACCTTTGCACTGTACATCCTTGGACAATG
Source organism: Tragopan temminckii (assembly GCA_028571105.1). NCBI lineage: Eukaryota > Metazoa > Chordata > Aves > Galliformes > Phasianidae > Tragopan > Tragopan temminckii. The sequence continues at coordinate 14,289,972 of JAOWBP010004313.1, forward strand.
TTTCTGTTTCAGGAGATCAGAGTAAAGAGCTTCGGAGTCAGCACCGGGGTCTCCTCAGTTCTATCCCAGTTTACAGTACTTTGACTATCTGATGATAATTGATGGATAACTTTTTAATTATTTACTTGATTTTTATTGTACTACATATAGTCTTTGCTGCAATTATGCATAGCATTTGCAAAATGTACTTGATTCTAATTACATAGAATGTTTTGCCTTTATTTTGAGTTGCTAATGCCATTACATGTTCCACTTGTTATTGTGGATTACTTGTAGTTTGAATTCCTGCTGGTTGACATATTTTCTTCCTTGAGAAATGTATTCTCATGAACTCTTTCTTTTAGGTTGCTTTCCAGAACGATCCTGAAGCTGCTCTAATTCAGTACTTAACTAATGATGAGGCTAGGAAGGCAATTTCAAGCACAGAGGCAGTTTTAAACAACCGGTTTATAAGGGTGCACTGGCACAGAGAAAGTGAACAGCAACCCCCACTGCTGCAGCAACAACAGCAACAGTCACCCTCACAGTCTCTTCATCACCAACTTCACCTTCAGCAGCAAGCCCTGACCCCAGCTCCCGCTGTGACAATGCACAGTAATATGTCCAAGGTACTTTCATAAACAACCTTCAGAGTACCGTAGCTAATCAGTGTTCCTAAGTGACAGCTGCTTTTAAAATGCAGCATATGTAATCTTTCGTTTTTTAATATCTATTGATACGTAGGCAATGAATAAACCGCTGGCATCTGGTGCCTATGTCCTTAACAAAGTCCCAGTGAAACGTCGCCTTGGAGCAGCAGGTGGAAATCAGTCTGATCTCAGTCAGGCTGGGGCTGTAGTAGAGGACTCTCAGGTATGGTTATGAAAACTGACCATCTTCATGCTTTCACTTACAGCTGTGATCTGTTAGGTTAAAGAATGAAACTAGTAAATGGAGGAGAATTTGCAAGTTCTCAGTTGGTTGTTCCTTTTAGCACTGATGTTCTGTGACGTGATCATTTATTTCTTCCAATTTTCATTAGCTGCTTTATATAAACCAGGGAGAATGATTTCAGAAGCAGTGTCACCATTTTAAGTAGCATAACATATTTTTGACACTGCTTCATTCTAAACAAATTTAACAGCTTATATGTGCTGTCAGCTTTCTGTTGACTAACCTAATTGCTGTTCCCAGTGATTTTGGAGTTTACACTATGCTTTAAGAATGGTACTGGAAACTTACAGAATACTTCCGCAAAGAGTTCAAGCTGGTACAGTTTAATTAGCACTGGTGTCGTAAGGCAGCACATGTTCTTGGTCACAAAGAAGCTGTTTCTTCTAAGAAAGGAAGAATGCAAGTGACAGTTGCTGCCTTATTTCTTTTCTAAATGTTTGATCAGAAAGTGTGTTAGGTTGTGCTACCAAGCTGGGTTAGTTCTGATACAAGAGCTGAGCGTTAGCAGTGTTCCTCATGGATATCAGGATAGAGAAGGAGTTTTTGGATGAAGATCAAAAGAAATTATCTTTTGCAGAAGTGTTTTAATAGTCATTTATGCTGATAGCTCCCAAGTAGGTTGATTGTTAGACTGATGTCTTTCTGCATGTTTTGATTGCATTGCTGTATTTGTCTCCTTTTGTAATTCTGGAAGCAAATGTTGTTTCACAGAATATATTTATTTAAAATTACTAATTTTAACCTATTACATATAGTTGTGTATGCATTTTTACTGTTTCAGACATTTCCTACTTCCACAAGCCACTCAAAAATGGTTTATAGTTCTTCAAATTTGAAGGCGGCCATGAAGCCTGGTGCAGGATCTAAACCTCACGACGTACAAGAAGCTCTTAAGAAAAAGCAGGTACTGTGCTGTGTGTTGCTTGACGAACAGTGCAGTGGTTAAAGTACTTTAAAAAGAAAGAATTGATAGACAATTTAAACCTCAAATGTTACTGTGTAGCATTTTGCAGCCAATATAAGCTTTATCAGTATGGAACAATCTTGATAATGCACGTTGAAGGCTTTTTTTTCTTTTCTTTTTTTGAGGGAATGGAGTTCTGGTGTCATTTCTCTGATTTTAATCTCTGCAAATATGAGGAACTTAACTGACAGCATAGGATATGTTTCTTCAAGGGGTGTTCGGAGGTGGAAAAAAGTTAGTAGAGCACTTCACAGCAGTAAATTGGCAAGATTTCATTGTTATTTTCCAGACCAGATATATTGAATACTTTCGTGGTTTGCAGACTAGTGGTTTTTATTATGGCCCTCACTTTTGTAGCTTGAAAAAGAAAATGTGACATGAGTACACGCAATGCTAGACTACTTTTTCTGATTGGAATAGTTTTATTCTCCTAGGAGGCAATGAAACTCCAACAAGACATGAGGAAAAAGAAGCAGGAGATGTTAGAAAAACAAATAGAATGCCAGAAGGTGAGTTTGGACTGACTTCCATTAAGCACATTCTGGTTTTGTAGGTTTCTGTCTGTTCAGCATTATTGCTGAAATTTATATTGCTGCTCTTTTATTAATATATAGATGTTGATATCCAAGCTGGAGAAAAACAAGGCCATGAAACCAGAAGAGAGAGCAGAAATAATGAAGACGTTAAAAGAACTAGCAGGAAAAATATCTCAATTAAAGGATGAGTTAAAAACTTCATCTACAGCTTCTACACCATCAAAATTAAAATCCAAGACAGAGGTATGTATTGTGCAATACACTTGCACATCTGTCTTCTGTAACTGTTTCTAATGATGTGTCCTAAGAACGCAGCCATGTTAGATCAGTATGCTTCCCAGCAGTATTTTGAATTTGACTGGTAACTATGGAGAAGCAAACTATGGTTCTAACTTGGGTGAGCTAATTACTTGCAGTTCATTCAAGATTGTTCCAGTTCTAAAGTGTAGAATTCCAGGTCCTTCCAAAAATGAGAATGGGGGAGAATCATGGAAGCAAGCAAAAGCATAATGAATTTCGAGGAAAGTATGGCTGTTGTGTATTGATCTGTTTGTATCAGTTACATAAATTTACTGTTGAAGAAGGGGAGTAAAGCATTAAAAGTGTGCATTAATGTTCTGCTTTCCACTTCCATTTTCTCTTTCTGTACCTTTTTCTCTAAGGCACAAAAGGAACTTCTGGATGCAGAACTAGACTTCCACAAAAGGCTCTCTTCTGGAGAAGACACAACTGAACTGCGGAAAAAGCTAAATCAGCTGCAAGTAGAGGTAAGTATGACAGGATTTATGCTTTTTATGTGTTTTATATATACAAGTTCAAAATCCTCTCAAACCTTTACACTTTACTTGCCTTTTATTTTTTTCTCTTTTTTAACAGGCTGCCCGCTTAGGCATTTTGCCTGCTGGCCGAGGAAAGACAGTTCCAGCCCAAGGGAGAGGACGAGGCCGAGGCCGTGGTGGGAGAGGAAGGGGAATGTTAAATCATATGGTGGTAGATCATCGTCCCAAAGCACTAACAGTTGGAGGATTCATTGAAGAGGAAAAAGATGAATTGCTGCAGCACTTCTCTGTAAGTATTAGGTCACATTAAAAAGAGAAACTGAAGCTGACAGTTAGGGCTGCACTTTCAATCTCAGATGAAGTATCTGATACCTTGAGAGTGTGCTTGCAGAGAGAGGCAGGCTAAGAACTCTGTAAGCAACAGTTTATTTTCCAAAGTCTTAAAGATGAATAAAAGTCTTCCTTTCTGTAGTACGTACAAATTCATCCTGAATTCATGGAATAAGCTATGAATAAGCAGTTTCAAGAGTGTAAACGTAATGCCTTTTATAGCTGCTTTGCATTAGTTGCCTAGTGCATTATTTTAATAGGAAAAGCTAAATGGATTATTTTTATTCTGCATTAAAATAGTTAAAAACAGATATTAGAAGGCTGAGAAATACCTATCAGTGTGTCTGCTTTAACAAGTATTAGCAATTCACGCACATTTATCTTGTTTCTCTCTAATTCAGAAAGCAAAACACTGTTGCTTTTTCAATTTCATAAAAGTTAAACTTATTTGGAAACAGCAAATAACTTGGTAGTGTGCAAGGTGAGTAATGAGTGTGTTATTATGTTAGCTCAGTTCTGATGCTAAAGGAAAAACTTGTTTGGCATTTCCGTCAGTTACACTGCCCAGAATGGCGTGTTCTCCTTTGCAGAGCTAGTAGAGTTCTTTTCCTCTGCTCTTCAGGGCCACCTGGGATGATCTTAAGCTGCTTGTGCTGCCTCCATAAGTACTTTTGTATGCCTGTGTTGGGATTTGGGTGGTTTGGCTTTGTTGTTAATTTTTTTTTTTTTCTTTTTGCTATTTTTTGCTTTTTGCGTGGCTTATTTTTTGTTTTAATCTGTCATAGCTGTGGACATTGAAATTTTCGTTCTTACATGCTGTTTAATTTCTAAAAATAAAACCTTATGCTAATCCGGCTATACTAGACATTTTTTTCTCCGTGGTCCCAGGCAAAATTGTGTTCTGTATTTGCAGAACATACTCAGGGGTGTGTAGCAATGTTTGATTCCTATCTCCTTTGCAAATAAATGAGCTCTAAAGGACTGGTTTAGCAAGTCTGTAGTAGGGTAGTATTGAAGGGCAGGAAAGATAAGTGAAACAGTGAATTATCTGAATTTACTTCAGTTATGCACTTACTTCCTTTTCTCCTGCAAAATTAAGTTCCATTTATGAGAATGTGAATAAATCTGAGCTTTTGTCCAAAAATACAGACACAGGTGCTGCAGTGTTGC
>JAOWBP010004313.1:14306005-14329338 GCA_028571105.1 Tragopan temminckii
TGAAGACGGTGCGGTTCCAGAACCACAGCCCGCCGCCCAGGCGACACGGCCCGCAGCCGTCCCCGCGCCTGCCCCGCAGCAGCACCGAGTTGGTGCTCACAGCTGAGCCCCCGCCGCCCGAGGGGAGCCCCGAGCCGCCCACCCTGCCCTCCCCGCGCCTGGGCAGCAGCCCCCTGCACCCCCGCAGAGCGCTGCACCCGCGGGCAGCGTCGCTGGAGCTGTCAGCGCCGCTGACCTTCCCCGTCAGGAAGAGCTACAGCAGCGTCTCCGCCAACTGACAGGTAGCGCCCGCACCCATCTGCCCCTCCTGGGGGTGGTGTGGAGCCCAGGGACCCCCGAGCGCCTGTGGGCCCAGGAGCTGCGCTGGGCCGGGCGTGCAGTGACACAGAGCCGCTGCTCCGTGCAGGAAACGGGGATGAAGCGGGAGAGGGGAGGACGGGCACAGCGGGAACAGCGCTGCGTGCTGTGATCTCCCTGGGGCCACAGCTGTGCCCACGGGGATCCAAGCGGCAAATGTCACCTTCCTACAGGATGGGGCTCCGGCTCACATGCTCGTTATTGGTGTTAAGACCACCCATGCCCCTCTGACACAATGAACATCGGATCCAAAACTGCTGTAAAATCACATCCGTCGTTAATCACACACCAAACCCGTGGAATTAGCTTTGTTGGTGACCCAAAACTCGCCACGGCCCTGGAGCAGCCCCAGCAAAGGAGGCTTTCTTTTGGAACAGAGGGACTGATAGCTGTCCGTTATCCCACAGCCCTGCACTTGGCTCTCTCAGACCCTTTCTCTTTAAGCAGCAGAAAGGGATTTCCAGCAGCACAACCAGCAGCACTGCCTCCTTTGCCCGCTGCTCTCAGATACAAGGGGCAGTGCAGGCAGAGAACAGGGCGGCTCTCAGCAATGCCCTCAGTGTCACTGCACAGCCCAGAGCAAACACCAGCGCTTCGCCGAAGGTTCCTCTCATCCCCTTAAAAATAAACCAGAAACCTCAGCAGCTCTACAGCCAGGAACAACTGCCCCTCTCTCAGACACGTCCAAAGATGAACAGAACCGCATTACGCCCCGGGCCATCCACGGCAGTGGTTCAGCACACACAGCGCTCCTACCAGCCCCTGCTCAGAACGTCACTGCCACAGAACACCATCGCTCTGCCAGGACAAACAGCACCAAGGCAGCACTGCACACAGAACACTGCAATGCTGTGCAGACTGCTGTGTGGTGCTGGGACTTCACACAGAGCGCTCCCAACCCCCTGGGTGATGGCAACCGCTGAGCATCCATCCAGCTGCTGGGGGAAGGAAAGGCTCTGCCACTGCGTGCGAACAGCCGTGGGCAGTGATGGGGAAAGGCACCGAGTGGAACGGCTGCTTTGGTAAGAGCAGGAGGCCATTCTAGGACAGATCCCAGAGCTCCTTGCACAGGGTGTCAGTGCTTTGATGCTATGGTGATACATTCCCTCAACTTATCCAAAACATGGATGGAGAGACAACTGAAAATAGGGCACCACTTACAGCAGCAGCTCTAATCAGTGTTGTCAAGCTGCTCCCAACGCATCTTCCACCACTTCCAAACTGCAGTGAGGGTGAACCCAGCTCCTCACAGCACCTGGGCTGCACGCTGCACTGCGGGATGAAGGCTCACACGGGTGGAGGACGTTCCTCCAGCCCCAGGCAGGAGAACCCCTGTAGGAGCTCCAGGAGCAGTTCCAGGGGCTGCCAGCAGCAACGCTCCAAGGCCCTGGAACTGCTGCCAAGTGTTTTATTACCCAACCTGATCCTGTTTAGTTTTCCTTAAGCCACCAAGGCAGCGCCCAGAAAGGCAAAAATCCAGTCCCAGAGCAGCAAGTCCACATGTATATTTATCAGTATTTTAGAGGGCTTACTCATTGCTGAATAGCTCGAGGTTCATTTGTACAAAATACTTATATCACACATAATTATAGCTTTATAGACTTTAGGTTTCCCTTTTCCTTTTCTCCTTCCTCCCCAATCACCCCCAGGCTCAGTATTTCCCTGTCTAAGAGGCCACATTTCAGAGCAGGCAGCACTCAGCCCAGCTGCACAGCTGGACCCCCACAGGGTTGGGTGCTGAGAGCACCAGTGGGGCCACGCGCTGCCGACAGGTGGACAAAGGACCATTTGTACCAAACCTCTGACCTAAATGCTGTCTGAAGTCACCAAGGGTCAGGCAGCTCATCGGGCCATGAATTTTGATGTCTTTCTGCATAGAGCCCAGCAGACATTGCAGGGAAATGTTACAGTCTTATTACTATGAATGAGAGCACAGCAAGGAGTATTTTACATGCGTATGTTTAGAAACAGGTATATGTAATCTTTTCTTATTCGGTGACGGGCAGGAAGAGCAAACAGAACACTGACATTTACCTTAGGGTTGAAAGGCACCTGTACAAATTCAGCAATGCTCAATATTTTTTTCCATGATGTGAAGTTCATTTTTTAAAAAGGTTTTTTCAATTTAACATACCACTAAGGAGAAGAACGAACTCAATAAACAAAAGGGTATTCATTTCCTGGTTTGTATTCATCTTCAAATATTTGTTTTCTATTTCTGTAACTGAAAAACAAAGGTTTGAAAACACGTTAAGTTTACAAACGTTTACTCGTGCCTGACAGCACGGCCTCACTCTGCAGCCTGCAGGTGGGTTCAGTGCAGTCACTGCATGCTGCAGGGCAGAATGGAGCTGCAGCACAGCGGGGCACATCGTGGCAGGGCACAGCACAAGGCAGAACAGAGCTGCAGTGTGGGCATGGCACAGCACGGGGTCACAGGCGGCCAGGTGCCCTGGGAGCACACTGTGCTCCAGACGGGCGTGTGGTCCCATCCTGCAGGGCTGCTGCACTGCTGTTACACCACACACACACCCAACCCCACACACTGGGGATGGGAAGCTGGAGCCCATGCACACTGCAGGCATGCACCGAGCACCCATTCCCCTCACACAGCAGACCTGGGGAAAGCAACACAATCCTCACTCAAAGAGAAGAGACCCATCTGCTGCCACGGAATAAAACATGAGAAGCAGCAGACTTTCTCCTGTTGGACACATATCTTACATCCTGTGGCAGAAAAGCTGCGGTGGGGGGGGGGGGAAGTTGGGGCTGCCCAAAGCCCTGCTTGGAGCACAGAGCCAGCACAGCACTCCCAGTGCCACACAGCAATGGGAGACCTGCACTGACCTCCCCATGGCCCCACACTGCTCAGGGCTGATGGAGGCATTGAATGCTGCCCACCTCTGTGCCCAGTAACTCACACCAAAGGTCAGGCAATGCTTCTAACGTGGGGAGACAGCACGGAAGAAAAACTGTTACTGCTTTAAACAAAATAACGATCCCACACAGACTGCTGCTGCCACAGTCAATAATTCTCTCTTCTGCTAGGAGAACCTGCAGGGATTAATAAACTCTGAGCTGAATTCCTGAGCAAGAGGGGATCCCACATCAGAAACATGGCACTGCAGCATGACGTGCAATGCTGAGCAGTCATTCCCATCACCCAAATGGTTTCCACATGGATTTCTTTATAATATATCATTTATAATGGTAACCAAGGATCAGCTCCTAACCTCAGCCATGGCCTCAGAGCAGGAAGAGTTGCTCCCAGGCACAGGGGCTGCCCAGGCAGGAGGGGCAGCCTTCTATGAACAGCTTTATGAGGAAAAAAAAAAAGTCAGGTTTTAGCCCTTATTTTAAAAGGTAAGAAGCATGGAAGTTTTCATACTTTTACCTCAAAGATCACCACTACTGAGCTAATTCTGACCTGATGGTAATGCCCTCATGGTGTTCACTCACTGATGTCATCAAAAAGCAAAGCACAGAAGTCTGTAAGTGACTTTTGCCCTCTATTAGAGGAGTTTCACAACCAACTTCTCTGCCTGGATCCCAGCCTGGCTGGGAGAGAAAGGAGTGCTAAAGCCTGATACACTACAATGCTTCTGAGCGCACAGGCCCCAGCTGGAAAGGAAGATTTGCCATATTAATGTTTGGGAAAATTGTTTATTTCCAAAAAAACCCAAAGGGCCGAAGGAAAATAATTATATCCAGATTTTAAAGAGTAGAGATAAATTTGCATGCAAAAAGGGGATTTTTTTGTGGGGGCTTTTTTCTTTTTTGAAGAACAAATTCACATCTTTGTTTGTCACAAACACTTTCAAAGTCACTCCATGAGCTCCCTCAGCCAGGGATGAAGCTGCACACAGGCAGTTCAATGAACCAGATACACAATGGTGTCACCAATGTCCCTCGTCAGGCCGCTCTCTGTGACGCACACGCGTTTCTCAGCCAGGTCGATGTGGAAGACTGCCTGCTCTGGAATAGCAGTTTTCTCTGCTTCTTCTTTGCCGAGGACCGGAACGCGGCGAGGCCCAAGAACTGGATCATCAAACCTCATCAGCTTCACTTTAGAGAGATCTGCAATGCAACAACCAGCTAACGAGGACACATCTACACACAAACCACGATACCAAGTTCATCACAACAGCACTGAACACATGGTACTGCTAGAGATCTCCAAGGAAATACATTCTCAAAGACTTAAACCCATTAAAAGACGCCATTCAGTGGTCACAGAGCAAACTGTAGCAGAGACAGCATCTGTCTGTTTTATCTGCAAGTCCCAAGGCCACGTTCCAAGCACATCTACCTTTCTGTTCTCGTGTCGGCTGTGAGTGACGTAGCAGTGCCTTTGTTTTGAGGAATTAATTTCAGAGACTGGGGGAAAGGAGCAGGGGAGAATTTCTGTGAAATACAATTCCTTTTTAAATTTACACCAACAGAACATTGCTGAGCAGACCAGAAAAAAAACAGGATTTTTCAGTAACGCCTTGCGCCAAGCACTGCCTTTCCCTCCTGTGCACCGACAGAACAGTGACACCTTCTGGAAGAGATGCAGAGCTGGAAAGAGTCGCTTCTTCTCTATCATCTCAAAATATTCACCTTGCAGCAGGGCGTTAGATATACAGCTACTATGTGTACAGCACATTTCCCTCTGCATGCATTTTGCTACACAAGTTATCATGTACTCCTCCCTGCGTGCATCACCATCCATCAGTGGTTACCTTTGTCTGACAAATAAACATTAATATAAAGACAAGTTACAGAAAAATGAGGAAAAGATTTCTCAGCTGTCAGAAGCTTTTGGATTCAGCCCAGTTTTCCACTAACATTCAGCTCTACGGTGATTCAGATTTGTTCCATTCTTACTTTCTGCACTCCTCAACAAAACCACAGCTGCTGTTTCCTTAGGAAAGCAATTTCCTTTTGCGGAGACCTTTCTGAGCCATGGCTGCACCTGTACTGTACCCATACTGTGGCACTGACACAGCAGCTCTGTGCCTATCTCATAACATTGACCTAATCAGCACGGGCTCATGTATGTCAGCTCCAGTATTTACCTTTGATGCCTCTGTCCATCTTCATTAAGCGCCTGATCACAGCCTCTCTATTATCTCCTTGCCTAATCTCAATTTTTGTAGAGAAGTGGCCATTTGATGGTTGAGGGTTCACCAAAAACACAGACACGCTGGGCTGTAAGAAAGTAATTAACAAACAATTAGAGGGGGATCCATGTTTGTGATTCAAGGCTCAGAGGAAATATGCACCTAAACCAAACCAACCATCACCAAGTGTTCCAGACAGATCACCTTCATTGCACAGCACAGAATGCCAGTGGCAGAACAGAAACACCTATACAAATCTTTAGAATATAAGCTGCAGGATATGTGACTCTTTAGGACATATTTAAGGAAAAAATCCATGAAATTTTTTAGTGTTGAAAAGTATCAGAGCTAGAAATATTCACATTTGTTACTACTGTCAGAGTTTCACAGATCTCACGCATTACTCACCAGTGCTCTCAGAATGCCATAACAGAGCTGAAAGGATACTTTAAGTTTTGATTTTTATGCAACTGAATGCCATTTATTAGCCCACTGTAAACTAACAGAAGAGCACTGAAAATATTAAGACACTACAGAATTCAGCAAATGAAGTTTCACATAGGAGCCTGTAGAGCCTTACAACAAGCATAGCACCACCAGAAGCTCTAAATAACAGCAAAGAAGTGAAATTCAGATCAGCAGGATCAAGAGCTCTCAGTTCTCTATTTTTTGGCCCATGTTTTAGCTGGAACACAGTCTACTTTATCTGAAGGGTGGTAGGCAAGGCACATGGCTGAAGGAGACATGCACACTGATGCTCAAGTCACTCATTTAACAGCCTTGCAGCCAGCACAATTGAAAGATTTGATCTGAAGCGCCTGAAGGCCAAGATATAATTGTCACGTTTACAGCTGTATACATAGAAAAGAAATAGCAATTGCTTCAGTAAATGCTTCCTGTTTTGAAGGGTGTTAAGGGCAAAGATTTCTATTTACATCTCTGAGTAAACTTTCAAATGGCATATCTGTAGGTTGGTTTGTACTCCACTTTTCAGACCTCCAATATCTGAAAATCTGATTTTTTTTATTGTTGTTGGTTACCTCAGTTCTGAATACAGAGAATGGTTTTCCAGGACAGCACTCTTCTTTTATTTTATCTTCTGCTTCAGAAGCAAACTTCACTTCAATGTGATCCAGCTGCAGGAAAGGTGGGCAGGGAGAGGGGAGGGAATCAAGAGGAGTTTGATCATATTAATGGGAACAAGAGGAGTTGCCAGACCTCCATGCACTTCAAACAGTTCACACCAACACTCTTGATGTCCTCTGCTCAACAAGCTGCAGTTCCCCATCATCCTTTCTAACACTGGGGGTAGGGTGTGGGGGACAGTGAGGAGGGCAGAACACTGACACACATCCTCCAAGTCTGAGATCAGCAGAGCTGGGAGGGATGGCTTCCCTTGGCTTGCCAAATCACATCCTATGCAGGTAACTCCTTCTAATCTAGGTCAACAAACAGCATGGCTCATTTGCAGCAACAGCACACTCACACTGAACTTGACAACCCCACAGTAAACCTAAAGTCTTTCATAGCAGAGCCGATAGCCAGCCAGCCCCCAGCTCACCCAGAAACAGAGTAATTGTGCCAAGGTTCTGAACGTGACAACTCCTGCTGAACTTTGTGTGATAAAGCAGTTCAGTTCTTACGTATCTCGACACTCTCCTGCATGAAAGCCCCACTGTGCAGCAGGACATCTCCTTCCTTTCACAGTTTATCACAAATAGTAAACTTACAGATACTTCTAAAACAGGCACTGTTTGCCCTAGACTTTGCTCTGATACAGGACAAATCCAATGGACCCACTTTTATTTCATATTGCGCAACTGAAAACAGTGAAATTCTGTTGTTTGTATTTTTGAGATTTCTAACTCTTGAAACAAGCTGTTTCAAGAGCCTGCCCAAGCTATCCCCTCATTAAGTATTCTGATGATCATACTAAGCAGGCATAACTTCCTCCAGACTGCCATTTTACTTCATAACAGTTTTAAAAGCCCTGCCCAGATTCAGCCTTTTGAAGAGAGTGAAGTAATCTGCTACAGGTCACATGTGTCACTGCCAGAGTCTGAGGACTTCAGGCTAAGGACTGCGACCATTCTTACCAGTGATACGTGTCCTAATTCCTTCAGTTGAAAAACTGAAGATAACAGGTCAGAGAATAGCATCCCTTCAGAAGCGGCACTGAAGAGGCTGATCCTCCAGCTATCCCAGTAACAACCAAGCAGCAAGTACATCAATACATACTAACCTCCAGGGAATTTGTCAGATAGACAATATTCTCCATGAGCACTGCCCGTTCATCAAATTCCAGCTCTAGATCAAGAACACGTGAACCATTCTTCTCCAGGTTTTCCTGCCAGAGGAAAAAATGGATTAAAACCACCTAATACTGCAAGATAATGCTTCAAAATTGCAATCTATCTACATTAGTCATGAAAAGAACAGGCTTTAAAATACGCGAGCTCTCTGCTGGCACAATATGCTGGCACAGAAGCAATAATTCTCCTGTAACAGGGTATCTTCTACAGGGAGCTGGTGACACTGATGGGAGGAGTAAGCACAATTATAACACATCTTTAATACAGAACTCAAAAGGTGTTTTATATTCTGTCACTTGTAATCTCCATTTAATGTGCGAGTTGAGAATTCTCCCAATAAGTCAGCACTTCAGTGCTGTTTCACAGCACGAAATTCAGTCTTATGACCTAGTTTAGAATAAAGAACAAGCATACAACAGCTGAACACGTTCTCAACAGTCATAAAACAGTTCTCTGCAGGGAAATAACAACCACTTTATATGTTAACATAAAGGTAAATTAATTAGTATAGAAAACCATCAGCAACAGTAACAATAGCCAAAGTATTAAAAGCAATCTAACAACCACTTTTTATTTATTGAAGTAAAACAGAACTTCCTCTTTAGAATTTAATTAGTCTCTTGCTTCCACATGCTCGGTCAGCTGTCTCCTCTGAAGCTTGCTTCATCACACTCAACACGGCCACAGTTCCCTCATCAGTGTAACATGCAAGATTCCCTGCACTAACAGTGAATTACTTCCCTTTGTAAATCACAAAGCCTTATCTTCTGACAAATAGGAAGCACGAGCAGAAATGCTTCTTACACTCTGGAACTGCTGAATAATCTGTTTCAGAGAACATACTGGTCTAGGGAATCTAAGCTCATGTGTTTCTTCTATGTATTTATATGCAGTCACTTACTGCTCTTCTTTCAAAGCACAGGAATGAAGTATTGGGTAAGTCTCAGTGTGCCAAACCATTCCCTGCATGTAAGGGAATCATTAATTGCCAGGCTAAAGACATAAAAAGCACAGGTACATTTCAGACCTGATCTGCTTGTATGACTGAAAGTTTGGCTGATGTGTTGCAAATATGAGCTGATCTAATAAAATACCACCTCTTTTTACAAATTTCTCTTATGCAGGAAACTGCATAGCAGCTGCTTTGTGCTCTTTTCCTCTGAAGGCTCATTTTTGGCAGCCCTCCAGCAGCTCTTTGTCTCCCTTGTACTGTGAGGCCCAAAACTGGGCACAGTATTGCAGGTGCGGCCTCACCAGTGCAGAACAGAGCAGAAGAATCAAGTCCGGCAACTTGCTGGCAATACTTTGTGCAAGGTCAGGATAACATCAGCCTTTTTCTGCACGAGAGCAGTCACTCTGACACTTACCTTAATCATGGCAACAAAAGGCATGACCTTCTTCATGTACTTCTTCAGCTCTGGCAAGGCATTAAGCTCACTGGCAATTACCTTATTGTCAGGCAGTTGACCTCCAGTGACCTAAATATTGATGAGTATCCATTAAGTAGAGGGATCACAAGGAAAAAAAACAAACCACAACACATGCCCATTAGTATCATATCCTCGCTGCTTTACCAAAATGCCATCAAGGACTGTTATCATCACTGATTCCACACAGTGATTTTCCTATCCCTTGAAAAACATTTAAAATGTAAATTTTACCAAAACCCATAGATATCTACTGCCATTCTTTAATCTTGTCTGCAACAACATATTAGTGTACCTCAATTATCAACTAAAATGCATCTTAAATGCATATTTAAGTCCACCCTCAAGCAGATATTTAAGTATTAGTTTCCTCAACTGTTTTGATTTTACATTCACAGCTCAGATATTTGCTATTACTCCCATTCAGTGTACCAGACTGAACAGCAGAATGCTGATGCAAGAAGTGCTACAGAATTCCCAATGTTTAATACTCTAAAGACAAGTGTCATACAAGAAATATTGATTTAATTCAATACTGCAAGTTATAAGAGTCCTGACTCAAAAGGTATCAGCTACAATGCTGAGGATGACAGCTGATCAGCAAGGCAAAAGCCACCCAGCAGTCTCCGTGTCAGAAATAGATTTTTCCACTTCCAGAGAAGCGAATTTCTTGCACTTAGGACACACGTATTGCATTTCAACATATTTCTTGCAACCTCCTCACTGAACAGCATATGTCTACTTAAGGAGTAGAAAACACCTCTAAGCTCACTTGTGTAGCAAGGCGACATTAATCTCTTGGTCAGTAAGATTTCCTCAGAAACACTGCTGGGAAAGAACTCATTTACAAATGGATAGCCTTTCAAATTTAAGAGAACACGGGCCCATTTTTACTCAGAAACAGCCAAAAGCAATAAGGACATACTGTTGAATCAATGACACACCTTGGAACGTTCTCATTAAGCATTAAAATTCATTGGACGTTTGCAGAAGAAATTAAAACTACCTCACTTTACATGTAAGTAATTTGGTAACAAGTTACAACTTACAAGCTTCCTTACAGATAAAGCAGAGAAGCAGCCCAAAGAACCACAGAACTCCACCTACCTGGTAGTGCTGGCGCAGAACCAGCAGGGTGGTGTGCTGCCATGGAGGGTAGCTCTTGGCTACGTAGATGGTGCAGTGAGAAGGCTTCTGGGAAGGTTCTTTAGCACCTTTCTGAGGAAAGGAAGGAGAAGATACGTAACACCAGGAGGGAGGAGGCAATGCAGAATTACCAACTGTGCACACTTAGATCACCTTTCCTTTCACAGGTGCCATGTAGCCCTTGAGACGGAGTCGGAGGTCATGAGCTGCTTCCATGAGGTACTGAGAAGAGCCAATTAAGATCTCATCCACAGGGCCAGCTTCTGGCCAGGAGGCTTTCATGATGGAATCAGGCTGTTAAGAAAGGAAGAAGTTACAGTGCATTTTTATCTCAGTGCATGTATCTGGTGGTCCTTCAATCAGATACAGCTCAACTGGGAACAGAAGTTCAGGCAGTATGAACCTCAGTGAGCACTCATCCATTACTCAGTTGTAAAGGAGTAAGAACAGCCAACGTGCATTTATTTGTGTTACATACACGAGCACACCTGCCACACAGATGCATAACTTCACTTGCAAGCACAACATTCATTTCCCAAATTTACCTCATAGCACAAAAGCAGCTATTCCTACATCTATACATGGAACATTTTGTTATCAGATTAATTTTAGCTCGCCTCTTTATGTGAAGTTAGTCAAAGTGACTTTCATTAAAGTTACCTATATCATTACAGTAACCAAAGACACAGGTTAACTCAACTCAACATACCTGCTGTTACACACAATGTCCTATCATGGCAATTCATACGTTAACATTATAGGACAGATGTTTTCCGTACTTGCAAACAAATGAAATCTACACCAGCCTAAAAAAATCAATTAAACCTTAGATCTGAATCAAACAACAAAACAAACACCCATTAGTACCTTTCCCAGCAGTGACCAGATGTGCTCACACAGGTGGGGACAGATAGGAGCCAAGAGCAGAGTCTGAACTTCAATGAACCGAAACACCAGCTCTCTGTGCATCCCTTCTATCGCCAGCTCACGGTATTTATCTTTTGCTGCCTGGAAGAAAGCCAACATCACCACCATTAACACAGTAACTGCCACGGAGAAGCACTCGAAAAGATTGCCCAGCTGTTTGCTCCAAGACGCCTTTAGAATGTAAAAAGCTTAGAACTCAAGAACAGATTGGAAGTAGTGCATTTTTCTCAAGTATCTGACTGTGAATACGTCAGCTGACAACTTCACTTTACAAAAAGTACCTTATTAGAAGTGTTAATTAGAACAGATATAAAAGATCCCAAAATACCTTCACAGATACGAATAAGTACAAAGAGGAGCAATGAATGGGATCTATCATTATGCATACAACTCAGCTTATTTAACCCCATTCCCAAACATCATGAAGAAACCACATAAAGCATTGTCTGTAACTTGAGTGAAGTGGAATGCTTCTGCAGACGCTCTGGATATGGTTTATGGAGTGTATCAAAAAGCACTATTTCCAGAAAATTCTGTTATCTAGATTACTTAAAAGAAACTCTGTTGAAAAGAACCTAGAGACAGGAAACGCTCTTCTCAGTAGTGTCTACATGCAACATCACAGGTGTCTTCCTCTGGGCCTCTGCAAAATGCCACAAACAGACCTTCATAATTTCAGATTAAGCCTATCTAATTGGTCTTGTTTCCTGATATAACTCAGATTCCAATTCAGCTGTCTGGTTAAGGATCACAGACATCAGGATCAAAAGAAACCCACACAAAGCAAAAAAGTGTCAAGCATTACTTTTCTATAACGAGAGCTCCTACCTGAAATTCAAAGAAGCCAGTCTTCAGAGCCTCCTTAAATAACATCTTCTCATAATTCTGGTCTGTCTTCTTTATGCCTGCATTCATTTCACTAGGGAGGAAAGTGAAAACACCAGTACTGCACAGGCCACTCCACTTAATAGGAATAATGTGTAGAACTATGCAACAAATGCCACCAGTATGACACAGTCACATCAGCTCTTCTGAAAGTGAATTTTAAAAATGTTTAATACAAGTTAATGAATTCCGTAAGACTACTACAAAGATGATCCTTGCAAGAAAAGAAATAAAAGAAAACCAGCTTGTACCACACTGTATTATTAGCCTTTGCACAGTACCTGGCAAAGACTCTGTCATTGAAGGTGTTGGCAGGACCACTTCTTAAATTGTCTCTGTTTGCAATCATCTCCTTTACCCACTCCACCCACGTGTAGAGACGAAGAATCCCAGCATCAGCCATGGCTTCCACAAAGTTGGCATCTTCAACAGTGTCCCCAGCATCAGCCAAGGCTAAACGCATTCCTGAGGGAAATCACATTAGCTAACAGGGCTGGTTTGCAATTAGCTGGTAGATGTGGATGCAGGAGGCAAGGGACTCAGAGTCAGTGACAACTAATTTTTAATTCCACGTTAATGTAAATGTGGAATTAAGTTACAAATTGCCTGGCCAACTAGAGAGATGTCTCAAAGGATGCACTTTACCCAAGGAGATGAGCACTGTTTTCCTTAGGAAGCAAGTCAGACAGACAGCAAGAACCAAGAGTCTGACACCGTCACAGTTGGAACAGAGAAAAACAAAGAGCCACAAGGAGGAACACAGCATGCAGGAACACAGTGTGCATCAGCAGCATTTGTCTGATGTTTTCATCTCCAATAGCAACGTGTGAAATAAGCACCTTCCAGAAGACCTCAACCTGGGAGAAGGTCTTGATTTAAACAGGTGTTCCATTAATGCACACCCCAATTTTCTAAACACAGCTCAGCTTTTCAAACAAAACCAGCTGGTAGGTTTATTGCAGTGCAATACTCCAATATACCTACTGCTCCTCTGAGAGCAAAACATGAATTCTCATCATTTTGGCATCACTGAAATAACAGAGAGAGGTCAGAACATACTCACCATCTGCAGAAAACTTGTCCACAGCTTGAGTTAAGGTAAGAAAGTTGCCTGTAGATTTAGACATCTGAAAGAAATAGAAGAACCTTTGTTTTCTCATATACCCACTCCACTGCTGGACAGGCAGGAAGCCAGAAAAAGAGTTCGGTGAAAACACTAGGAAAATATTTTCTCATGAATTAGAGCAAAGGAACTTGGGTAAATCTGAGCGAGGTCACACTGCAAAAACAGACTGACCTTCACAAGTACAGATCCACTCCAGAACACTGAACTCCGCTTGTGACTTGGGCAAGCTGTGTAACTACTAAGGCAGCCATACACTATAAACTCATGGAAATTGCAGCTGCTTCCTGGATCATTTGGGTTCCACCCCAGAACTTCTCAGGTTTTGGAAAATGGAACAACTTGAACCAAAACTCAGTTCCAAATTACTCGTATCCAAACCCTGAAAATTAAATACTACTTCAAAAAAATCAGCATTTTCAGTCTATCCTGCATCAGTTTTTCAAGAAGGATCATGGTGGCTTTCTTGGTTTCACATCAGACAATCTCCATGGCCAAATTCCTAGGCTCAGGCACTTCTACATTCAAATTCAATTTCAGAACTCACATGCATTAGCAAGTTATCCACACAAGATTTCCCCTCCTTATACTGACTCCAGGCCTCAAAGCTAAAAGGCAGAATGATTATCCTAAAACATAACAGAAATTCACTGAAATCTTCACTAAACCAATCAAATGATGCAAGAGCTAACAGAAGAAGAATGTTAAGCAGCAATGGAGGAACAGCAATTTCTGTCCCTCCAGTCACCTCTGGTGAATGAAAACCTGGAAGGTAAGAGTGAAGGAACCAGAATTTTCACTTTCCTCCTTTTATCTTCATACAGACTTTTTTTTTTTTTTTTTTGAGTCTGGTAAGGGCCTATTTGAACATCCCAAGTAGTTCATACACAAAACCTCACCATACCTTTTCAGAATTGAGAAGGAGGTGTCCATTTGCTCTAACAGCTACTGGCCATTTTTCTCTGTTTGAAGATACAAAGCACATTACAAAGTAAATACCTTCTCTTTCAAAAAATGAACTGTTTTTTTTCCAGTTTGGGATGAACACTTTAAGTAGAATTTTCAAGAAAGTATCTGGGAGGTGTCTTAAAAACTAAGAAATCAAGGAATGTCTTTGAAAACAAAGAGAACTACAATATAAGGGGGAGGGCTTACAATTGCTGAAATACAAAGCAGGGAGGCCTGCATCCACACTTATATTTCATTTACCCCACCTTCCTCTATTCAGGTATATGTAATTTAAAAGTCAGTCATTAGCACTACCCAACAGCACTGGGGAGAGCTATCCCGTTTTCTGCTGGGCAAATCTGTTGGTCAGTGGAGGAAGCAGATTTAATATTTAACATCAGGAAACATCTTTTCCTATACAGAATTTTATACAACTTTTAAATAGACATTCAAGGAAATATAAACTGTGTTCTCATGCACAGGAAATACACTGTGCTAAGACTCTGCCATGGTTCTATGATTTTTGTTATCAGCATTGCACATCATAACATCGTGCAGCACAGGGTCAGCAGCTTTACCTCCTGCACACCTGCTTTGCATCATTTCCAAACTTACCTCTGATCCAACCACATTGCCACATGGTTATAGAGGTAGTATGACAGGTGATTTGGAACAAGATCTTTGCCAGATACTCTGAGATCCACAGGATACCAAAACTCAAACTCCTCCTTTAGCTTGTCCAACTTCTCTTTTGGAATCTCTGTTTTAGGAAATGGAGCTTCCTTGAAGAAGATGTAATCCCAAACTTCTTTGCTCATTTGATGCGCTCTGCAAGTTTGAATGAAAATACTGCTGAGCCTACACTAGAAATAGTTTTCATTCCACACAGTTTTATTTCTGGCTTCTTACAATTTCAGGGGAGTCCACCAGACATTACTTGGCATATATCTCAAACCAAATAATTTCAAACCTATGTTTACCATCTTTTAACATCTCCCAAGGTGCTTTGCCCTGTATTGTGCAGAAAGGAACACATTCTAGATCCAAAGCACTTTCTGTACATATTAAACAAGTAGTTCAAATGACAGACAACAACACCAGTCTAAAACACTCTTCTGTGCACCACTCCACTGCTTTATCTCTGGTATTTATTGTTCTATGCTTTAAATCACTAGTGCGTGCTGTGTCCTCACTTCTACATTTGGTGCTAAGGTTGCTTATCTGAATGGAAACTAATGTGCCATAACGCCCTTACTTACCCTACACCCCCACAGAGTCTCAGCAAAAAGCATTTGTTAATAGTAAGAAGAAAGATGTTATCCACCTATGTAATAGCACACTGTAATTTCACATACTTAACCATGTTAAATCTGCAACTCAGTGCTAAGGATGATCACATCAAAGTTTGCATCCAGGCATGGCTAGCATGCTGGTAAGCTCTCTGTAATTAGAAAGGTTCAAACCCAAATGAAAATCTTTCAGAATTACTTCTGTTTGTATGCACATTACTTTGGAAATGCTTCTCAGATTAGTTCTAGCAACAAAAAAGGCATGTTGCAATCCCACAATGTGTGAACTACTCCAGAAAGTAGCTCACCAAATAGGCAAAATTAGAGCATAAGATTCGAGACAAGAATGCCATTGGGTTGAGTTTTTTGTGGTTTTTGTTTGTTTGAAATTCCAGACCAGCTGTGCCTCATCATCTCTCTGATATCCATCACTGGAAGTTCAGTCATCCCATCTAAAAGGTCACAGAGCAATTCTGAGAGCTATTTCAGAACAAATGCTTTGTCCCTCTTAACTTCGAACATTTCCACATAGGGGCTACAGATAGAGGGCTCTACGCCTGTAAGAGTTGCCAACTTTTAATGCAGTAACAAAACTGGACCATTGATCTTGTGCTCTATGTACATTGAACCATAAAATTCTTCAGAGCTGTACAGCAGTCTCTCAGCAAGAACTGAGACACTTCAGCAGCCACTGAAATAAATCACACAAACACCTGGGGAGGACCATTTCAAGGCAAGTCAGACAAGTACTAAAAAAGGTGATTTACTTCATGTGCAGTTCTGTTTTCAAGGACATTCCTCCCCTTCTCTCTGGGGATAGCACTACATTCTCTTTTCCTCATTTTTCTTTCTACACCACTGCTTTAACATAGCTATCAGCAAGTTAAGTTTTGATAGTGATGCTTTTAAAACACAAAAGCAAAGCATCAGCCTGCTTGGCAAGTCTTTGTCAAGAACAACTCAGAAGAGAAGCACACAACTGAACAGGCAAAATGGTGTTACATTCTCCTTACCTGATGCCTAGAGGAGATTCTCCCTGGCCTCTCAGGTTACCTCCCTGTAACAGATGAGCTACTGTGTAATAGGCCATGTAGATTGTGGAGTCTGAGAGAGACTCAATCAGCCACTGCTCATCCCAAGGCAAGCGGGTACCTGGAAGAGGCAGAAGCCAGGTATCAGACAGTACCACCCCTTGCTCGCAGCACCTGCTTTCACACTTTGCAGTCATCATTTAAGGAGACGCTAAAGAAACAGTCATCAGTTTCTTCTTCTGAAATCCCTTCCAAAACAACTGCCCAAGAAAAAGTTCCATACCACACGAGCTCACAAGACACAGTATGCCTTCTCGGGGATGCTGGATCTAGATTTAAGTTGGTTACATCTGCTCTACACTTAACTGTACCATTCTGGATTCCAGGCAGCACTTCAGCCTTTCAAGCGATGTAATGAATACCATGCTTACAAAGCATCAAGAGAAAAGGAGTGCTTTGCCTACCTAAGCCGTATGTCCTGGAGCATGCATGCTCCTGTAGCCAACCCAAAGTAGCTTCGAAATTTCTCCTAGTCTCTTCACAAAACCTGAAAGAAACAAGCTATTAATAACTAGTCCCCCCAGCACTCTCAGAGCACCACCAAACATTCCTCTCCACTTTTGCTTTTATAACTTACGTCTCCAGCTGTTTCAAGCACTCTGATGCCTGTTTCTTCCAGTCCACTTCACCGTAATCTAAATACCTATGGTCAGAACATTTTATTGTTAAAAAAACACCATAACTTGGGATATAAATTGACAGTGACTTTTAACTACAGCTCTACTTCACTTACCACTGGTCACAAAGGGCCACGACACATTCATCAGCAGACCTTGACATCACTTGTTTCTCAGGTTCCATATAAATCATGGCTTCATCCTACAAGAGATGTTACACACCTGAAAGGGCAATAAAACTAAGATCTAAGCACTTTACAAAGTCTTGCAAATCCTCATGTTTCACAAAAATGTATATCATCTTAATTCCAGTCTTGTTTTACAGCATTTCTTACGTGGCTTCATTACTGCCCTGCCCCAGCATTTCCTTCCAGAAAATGAAGATGACATTTGACTATGTACCTCTCAGATGTGTCAGTGCACATAATTTTGTGAATACCATCTCCATGCATGATGGCAAGGAGGGCAGAAGCAAAAGTTACTCATTAATCACCCCCCTACCAATTACTGTTTTGTGGGTTGTTTTTTTTTGGTAAAGAGTTATTCATAACAGAATCTAAAACGTATCACACATACGTCACAGCTAATACAAAAAAAAACACAAGGCAGGGAAAGCAAAGAAAAATAGAACTGGAATTCTGCCTTCCCAGACCATTCATTCTGATGCCGTGTGAAATAGTACGAAGTGCTATACTATAGTCTGAAGATCACAGTGCTGCAACAACAGACAAATACAGACTAACAGATGCTGTCCCACTTGCTGTCCTCAACAGGAAAATCTTACTGGACACGATATGCTCATTTTTCAGTTACTACTCTTCCTTCTCTGCTTGATGAACCCCAGAAGAGGTACCTTCATATAAACAATATCCTTTACTTATACTTGAAGACGACTTACAGTTCAGATACTACATTTTCAGTATCTTTACAAGTATATCAAAGATGAAAATCAGACGAAAATATTTCCTAGATAAGGTTGTGGGATAAAGCAGAGAATAAGAGGTCACTGCTTTAGCTATCCATCCCTCATAGGCATGCATACTACTACATACATTATCCACCATCATCTTCTGTATACGTTTCTTGACATCTTGAACTTTTTGTCCTTTGAATCCATCCACCAACATTACCTGTAAAAGATGAGTCAGAGGAGTTTATTCACTTTAAATTAACAAGAAAGAGGTGCAGTAGGTTTTAGACCCAGCAATAATTGTCACTTCTTTGTTATCTCTGACAAGCAAAAGTAGGAAGCAAGCTTTTGCTTTTTGGAGATTTTTGTTTATTTGTTGGGGTGGTTTGCTTTGGTTTTGTTTCTCAATGAACTATCTTCTTTTCCTTAAAAATAAATTGTATACATGTCAGCATGCACACAGGCAATCCCACAAGGCTAGGCAGAAATACAAATTGTTGCCAGCTTACAAAAACAGACCTGAGGAATATGTCACAGTAAGCCATCACGTAAGCACTGACAGAAAAAAAACTGCTATCTTTTTATACCAGTTTCCAAATCAACACATGCAACAACATTGATCAGCTCCTCAGAATGTGACCATTTCCAAAAAAAACTAGATTATGAGCCTCAATTTGAAGTCATACACTTCTCCAGTCTCCTTCAATTCCACTGCAGAAGTTTTAAACAAAAAAAATGGACTGGTGAAAAAGAAACTTCTCTCCCTTTCCTGCCCTTTTTGTTTATTTCTAATTCTTGCCCTGGGAATTTTTTTTCCCCCAATCAAACTAAGCAGAATCACCTTTCTTACTTACTCCTTCATAAAATGCTTTAAGGTATACTCTCTCCTTGGCCTCAGCAAGTTTCTCTCTGTCATTCTGGCTCTGGATTTTGAGCTCATCACAGACGAATGGAGCACAAAGGTTGCCATAACCTGGGATTTCAATGATGGGCACCTGAGAATTAACAAAACAACGTCAGGTTTTTATTTCAAATCATCTCAGTGTAATAAGATCTACACAAGAATTCATCTCCCAGATTTCACTTCAGGAGAAGAGAGGTGCTCAATAAGAGATGAGTATTTTTATCTTGGTTTGCAGCTGACAGCAGAGTTTGAACAAGCGATGACAAGGAAAAAAGGCAATTTTCACACATTACCTAAACATGTTGCATGATAGCAGGGCAAAAACCAGTACTGAACGGCCCTAGTGACACAGCAGGAGGCGTCAGGGCAATGCCCAACTTCTACTGCATCATGCTACTCTGTGCACACTTACAGCACCTATCGCTAATTGAGTTTCACAGGCATTTACAAGTATTGCTGCAACTCCACTATTATGTCAAGAATTCCTGATGTCTACTATGAGATCCCTCACCTGCTCTCCCACAGGCAATAACCCAATTTTATCTCCTCATATCATGCCAGTATCACACTGTACCAGCACTGCAGCTGGCCCATGGAAGCAAGGCCAACACAGAACACTGGGACAGCTCTATCAGTAATCTATGTCTCCCAACAAAAACTGATTCAGCCATTATTTGCATTAATAGTCAAGTAACTTCACTCCTTTCCGTCTTGCCTTGAAGGCAAGATTATTGCTGTAACCAATAGGTTATCAGGATAATGATGTACCGCATTCTCCAAAATAGTAATTCCCACAAAAAAATGCTTTTGTACATTTCTTGTATCACAGAATAAAAAAAAAATCTTGACTGCAACCCCTAACAGCTCACATACAACAACTGTGAGAAAACATGAAAATATCACTAAGGCTCCCAGCTGAAGAGAACTTCAGACAAAAGTTCTGGAAGAGATGCACCATCCTGGCACATTTCTCACCAGGGAGCACAAAGCCACCACGTGTACTGCAGATGCACCCAAGTGGGTGAACTCACCGGTTCAAATGGCAGGACCATTTCATCTCTGATACCATACTTTCCTCTGAGAGCCTTTGAAAGTTAGAGGGGAAAAAAAACAAAACATATGAATGGAAGAAAAAAAATTAACCTTTGAAGGCTTTTATCTGTTCCCAAGTTCTTTTGCATACGTTTGTTTTACTGTAAAACAAACAAAACTGCTGCTCTGCCTGCTCACTACTTCACACATCTGACTTGAATCTGTTTAATTACCAGGTGACTCTATCAGAACATGTACATATCTAAAGATGGGAAAAACCACATTATCACTGAAAATGAGTGGAACAAAAACTCAGCAGCCAGTGACAGCCATTCAGACAGTGATGCACTTTTGAAGCTATAACAGCAACAGCTACTCATTCAAGATTCATTTGAAATTCATATAGAGTTCTCATCTCAAATTCATTTCCACAACAGGAATCATTTCTACTTCACTGACATTCCTCTTCTGCACATTAAGACAAAAGCAACACAATTCCCATTCAAAATCCTTCTTGAAGACAGAAGAAAAACCTGACTGAGCTCAGCCAGTTTTAACTTCATTTTAACTACAAAGATTTGAAGTTAGGGATGGCAAAACTCCAATTAAAAGGAGTTTTGTTTTACCCACTGAATATCCATTTTTGTCCCTCCACACCTTGGAAAGGAAATAAAAACAGAAGCGACTGAGAGAAGAGATGGACCTGTTTTTTTTTCAGATCTCTCAGGGCTGCAACGTCATCTGGAGAATCAGAGGGGACACTTGTTACCACTCCCGTTCCTTTACAAAGAAAAAGATACAACAGATAACGTATCAGTTGACATACTGAATGCACAGCGTGCACCAAGCAGACCTCAACAAGCTGCTGCTGCAACATTACCTTTATCTTCCTTGATTGTGAGCATAGGAAGAGCATACACAACTTTGTAGCTGGTGAGAGGTGCCGAAAGTGCAGCACCAAGAATCTCCTGTGTGGGGCAGAGGAATATAGTTAGAAAATCAGCACTTTTTCAGCATGAGTAAGCTCTTCCTGCTGATACTCATTTAAACTTGATGAGTTCATCTACCAAAAATAAATTTACATTTTCCTTATAACTAGGATTCTACCACCACCTTCGTAAGTACAAGCTTCACAGAAAGAAAAAGGCTTGGCCAGCAAGCTGCAAGATGCTTACTTCTCCCATCAGTTCCTTCACAACAGGTACAACTCCATTGTCTTTCGTAAAGCCCTGGTAGGACATGTTCCTGGCAGCTCTTTGGGTGCAGATAAAGATATCCCCATTCCGAGTTTCAAAGCCAATGTATTTCATATCTGGGCGAACCCAGCAGTTGGTCTGCCCAAACATGGTCTCTGGTCTGAGCGTCGCAGCCACCAAAAAGATATTTTTTCCTCTCAGGCCACTGGTGGGGGGAAAGCATTTTATAAGTCACCAAAATAAAGACATTCAGGGTAACACAAAACATGCTCTTAAGCCAACGTGAACTATATGTTACATTTCCTAACTGGTTCATTAAACTCGGTGCAGGGCTTGCTTCTCATTTGGTGCACATCTGCTTGTTTCAACTCAAATCTGTGCTCCACACAGCTCAGTGACTACAGCAGCTCAAAGCAGAGACCAAGTTCAGGAAGTGACGGAAGTAACAGGATGAAATTAAATCCCACATTAGGCAAACCAGGCTAATTTAATGGTCACTTTTGGCCATAAGAGGGATCTGACTTGCTGTTATGAATTCAAGACTTACCTTAACTTTGCTGGATAAGGATCTAACACCTTCATTTTTATTAGAGTGTATTCTTGAGGTCCAACACCCTGCAGTTCACATAAACAATGCAGCAATCAATACATGAAGTTGACTCTAGCAGTAAAGAAAAACTGTTCTGTAGTATCCTAAATGCTATTTAAGGCAACAATGCTTTCTTCAAAGTAAATCACAACTCTACTGAAACAAAACGCTGCTTCATAAAACGCAGACTGAAGAGAAGATATGTTTTATACCTCTGTCCAAAAATTTACTCATGAAAGCAGCTATCTCAGCAACACAATAAAAGCTCATTTGTTTTGTCTCAACAGATGGATATGTTGCAGCAATGCTGATGGCACAAATTGCCAAATACTCACAGGGAACAATCACAATGGAAAATATTATCTGCAGTTCAAGATAAGTACTCTCAATAGTGGAGTTCACTCAATTTTCCCCAACAAATGAGAACAGGCAGTTTGGAATGTATGAAATACATTTTGCTCCAAGATACTTTTTTTTTTTTTTTTCCTCTCCTTTCAGTAGATAAGAACCACAAGCAATGCATGAAAACAACTGAAAACACTACCTCTCCTGTTTGTCTGTCATGATCCATGCAAGGCTGTCCATCTTTTGGAGAATAAATTGTGTATCTAAAAAATAAAAGTATATGTTCATAAACTATAAAGAAAAATTACCTTCATCAAAGGGAGAACCCAAAGGATATCTTCAGATTTTGCTTAGCTCACTATCCACAGATGCCAATGACAGTTATTGCATGAGCTGTCAGTATTGATTTAACCTTGAATTGACAGCTAAACTAAAACACAAGCAGACTATCTCACAAACTCAGCACAATAAGCACCCTACCTTTTCACATCTATAGAGTATTTGAAATAAAAGCCTTTTAGTTTAATCTGAGTTACAAACATGGTGTCATAGCATTCCATCTTTCACAAACTCAGTTCATCCACATTCACAATAAATTCAGAGCAGCCTTACCGTTTCCCAAACTTAATCTTATTTCTTTCTTTTAATGTTAGGAATTGCCATCGTACAAAGGAATCATAGTACGGATTAACATCTGTGGTAATGAAAGAACGCCTCCAATCCACCTGAAAATGCATAGGAGTCTCTACTAAGTACACACAATAAAGAAATTTAAGGAACCACAAAACAGCTAAACTAATTTTAAAATAAAAAGAAGTACGTGCACACTAATGGTGCATGCTTAAGGCAATTAAGCAGTCTGCATGTGCAGCCTTTGAGAGCTGACACGTATGACTCCAGGCCTTGTGTGCTGACTGTGCATTTTAGAAGCCTGGTAGAAGTTTTAATCAATCACCAAGGCTGAATTTCAGTATCACTGTTTCTCAATATCTGTCTGTTTTTAAGAATTTATTATCAGTAGGACAAGTATCTTTATGTATTATCACATCATTACTCCTCCTAAAACTACTGTCAATACTGATTATAGAATGGTAACTTAATATGGGAACAGGAAAAGAATGCCCTGATTT